>OX328124.1:87160029-87674271 GCA_946811695.1 Gonocerus acuteangulatus
TACATTTTGGAGGACTTGAAGGATAGTCATCTTTGAAGATCATCCTAAGCTTATATGATCCTCCTTCCCATGGAGTCTGCAATAATATTACAAAAATATAGTTTTTAATGATTTCTTAAAGAGAATTTTATAAAAGCGAATTAATCATTCAAAATTACAATCACGTTAAAATAACAATAAGAATAGTTAAATGTCTTAAAAATGACCAATGTTCAAAGAAAAACTAGAACCTCACAAGGAGGACTAATTACAATTTCTCTTGATAGGAAATAATTAAGATGATGAATATCTTAATTAACAGCAATTGAACAGGATGTGAGCAGGAGTGACCCGGAACTTGATGGAAGTGAACAGGATGTAAAGAGAAAGTGACGGGAAGTGTGAAAGAAGTGACCCGGTATAATTTTCAGACTTCAATGGGCAAAATAGTTTCAGACTTTAATGTGCATAACGTTTTCGGACGTTTAGGTCATGACTAAAGCATATTCCATGCTAAAAACACCAAGAGTAAGATTAATTGTAAAATAATAGTGAACTTACTCCTTTCTTTCCAGGAATGGCACATTCCCAGTTCATGAGATTAAGTGTACCATCAGGAGCTCTTGAAGGCCTAGCAACAAACCCCTGGAAAATGTAATAATTAATTTACTTACAGTCACTTGTTCCAACATGTAACCTGTTCGGTTAAATTTTCCTCGACTAAATAATCTTACAACTGTACAATATAATACAATGACAAAATAAATTGAATATAAGCAATTCACACACAAAAAGAGCCATGGATTCTATTCAAGTTCTAATCTTCTTGTTTTGGCAGGTAAAACTTCGCTCGCATTAGGCCTCGGGGACGGTACGAGCGATGAGCGACAGAGCGTTTAGCAGAAGAGGGACACTGGCTACAATGCAGAGCAGTTGGGCGGTAATTTCCTTTAGTCTCAGTCATCACAAACTCCAATATATGCTTTTTAATTTTAAATATTAATTAAAAAAATTAAAATTTTAAATGTTTAGTTAATAAAAATATCTTGCCTTGCATGTTTAATGCGTTTCCAACCTCCTCTCATAGTTTCTTGGTTATTATTGTATTTTTAAAATCACTGTTGCCATTCCAAACTTTGTACTTCCGAAATTAAAAGCTCACATTCACTATCATCCAATTTACTCTTTTAATAGAATTCATATTTTAAAATTATTTATAAGAAAGGTACCTAGAAGGTTATAAATATTGGATGGTTATAAACATCTTTCCACGTAATTTAAGAAACAAGGGAAACAAAAACCATAAATGTGACTTGACCAAGTTGTTCTAAATTTTATTACCTTTCATTTATAATAAAAAAAAAAAAAAAAAAAAAAAAAAAAAAAAAAAAAAATGCATTGAAATTGGTTAAGATTTAGAGGCTGTAGCCTTTTTTGTATTACGCCAGAAAATATAATGTCTGGAGAGAGAGACGAGAAAAATTTTAATGTCTGGGCTAAGCAATGAGCGACAGGCTAGAATCTGCAGGCCACGTCGCCTGGTCGCTCATGCCTATTGTAGCCAGTTCTCCCACATTCCTACTGCACTCCAGCTTAATCTTAATGTGAGCGACGTTGCTCTGACACTTTTCGCTTGTATTGCCGTACCCGAGGCCTTAAAGGTGGCAGAATGAAACTCTTGGCACATCAAAATAAGAAACAACATAGTGCAAGACATTAGAGAAAGGGAATTTTAGCACAGGGTTAGAAAAAAACCGTTTTTTTTTTTTTCAAATAACTTTTAAATTGATTTTGTTTTAAAGGTTCTACCTAATTTAAAGGCCCAGTGATTCATAAGTATTTATCACAAGTATTATCGCATGCATACCTTGTATACTATGCAACTACAATTAGATTTCTTTCAAGTAATAACAAAAAATGCTATAACCAGTTATAACATACATTATTAAATATAATAACTTGTAAATAATAATACAAAACATTTGTTTGAAAAATTAAAAACTTCTTAACATGTTCGGGACCTCCGCCATGGCATATGCGTCCACGAGATGTGTTCTGCAGGCCCAGTGTCGTGGCGTGCAAGTCTAGAGACAGCTTGCTATTCTTTCTATCCCCACTACTTCATGCCTTGTCCTAGACTATTTGTATTTGGTTTGGGATCTCGTTACTTTATTTCCAATTCCTTCAGTGGGTCCGTTGTTGTGGAGTATTTGACACTTTACTAAATTGTTATTAATCCACTAAAAGTACACCATTTCAAAAGTTTCTTCACTTATTTATTTTTTTTATGTTTGCCGAAAAAACAATACAAAAGGGTGACTTGACAATATTAAGGCCAGGAGGAAATCAACATCGTAAGTTAGTAAACAAGGTGTGAAGAAAATCTAAGAGAAGTGCTAATTTAAAAAATACTATTTCAAACTCAAATCAAATGCACGAAAGAAGGAAATGTGTGATAAGGGTTAAGAATATAAATGCATAACGATTTTAGAACTTACGAATGGATGGTCTTTTCGCCAGCCTTTTCTTTCCTCAGACAACCGTGATATAGCTATTCCAGACATGACGATGACGTCTGTAAGATTATACAAAATAAGATATAGAGAAAAAATGTAAAAGAAATATAAAAATACTAATAAATTCCAAATTTACAATGAGAAAGAAATTATCTTAAGAAAGCCTGACTTGCAGGAACTGCATCATCATAGTGAAATTCCATAACATTCATATCCCCAGTGTGATTTGGAAAGCTAGGAATAGATATAGAATAATATTCTATACAAAATGTAAACACCTCAAAATATTGTTTCTCATATTACATATCTTTTTTTACTAGCAAATTCATTTAATGCTATAATCAGTTACAAAGACTGGGAAAACAAACACAAAAAAACATTCAAAGCAACAAATCAAACTTCCAAAGCTTTAAGCACTTATTTCTCCAACTTAGATCACCCATCGAAAATTATTTCAGTACCATTTTTAAAGAGGGAAGGGGGGTAGAGAGGTTAGCTTAGGGGTAGAGCACTCGACTAATATGCTGGAGGACCTGAGATCAAAACGCGAGCACACTGAAGATTTAATCTTCTAATGTCTTCGTTCATCGGTTGTATTTGAGGGGCCCAGACCGTCTCTAGGCCGACCCAGCTTTCAATCAATTTATTAATAGACACCTGAAAAGGGAAAATCAGGTGACCATAGTACGGACCACACTAGTGTGGTGTATGGTCAAGAATCAGATACCTCGACAGTACCAGCATCTCTGGGCCCTTGTGACCGGACTTTTTTTCTACCATTTTTGTAGATAATATAGTAAGCTTTCGAGTGGTTACCTTACACTCATCACCATTTCTTATCCGTTTTTGTGATATTTAAGAACATATAAAAAAATTCTAAAACTGCTTATGCCTGTAAATAAATTGTTTTTTTTTCTAATACTTCCTTAACTCCAATTGTAACCAAAATTTAAATATCTTAGTTTGTATGGATGTTGAAGATCTGGAATAATTTTTAACTAAATTAATTGTTGGGTCTTCCCGTGGTCTAGTGGCTAACACCTTAGTTTAATACGTGGGAGATGGCGGGTACGAATCCCACCAGCAACGGGGCATCCCACGGCTCGGGAAAATTCCTCGTTGCACCCTGGATGACAGCGCTAATGGCCTAGATGTCGATGCGGCATAAAAAAAAAATTAATTGTTTCTGACCCGAACCAGAAATTAGTTAGAAGTTGTATCCACTTTATTTGAAAACAGTTACAAATAGCACTTTAAAAAATGGTTTAATTTTTTTTCCTACGTAGAAAAATCTTTAAAAAGGTTATCTACAAGCCTATTGATTGTTTGTTTGTTTTTTGGAGCGCACGGCAGTTTAATAGGAATTTTATCAGAGCGCAAGGCATTTTAATAGGTAACTACCCTAGACATGCAGAGAAATCAGGGTTAAGGAAGTCGAGCATAAGTACTTGGATTGGTAATAACTAGTTCATGTGAGTCTCTAACTCACTATGGCACAAAAGGCTATTCATTAGTTAAAAGGCAATATATTGCTATTGATAAATTTTGCAGAAGACTTAAAGCAAGAAAATATTAAAACCTTAGCAGATTTATGCGGACCACATTTCATCATAGAAAAATGTAAAATAATTTACAGCAGTTTTTGAGTAATATATTTTAACATGAAATTCTAGGGTGTTACGGGCTTAGGATGCTACAAATTTTATAATTATAACACCATTAGATGGAAATTAAGAACAAAATCAGTATTCCTTCAAATAATATATGAGGAGGTAATGGGTGAAGTTACAACAAAAAGTAAACACTTGAAAATAATTCACATTTTTCACATGTATTTTTAGGTTAAGCTATGTAATTACTTCAAAATCAAATCGAACAAATAACACATTCTCATAAGGAAAGCAGTATTTGAAGTCTTTCCAGCTCATACTTAATGTCTCGAAGGCAATTCATCTATGGGATAAGATTATTATTATTTACAATTGTTATAATGACTGAATTATTTGATAATGTATCGCATCTATAAATTCGATAAATAAATTATTTAAAAGCTGAGATTATCAAAACTATATATATATATATATATATATATATATATATATATATATATATATATATATATTGTGTAGATCCTAAGTTGAAGACTAAGATGTAGGTAGTTGGTACCAGCTTTATACAGTCCTCATATATTTTATTTTCAAGTTACATATGGTGCAGCATGACACACACCAGGTTATTAAATTTTGTTATAGAAACGTTTCGGCCATAAGCCATTTTCAATCTGTCTATCCGTAAAATATAATGGACCATACTGGTTAGGATATCAAATTTCAAACAATAAACATAAAATTAAGAATATACAAATCTATCAACAGCTGACCTGTATGATTGTGCATTATTTCTCATTTTATCAACAATATATGAAGATTATAATATGATAAATAATGCACAATCATACAGGTCAGCTGTCGATACATTGGTATATTCTTAATTTTATGTTTATTATTTGAAATTTGATATCCTACCCAGTATGATCCATTATATTTTACAGATAGACAGATTGAAAATGGCGTATAGCCGAAACGTTTCTGTACCATATGCAACTTGAAAATAAAATATATGAGGACTGAGGATACATACATATATATATATATATATATATATATATATATATATATATATATATATATATATATATATATATACATATGCTTGATGTTATTTTTCGTCGCTGGGATAGTATTTTTAGATGGACCGGCATTTCTCTCCAGCGGTGGTCCTGCTCCTCACTTCTTCCCGGAATATTTCGATGGATTCATCTCCATCTTCTTCAGCCAGGTACTTGTTTCTTCCTCGGTGGTAGCCAAGGGAATGATATTTTTCTCGATCTGGGCTCCTTATCTCCCCTCTAGCCACAGTATCGGCGGACGAATGGTGTTGAAGCTCCCTGGTGTAGTTGGGATTCTGTCCGTTGGCAGTGCTGATGGTATTTCGTCTTTTTTCTCTCCTGCTTCTATTTTCCTCGCCGTAAGGATTTATATGCTTGATGTTATTTTTCGTCGCTGGGATAGTATTTTTAGATGGAACGGCATCCGCTGGAGAGAAATGCCGTTCCATCTAAAAATACTATCCCAGCGACGAAAAATAACATCAAGCATATAAATCCTTACGGCGAGGAAAATAGAAGCAGGAGAGAAAAAAGACGCAATACCATCAGCACTGCCAACGGACAGAATTCCAACTACACCAGGGAGCTTCAACACCATTCGTCCGCCGATACTGTGGCTAGAGGGGAGATAAGGAGCCCAGATCGAGAAAAATATCATTCCCTTGGCTACCACCGAGGAAGAAACAAGTACCTGGCTGAAGAAGATGGAGATGAATCCATCGAAATATTCCGGGAAGAAGTGAGGAGCAGGACCACCGCTGGAGATAAATGCCGGTCCATCTAAAAATATATATATATATATATATCACAAACAATACTAAAATAGAGATTAAAAAATGGTCTCTATTTTGATAATATGCAGAACAAAAACCGACCCAAGTTTATGTGACTAAATGAATAAAAGAAATTTGATGAAGCAAGAATGGTTTGGGTCTCAGACAAGGATGTCTCATCTCTCTTTTGTTTTCCCAGTTTATCAATGATTTGGTTGATGTGGGTGGGCTGCAAGCAGTGTTGGGCATTATTCGAATGATCATTCGAATACATTTTTAGTGAATGATGAATAATTCACTGAATTATCTTATTCACACAGTACATCATGAATTATTCACAGAATTATTCGTTATTATTTATTTCTAGTTGGTCTACTGAATAATCCTACTCAAACACACAAATATATACGTATTTCTGGCTGCCAACATTATAATAAATCTATCGTTATTCACTAAAACATGTTTATTCTGAATGATCATTCGAATAATATGTGAATAAAACATAAAATTCATTCACAGAATAACGAATAATGAATAAAAGTAATTATTCTTCATTCATGAATGAAATAATACATTTATTCATTAATCATTATTCTGAATAATTTTTGCCCAACACTGGCTGCAAGCATTGACCAACTTAAAATTCCTTGTCTTTTATATATGCAGAACATATTGTGTTGCTTGCCACTCACTCTCTTAATCAACAAGTGATGATTAATAGATTACCTTAATATTGTTCACTCTGGAATTAAGGAATAAATTTGGAAAAATCAAAAACTATAATTTTAAAAAAATGGGAGTAATAAGGATAAAAGAAAAATGGGTATTGAATGGGAACGATATGGATGTTGTAAGATACTACGACTATATTGATACAGTATTGACTTTACAACTATCCCTAACATGTCACTTAAAGGGAAAATTAGCTAGGGCTAAGCAAAGACTAAATATGATGTGGTTGGGGTTTATTTTGAGGAATAAAATTACCATTAGTAAAACATTGCAGCTATTTATAGAAGTATCATGAGCTATTCTCTGTTACTCTAGGCAAACATGGGGATATGAAATGATTGAAATAACTGAACAATTAGTAACATTCTTTATTAAAAAACTATTTGATCTTTAACAATACACACAACTACATTTTATATTTATAAACTTCTACAGCAGGCTGGAGGGGGTGTCCCGCCTGCAGCAGGTTGAATTTTTTCATATCAGCCCCGTTGAAGGATTTCTCAGCAGCATCATGGATGTTTAGGAAGGGTAGGAACCTATAGATAAGCTGGCACAAACCTATAGATAAGTACCGTAAAAAAAAAGGGTAATAATGAGCGAGAGCTGCCCAGAGCCCGATTTTCATGAAAAATAAGAAATATAAAAATAAGAAAAATAAAAATACTTCATGAAGTAAAATGAAACCATTCATTCAATTTGATTAAGTAAAATAGATCTAGTTTAGATAAAACTGAATAAATACTATATTTTAAGTACAGAGAGCATGTTTTTACATATTATGTTATAAAAACAGTATTCTAGGGGAAAATTTAGTACGATTTAGTACCTTAATCTAAAAAGCTAATATTGACCAATCTAAACCAAACGTAGATGATTAAATTATATATAGACCAAATTCTCTTATAGTAATAAAATCATTTGTTTTCAGGAATAAACGTTTGAGAAAAAAGAATTTAAAAGTAAAGAGAATGTCTATTTCCATATTGCAATAACAAGATGCTGTATATTAATTGGTATTTATAAGTTCCTAAGCAATATTCATATTACAACTAATAAACAGAATCATTTTTATATTAAGTAAATGACTACACAATGCACTCATCTACCCACTAGGTAGCCGATCAAAAGAGAAATACGCCAAAGTTTCAATTTGTAAGTCGAATCACAATGCACAATTTGAATTAAATGTAAAATATTAAAAAAATAGGACAAAGCATAGTATATGGGCGAGAAAAGAACGAGAGATATAGGTACAATTAACACAACTTAAGAAAACATAATCAAACCTCAAGTTTACAAACCGTCAGGCAGGTAAAAGCTAAGACTCATGGACGCATATCACTAATACATACAAACTTTCACGTTGAAAAATCACCGGCTCACGGATTTCTATTAGATAAAGAGACTACTGATCATAATAAATTCCAAATATTTCCTTACCTCAATATTAAATCTATTATTGATAAGCACTTCTTGCTAACAGTAAGTGTGCAACAAATAACAACAATCCAGGCAGCGCACTAAAGCAGGAGAAAATGGATGGAGAAGGAAGTGAATTAATGCTTAAAAAAATCCAAATGAACTTATGAAGCCAGAAGTATCCTTTTTTCCTAAACCCCTAAAAAAAAATACTACATAAAAACGAACTAAAACACACAATTTAAACTTTTCAGAACTAAATAATGTTAAATTACTTTTATAGGAGACTAAATCGTTATTCATATGCAATTGATTACAAAGAGGTACATTGAAATACTTTCAGTAAATATATATGATATGTATTAAATTGGATTCGCAAGAAAATGTCACTTCATTGTCAAAATTACATTAGTATATAATAGTATTTCTTGTATTCGTTTCATTTATATTCACAATTGTATAAAATAACACGACACCTATGCGCGAAAGGTTTTTCATAAATAGGCTTTCATCAAAAAGCCCTTAGATGGGTATTGTCATTGTTGCAGATGAGGAGTTTGTCGCAAAAGTGACGGAAACATTATTTATTTATTTAAACGAACGTTTATAATTGGTACAGAAAAATTAAATTTTGAAATTAAGCTTGTAATTACTTATCAAAACTGCTATATTTTTCTTATTTTTTTTTAACTAGCCAATAAAGTATATTCCAAAGGATCAAAATAAAAACTCAAAAAAATTTACCCGCAAAAAAAAGAGAATTAATGAAGAGAATACAGTCAGGGCTCGGTCTTTCGGTATCTTTATAAAATTAAGTTTTATTTTTGCCGAAGTTTTGGCTTGAAATTCAAGCTTTCATCGGGCCGATGAGAAGAGAGATAACTATGCTTCACAGATGTGCAATCATTTCTAAATCTAAAAAAATAAGTAAAAATGGATATAATCACGATCAGTCCAGGCAACGAATCTTAAAAACAGCTGTAGGTGGAAATTTTTGGAACAAAATTTTGGACTTAGTAACTTTGGTAACCAAAGTTTGGTTACCAGCCCAACCAAAGTTTGGTTGGGCTGGATAGGACGTGAACACATCAAAAGTCCTCGCACCGTCGGGGGGGGGGGGGGGGGGTTAGAAGGTTCCATTCTTCGGGTTTCACTTATATCTCGGAAACCCTGCGTCCTAGTGACATGACCATTCTATAACAAATGAAGGCTGATTAAATATGCTACAAGTTCAACTCAATAAAGTTTTTCGAGATATCTTTAGTTTTCGAAACATCCGCTCTTGAATGTCTGTCATTTTGGGAAAAAACACACTTTTTTCTATTCTCAACCGCATATCTCTTCAAAGATGAACCAAAAAAATAAATGTTGGTTATAGGGTTGTAGAGCATTCCACAACCCTTGATGCTTCAATAATATATATTACTTACTATATATATATACTTACTGTATATATATATATTACTTTACTATTTTATGCATTTTCTTTCAAACGTTGCATACGCACTCACATGGTCTTAGCGAAACTATTGTCAATATAATGGACAAGATCTTATATCTTAATTGAGTGTGAATTTCAGTTGGCCCAAAATTATATATTTTGTGCTATTTATACGTCCATTACTCACTATATTTACATAATGGAGTATATTTTGGAGAATACATTGACTGGAAATAGTGAGAAATTGAAAGGTTCATTGGTCGACAGTTGTCGCCAGGTATCACGAGTTTTCACGTTTAAGGAAAATACGTAAAATAGTAAAGTTATATATATTCTTGAAGGGAATGTAATGCTCTACAACCCTATAAACGGCATTTATTTTTGGGGGTTATTGGTGAAGAGTTATCCGGTCAAAAAGAGCAAAAAGTGTTTTTTTTCTCAAAATGACAGACATTCAAGAGCGGATATTTCGAAAACTAAAGATATCTCGACAAACTTTTTTGAGTTGAACTTGTAGCATATTTAATCAGCTTTCATTTGTTATAGAATGGTCCTGTCGCTTGGACGCAGGGTTTCCGAGATATAAGTGAAAACCCGAAAAATGGAACCTTCTAAACCCCCTCCCTCCCCCCCCCCCCCCCCCCCCCCCCCGGCACAAAGGCTAAGGGCGAGGACTTTTGAGATGTTCACCTCCTATCCAGCCCAAACAAAGTTATGAAATCAAAATTTTGTTCCAAAAATGTCCATCTATAACTGTTCGTTGCCTGGACTAGATATTCACAAGTCACAAAAGTCATTAGAACTAACCGGTTCTCTTAATTCTAAGCCCTTTTCTGGATGTTATCACATGTCTTCATTTTTACTGTGTAGCACATAGTCGGTCCTATCTCTAGCGTCCTCAAATCTGCAAGGTTCACATTAAAAACAACAATCATTAGACCTTATAGAGTAACGGCAATTAAGAACCGTCTGTGTGTAGGTTTTGTGCGGGAAAAGGGCTGTAAAATAAAACAAATTGGCCAAGAGACCTTTGTACCTATTTCAACGATGTTGTACATCATAAAAAGATTTAAAATGGATGATAGAATGGAAAGTGGACAGACAATCGGGCTTCCTAAACTACCGTTGGATTGGGACTGCAGAATAAACTTAACCTTATAACAAAGGCTTTATTGGACTAAATTACAGCATGCTATTACATAAAACATTCACATATTTACACGGCACAATAACATATGGTATACCTCATTCGTCCCTCCCCATTAACAAACAATGTATTGTAAGTAAGAAGGTGGTTCCTTAACTCGGTCGCTTCTTCCTTTGAGATGATTATATCAGGGCTCATCGGTGAGTTTTTGATTGTGGTGTCTCGCCTGGTTCATTTTCTTTATTTGTCTTGGGCAACGCCTCAAGACAAATAACCTCGAGGTCCTTACTGAGTTTATCAGTAACGTGGTGGTAGCTGTCAAGTCCAAGCGGGGAACTGTCAGGAAGACGGACAAACGCAAAGTCTAGGTTACTTTCCAGCAATGTAACCTTGTCAACTTTTGAGTCGTATTTTGATTGCCTATTCTGCCTCCGGAGTAGAACAGTCAAGGGGCCATTAGCCAAGTAGGTGTCGAAGGTTCGGGAATCATTGAAGAGTCTTTCATTCGGCGTAGTATTGGTTGCAGACTAAGGAACTTATAGATATAAGTGCATCAGGAAATACTAATTCCCAACGAGTTTGTCCAACTCCCGAGACTTCAGGGCTAATTCTACTGTAATCCAGGTAATAACTGTATTACTTAGCCATTTCCTTGCGGATTTTAAGGCATAGTTCTACTGGAGGTTAAAGGAAGGACGCCCTCACCGAAAAGAGGAATTGGGAATATAGTAGGTAAGGGGGTCCGGAGAGGTTGTGCAAAATATTGGAGTAGATAGCAGTTCATACGAAATGCAGTCCTTCTAACACTATTCCAATACATACAAGACTACCGATTCTTTTTTCTTACTTGATTTCAGATAAGGAATAGGTATACTGAACAATATTTCACAGGAATGTGACTACTGTTGCGCTTTTTGTTGTTAGTCTAACCTTCTGAAGTTTCCATACAAAATTAACTAGATATCATTAATAAATTCTACACAAGTAATAGCAAAACTGTTTTTTTTTTTTTTTTTTTTTTTTTTTTTTTTTTTTTTTTTTTTTTTTTTTTGCGTGGTAAGATGGGACAAACCTGGAATAAGCTCTTGTCCAAGAGATTGACTGCGCTTTCCACTACCTTTCTCAGCCCACTTGCCTTCCAAACATCACAATATTATACAATATCTCTAATTAAAATATAAAAGGAACTATTCATCTCTGCAACTCATCAAAATATAAAAAGGAAAGATAGGTAAATCTGAGAGCGTCCTCAGCACCGATTTTCTTCAAAGTTTGCACTATAGCGTATTTTGATGCACTAAACACGAATCCATTAAAAAAAAAAAAAAGTTGTTCTCAACTAGGAAAGAAGTTATTTAAAAAAAAAGTTCACTGTTATGAAGGTTACAAACGATCGCATAAACAACGTACTTGTAAACCTGCGCATGCGCAGTAGTCCTTAATGAAGAAGTGTAATTGAAATTGACTATCAATTATTAAAATTTATTAACACTTATTTATTCAGAAACATTTTTTTAAATAATGAAACATTCTTCACATTTCTTGTTTCGCTCCTGAAAAGTATTATATAACAGAAATCCCTTAATAATTAGCTAATGCCTTTACGATTTGTTCCCTCTAAGCTCTAATTACCTTATTATTGTTATTATCGTTATTACAATTTTTTGTAAAATTGTTAAATAAAAATGAAGTTACACGACTTTATAATTCTTATCCACAATCGAGAAGAATTACTCAAATTTTTAATAGAAAACAAAGTTTTGAGTAACTCTCTCGATTGTGGAAAATGTGGGGAAAAGTTGAAGTTTTGGAAGCGTTTGGAGAGAAGTTCGAGATAATATCCCGCGATATGGGAGACGAGATGACCATTTAGATGGGTATTTATCCAAATTTCTCTTTAAACGTGCCTATAAATATGAAGAGCGCATAAATGCTTTTATCGGTGCGATTGCGGACTTATATCCACCTAACAACGCATCTGAAGATGTCTAGGAGGATTAGAAGAATGCCTAGGACGACTTTTGGGCATAGAATTCTATTAATTTCTGCAAGTTGGACTGACTAGGGGTTTGATATCTTCTTGAGCGAGCGTAGCGAGCGGAAAAGCATAGCACGTATGCCCAAAAGCGACAGTTTACGACAAGTTAGCTACCACAGGTGAGTCTAAATTTCAATCACACTTCGTCATTAAGGACTATTGCGCATGCGCGTGTTTACAAATACGCTGTTTACCCCGTCTTTTATAACCTCCATAACAGTGAACTTTAGTGATTAATCACTTCTTTCCTAGTTGAGAGCAACTTTTTTCTTAACGGATTCGTGTTTAGTGCATCAAAATACGTTATAGTGCAAACTTTGAAGAAAATCGGTGCTGAGGACGCTCTCCTTCAGATTTATCGAAAGAAATTCTATTTTTGAAGTTTATTTTCCGTCTGTACTACCCTAATGATTTTATAGGGGCGAGAAACAAAACAGCTGCCGTTTATAATTTGTCTATTTTCTATGATATTTTTATTAAGTCAGTTAACTTCAATATACTTGTTTTTTTTCTTCTTTTTTTACGGCGACATCTAGGCCATTAGCGCCGACTTGTTATTGCTATCTTTTTAATTCCACTTACATTTGGAGTCTTTTTTTATGGGACTTAGTACCTGTTTGATATTATTTCAATCAAAATTACTTTGAGATATGGAATTCAAACAACTCTACATTACTGGAAAAGATAACTTCCAGCCGTCGAAGCGAGCGCTTTATAGAGGAAACTGAAGCGTAACATACACCTAATGAGCAGGCCATTTGCCAAATTAGATTTGATAAGAGTTTGAAAAGATATCCGGATTCAGTGCGAACATTTGATGTGTTGCGTGTCGTGAGAAAGATACCTCAAAATCCGAAATTGGTTTGTCATTATCAAGTGTTGATCTACACTTGCGCCAATTATGTAAAGCTAAGACAGCGTGGCGAAAATTACAGAGGAATTTCCTTACTTAGTGTGGCCTATAAAGTGCTCACGATAGCAATTAGCAGAAGAGTAATGGCATGGGCTGAAAAAGAGATTGGTGGTTTCAAAAACAGGAAGGTCGATTACGGATCATATTTTCACTTTTAGACCGATGTAGGAAAGGACTCACGAATATAACGTAATGCTGCATCATCTATTCATAGACTTTAAGCAGGCATATGACAATGTTGATCGTGAAAAAATGTTTCGAAGTTTAGACTCATTGGATATGCCACGTAAGTTAATACGGCTTATTAAAATTACCATAAAGGACACTAGTTGCAGGATAAAAGTTAATAAAAACATACCCAACAGCTTTTTAATATTCAAGGGACTTCAACAAGTAGTTCTATTTAACCTGATCCTGGAATTTACAATACGTAAAATGAGGACGAACCCCGGAGGCACAATTGTCAATGTACTTCAACACAGCACCTGGCGTATGCTGATGTGTAGTAATTTCAGCGAGGAAAATGTCAGCGTTAGCAGCCGTCCTGGAAGAATTCTTAGTGCTGCCAAGGAATTTGGACTCGAAATGAATGAAAGCAAGACTGCGTACATGAGGACACCAAAGCAAACACTGTACGACGAAGAAGAGTCAGTAGAATTTGGAGGTGTTACTTTCAAAAGCTGCAGGCAGCTAAGTATTAGGGCAGCATAATTTCAGGCGAGTGATGTGTAGAGCCAGACATTAAAGCCCGAATCACTGCAGGAAATAGGTGTCTGTTTGGGGTGCAGAAAATGCACCCCAAACAGACACCTATGCAAGGGGCTCTCCAGGAATGCAAAGGTTCTTATTTACAAGGCAGTCCTACGCCCAGTAGTCACATATGGAAGCGATGCATGGGTAAGATTTGAATACAATAAATTTCTTTTATAATAAATATTGCATATTATTGATCACCAACAAATCATGAACAATTTTATAATTGAGAAAATATTTCAAAATTTCTTTGAATCTTTATTTTCACATATTACAAGCACCATTTCATTTATATATTTGTTTATTAAGGTTGTAATTAAATTATAAGAATATACTTAATCAAAAGGCATCGTAATATTTATGAAACTGGAGTCATAATGAAGCTAATATAAAGAGGTCACACACATTTAAATTTAATATAACCATTCCTAATTGAATAAGGTTGGTCTTCCCCAAACTACCACAGGTAATAATTTGATGTGCATTCACAATTGCTTCTTTTAATTATTTTCTTTTTCTTCTTTTTACGGCGCATCAACAAATCTTGGCTATTAGGGCCGACATCCAGGGTGCAGCCAGGAATTTTCTCAGCGAGCCCTGAGATGAGAAAATTTCTGGCGCCGGTGGGGATCGAACCCGCCATCTCCCACTTATGAATCTAGCGCGCTAGCCACTGGACCACGGGAGACCCCCACAATTGCTTCATCCTCAACTATGCACCTGAAATTAGTTAAGGCTTCGAGATAGCCAAAGAGGTTCTTCAGTGGCAGTACATACTTTTGTTCATCCATATCTATACCTTATATATCTATTTCTAGAAGTAAATTTCAGAAATTAAATCAAATTCGGGCACAATGGGTTGTAAGCTGTTTATATTCACACAAGAGTGAAGGTTACATAAATGTGAATTATTTCACCACCTCTTATATATATTTTTAAAAAATACTTACTTTGTGAAAGGAAAAGGTTTATGTTGTCTTTAGAAAGACAAATTTGTCATAAAACATTTGGTAAATTATTAAATAGCAAGAAAAACACGAACAACACAATTGCTTTACATGTATAAACAATGCAGGTATACCGCCTTCGCTAGTTCCAAAATTTTCCGCATGGCAGGGTATCGCTTAATGTTAATTCCCAATTCTTTTTCTTCAATTCTATTCCTGAAAATGCAAGCTCTCTTTGATAAAACGTTTATTTGATCTCTGCATTGAGTTAGAAGGGAGGGGAGGGAGTCTAAAAGTTGGGGGGGGGATAAAAGTTGAAGCCTAAAATCGGCTATGCTAGTGTGACAAAAAGCGCGCGAAAAGTTGAGTTTTTGAATATTATTGTAAACAAACAATAACATTAAACGAATTTATGTGTCGTATTCGTATAAATTGACATTTATATATATGTATAAATATAAATCAATAAGAAAATGATATATATATTCGTTCAAATTCATTGTTTGATTACGATCATATTGAGATTCAAATTTTCGCAGGTCACTACTGGTACTTTTGTCACACTGGCATGGCCGATTTCAGACCTACACTTTTCTAGCATTGGATGATAGATAACACTCCCTCCACTATCTACTAACTCAATGGATCTCTGTATCAGGTTTTGTTTAATTTGTATCGATAATCCTACATATCGATGTAAATTCCCTAGTTCAAAAAGTTACTTTGTTCTAAACATTGTTAGTTGTCAGCTACAAAGTAGTTGTTGACGTTTATAAGCAGTGTTTCTCAGTTTATTCTATTTAAAATGGAAGTAAAAACAGAACCTTTGCCTGAACCAGTGGCTCTACCAGCACCTATTCCACCTTTGGAAGTACCGGCAAGTGGAGTGGAGATACCAGGTTTTTTAGAAATTCTTACTATGAGATAGTCAGTAGTGTGCAGAAGTAGTTTTTGTTTCAGATAGATATATAGATTTGGTGGTTAATACTATCATGACAAAATTCTGGTCCAAATTTGTTTGTCAGAATATATCTTCCTCATATACAGTTACATATTATACAGATATTTTTGTTGTAAGAAAACAAAAACAACAACTGCTAGGAGCACCAAGGAAACAGAAAAATTGTACACTCTGACCTTATAGAAATAGTACAGTTTCTATGTTTTTTCCATACATTTATCAATACTATACTACTCATAGAGGAGCCAAGGTGAACTCAAGCATTCTTAACATTGGTTGTACTCAATATTTATTTTTGATTTAAAGTCGAGGATATTTAGTAATACTGAGAACATTTCAAAGATCTACTATTAGACATGATTGTGTCTGTGGCAGAGCACATTTCATTGGACATACTGACATTTTTTTAGAAAGGATTGGTTGTCTTTAATATAGGGCCATTCCACGTCAATTCAACCAATGAAAGTACTATTTACAACCCGACCCTCTTCGATTTTTTTGAAATTTTGAATCCTAATAGCTCTAACAACTCCTTGAATGGTACAATTTTTAAAAAAATTTATCTGTTTCCGTTTTTTTTAGTATTAATTTTCAAAGTATTGAAAAACAACCTTATTTTGGCCAACTGGAAAATGTTAATTCCTTGATAGATTGAGTTCTATTTTAGCTAGAACAGTCAGCATAGTCTCATTGTTTAGCTTATTAAATGGACTTTAATTTGATATACAACAAGACCAACTTATTACAAATTTTACATTTCAAAAAAATTTTCGAAAACTTGTACGTAACGGTTTTCGAAAAACTGTACTTTTAAAATTCTGAAAAAAATATATTTGAATCTTCAGTTCATTGACTACATATGCTGTTAGTTTCATTATGGGATGGGAACAGGATCATTTTATAACATAATTTTGACTTTATAATTGTCACTGTGTGGTTGGTAAAAATATGGTGAGTGATGGATATTTGTATTGTAAATTCAGCAATAAGCATCCCTGATCAAAATTTGAATTTTTTTCAGACAGAACTAAAATTAAAGGGGAGATTTGAAAAAAAAAAAATTGGAGAACAAGATAGCGGAACTACGTCGAAGGATTGGTGTTATAACAAACTACCTCCAGAGCCCAGGAACAGCAAGTAACAAGCTCAAAGCTAAAGTAGATGAGATAATTGTACTACACATCGGCTTGATTGAGGAAAAGGTTTTACCAGAAACACTGTCTACGTACTTGGACAAGCAAAAGCAGAAATTGGCAGTATACGCCAACCGAGTACGTCGATACAGTAAAGCGTTCCTCCGCCGAAAACAAAACTCATTCTTTAGTACACAAGAAAGAGATTTTTACAGACTGTTAAGCAAACGTAGCGATGAGCCAAACCGGGATCCTCGAAATGTGAAAATTGATGAAACGGTCAATTTCTGGGCCAATATTTGGGAGGTTCCTAATGCCCATAGTAATATTGAAACATGGATGCCTGACATATCAGGAACTCTGCAGAACATCAGTCAAATGGAGGATTGCAGCATAACTATTAATGACATTGAAAAATCCGTTAAAAAACTTCATAATTGGAAGGCTCCTGGTCGCGATGGTATTCACAATTATTGGCTAAAATATTTAGACAATTTACATGAACCATTCGCTCGCTGGTACCAAGAAATTCTTGTAGGTACTAAGACAATACCAAGTGACTTTGCTGAGGGTGTGACACACATGTTTCCAAAGAAAGAAGGTCAACCCCTCGAACCCAATGACTACAGGCCTATAACATGCTTAAATGGAGTCTATAAGCTCTTTACATCTATTATCTCTAACAAGATCCAAGACCACATCACACAAAATGAATTACTAGCTCCCGAGCAGCTAGGCTGTAGAAGTGGTTCTAAAGGATGTAAAGAGCTCTTAGTTATAGACTCGTTTATTGCATCTCAGGCCTCAGCCAAACAGCGAAGTCTATCGATGGCGTGGATTGACTACAAGAAAGCTTTCGATTCGGTTCCTCACTCCTGGTTAATCGAGGTGTTAAGAATTTATAAAGTCGCTAATAATGTAACTGACCTTTTATCACGCATGATGGCCACGTGGAAAACCAAGCTTACCTTTGGAAAGGGACAACATACTGTGGAAAGCGAAACGATAAAAATACAAAGGGGAATATATCAAGGCGATAGCCTGAGTCCTTTGTGGTTTTGCTTGTCCCTGAACCCCTTGAGCCAGTTGCTGCGTGATAGTGGGTACGGTTACCAGATGACTATAAATGACCAAGAAACAAGGATATCTCACAGTCTATACATGGACGATCTGAAATTGTACGCAAAGAATGCTTCCCAACTGGAGAGCATGATAAGCATTGTGCGAAATTTCAGTAACACCATTCGAATGTGCTTTGGTTTAGATAAGTGTGCTCTGCTACATGTTACAAAAGGACGCACAGTATCCACTGAAAACATAGCACTTTCGGATGGGGACCATGTACGTGAATTGGGGGAATCTGAAACGTATAAGTACCTTGGCATCCAACAGCACCTTAAGATCTGCCACAAAAATGTTAAGGAGGAGCTTAAAAATAAGTTTTTAAAACGGCTGCGGTTAGTTTTAAGAAGTTATCTGCATGGAAAATACAAAGTAAAAGCTATTAACACCTGGGCAATACCTTCATTGACGTATAGTTTCGGTGTGATAAAGTGGTCAGAAACATCACTACGGGATTTGGATCGACTCATACGAACTGAAATGACTAAAGCACGCATGCACCATCCGACATCTTCAATGGCAAGGCTGTATTTGCCAAGGAAAAAAGGTGGCCTTGGCCTCATCAATATTGAACATTTATGTAGATCTCAAGAAAGTAATCTGTGGCATTATATGAGATCGAGTGAGAGCCATCTTTTTAAGGAAATCGTTAAATTGGACGAGAATTATACAGCCTTGAAATTGAAGATAATTAATGAACCGGATCTAAGGACAGAATTGGATCGCCTTTCTGAATGGCAAACGAAAGAACTGCACGGGCGATATTACAGTCGTTTATTTGATCTGGAGGTGCAGACGACGTTGTCGGTAGCATGGTTGACTTCTGGTCGGCTATTTTTGGAAACTGAGGGTTTCGTAATAGCCATCCAGGACCAAGTAATTGCAACACCATCCTACCGACGACACGTTTTAAAAGATATTAGTATTTCGGACAAGTGCAGATTATGTAACAAGGCGTATGAGTCGATTCAACACGTGACGGCAGGCTGCGAAATTCTTGCGGGATCTGATTACCTTCAGAGACACAACAATGTTGCCAAGATATACCATCAAGCAATAGCAGAAAGGTTCGGCATTATAGAAAGTACGGTACCGTATTATCGCTACGTCCCGCAAAGACTACTAGAAAATGATGGAATTAAAATCTACTGGGACGAAGCTATGATTACGGACCGAACTGTTCACCATAATAAACCAGATATTCTCATCATCGATAAGCATAATAAGACTGCTGATATAATTGATATCTCAGTGCCGAATGATGAGAATATCCGGAAAGCATATGCCGAAAAGCTGCGAAAATATCAAGACTTGGCCATTGAGTTAAAAGATCTCTATAAATTAGATTCCGCTAGAGTTACTGCAGTTATCATTTCGACCAATGGTTTGATACCGAACACTACAGTAAGTGCCACCAAATACCTGAAATTATCAGAGGAACACTTGATACTATCCCAGCAAGCAGTTCTACTCGACACAGCTCGAATCATAAGGAAATTTCTTAATGCCCATAATTAGTGCCTAAATAAAAAAATATTTAAAAAAATAAAAATAATTCTTTTTACTGGTTGGAACTATCCCCCAGTAATCTGAGAGACCCCACCCCCCATAATAATAATAATAATAAATGAGTTACTAGCCCCAGAGCAGCTCGGCTGTAAACGTGGCTCTAAGGGATGTAAAGAGTTGTTAGTTTTAGATACATTTATTGCATCTCAGGTCTCGACGATACAGCGAAATCTCTCGATGGCATGGATAGACTACAAGAAGGCATTTGATTCAGTTCCTCACTCCTGGTTGGTCGAAGTATTAAATATCTACAAGATTGCTGAAAATGTAACGGATCTGCTGTCACGTATGATGGCTACGTGGAAAACAAAGCTCAGCTTTAGAAAGGGCACAAATAGGATTGAAAGTGAACTAATGAAGATACAACGAGGAATATATCAAGGCGATAGCCTTAGTCCTTTATGGTTTTGTTTGTCCCTCAATCCAATGAGCCAGTTACTTCGTGACAGTGGATTTGGTTACCAGCTAACTGTAAATAATCCCGACACCAGGATAAGCCACAGTCTATTTATGGATGACCTTAAGTTGTACGCGAAGAATCCTGTCCAGCTACAAAGCATGACGGATATTGTTCAAGATTTTACTAGCACCATCGGCATGACGTTTGGTATTGACAAGTGTGCCGTACTGCATGTTTCAAAAGGGCAATCAGTTTTGACCAATAACATTGCGTTAGCTGATGGTGATACTATCCGTGAACTCGAGGAGGATGAGTCGTACAGGTATCTTGGCGTACAACAACATCTGAAAATAGCCAAAAGAGAAGTAAAAGAGGAACTGAAGGCTGTGCTTCTTAAACGCTTGCGTCTGATTTTAAAAAGCTATCTACATGGCAGGCAGAAAATAAAGGCAATTAATACATGGGCAATATCATCACTGATTTACAGCTTCGGAGTCATCAAATGGTCGGATACATCGTTACAAGAACTGGATCGTCTCATACGAACAGAGATGACTAAGGCACGTATGCACCACCCCAAATCGTCAATTGAAAGGCTGTATTTACCCAGGAATAAAGGAGGACGAGGTCTCGCAAATATTCAAGACTTATGTCGCTCCCAGGAAATTAACCTGAGGAGCTACATAATGGCAAGCGAGAATCGTCTTTTCAAGGAAATGGTCAAACTGGACGAGAATTATACAGCCTTAAAATTGAAAACAAGCAACTGGCCGGAAATCACGACAGAATCGGATCGCCTTGGCACGTGGCTAAAGAAAGCATTATACGGGCGATACCATAGTCGGTTATTTGATCCGGAGGTGGTGCTCTCATGGTCGGTAGCGTGGTTGACTTCTGGAAGGCTATTCCCCGAAACAGAGGGGTTTGTAATAGCCATCCAAGATCAAGTAATAGCAACAAGATCCTATTGACGTCACGTTTTGAAGGATGTCAACATCTCTGACAAATGTAGACTTTGTAACAAAACGTATGAGTCGATCCAGCACATTACGGGGGGCTGTGAGATTCTTGCGGGATCCGATTATCTTCAGCGGCACAATAACGTGGCCAAAATATATCATCAAGCACTCCCAGAAAAATATCGTATGTTGGATGGTGTGGTCCCTTATTACCGCTACGTCCCAAATAGACTTTTGGAGAAAGGTACAATTAAAATGTATTGGGACAAAGCAATGTTAACGGACCGTACTGTCCATCACAATAAACCGGACATTCTTATCACTGACAAGGGAAGTAAGACAGCCGATATTATTGATTTCGCAATCCCCAATGATGAGAATGTCCGGAAATCATATGCCGAGAAACCGCGGAAGTATCAGGAGTTGGCCATAGAGCTGAAAGACTTGTATAAATTGGATTCCGCAAGGATTACAGCCGTCATAATCTCGACCAACAGGCTCATTCCAAAAACGACGATTGCCGCAAAAACCTATTTGAAACTGCCGGAGGATCTAATTAAAAATGCCCAACAAGCGGTACTGCTTGATACCGCCAGAACGGTTCGGAAATTTTTAAATGAACGCCCGTAAAAAATCAACAAAAAAAATCAATAAAAACAATTCTTTCGGTTGGCAACAGCCCCCGAAAGAATTTATCCCAGGTAACTGAGGAGAAAACCCCCAATAATAATAATAATAATGCAAGAAAAAAAAAAATTTTATATAGTTACACAGAAGAAAAGTAAATTCAGGTTATTATAATGTGTTATATTTTGTTATAAATGTTCAGTGTCTTAAAATGTCTAAGTATTGTGTCGATGTATGGACTACCTTCAGTCAGTAAGTCGTGAAGGTCGTGAGGAATGTCTAAGTCACTTCTAAGTCTACAGTCTGTCAGTATGTGTCTAACAGTCAATGTCTCATTACAACTTGCACAGGTTGGTCTGTGCAAGTTGTAATGTATTAGAGATCTGGGCATTAATAACAATAAAATCCATCTCTGATAATTAATACATTACATAATATTTAAAGAAAGAATAAAAATAAAAATTCCCCCATCGAGACTGGTTAATTGGAATCCCGGATAATAGAGTCCCAGATAATGGAGGTCCTACTCTACTCACAGGGCAGGCGTGTTTGGACATTTTAAGGAAATTAGCAGGGGCCGAAAATAAAAATATTTTTCAAACTTTTATTTTCATTTTGAAAAAGTAAAAGTTCAAAAATAATTTGTCGGGTCTAAAATTTTCTCTAAAAAGTTTTTTTTTACTGTTATTTTTAAACTTAAAAAATAAAAGTTTTAAAGTAATTGTTGCTAAAATACTTAATAGGAAAAAGTTTAAAGGAATTAATTAAAGCTAATAATGTTTATTTTTTGTTTTGTATCAACAAATATATTTCTGTAAATAAACAAAAATAACTTTTTAGACAGAGAACATTTCACTTGTTTTGAAGAATTAATTAAATTTCAATAATAATTTATCTTGTAATTTGGTAGACTTCAGATTATATCTTTAATCATTTAATATGTGCATTAGGGTTGAAAAGGCTCTTTCAACACGAGTGTTGGGGGTTGTAGGATAACTGCTAGGAAGTGTGTATTTTCTTTCTTCCCACTATTCTAGGTATTGTAAACCAACAAAACCCTAAAATTCTTGATTAAAATACTGAAAACTTTTATTTCACATTGAAAAAAATAAAAGTACTACATTAACTTTTATTTTCATGTACTTAATTTTAGGAGTTCCTAAATAACTTTTACTATTTAAATAAACATTATTTAACAATTATTTTTTAACTTAAATAAAAGTTGTTTTTAACAGTTAAATTTTAACTTTTTGGATAAAAAAATAACTGTTTCGATCCCTGGAAATTTGATTAAGAGTTTTGTTACTTATATCCTTAGAGATAAATTTTTATCAATAACTATTTACAATTTTTCAAGTTCAATGCTTTTCCTTGTATTAGGCATTATCTTTGTGATCCAAAATTTAGAATTTGATCAAGTGCCTACAAAATGTTTTTGATGTCCATTCAGAGATGGATTTTATTGTTATTAATGCCCAGATCTCTTTGATATACAAAGTCCATCAGTGTAAGATTATCACTGCTTGATTTTTTTTCATGCCTGAGATGACACTTGACACTGTATTACTATTTTCAAGTAATTTTACAAAACGAGGAAATAATTGTAATATATGCATTATTTGTAGATTTTTAAGTACTCTTGTTGTTTTTCAGCTGCTGCCTCTCCTGTTGACAAGTCTGACAATGGATCTCCCAAAAAAGGTGGGCCCAAAGGAAGAAAAAGACCAAAGAAAACCCCAAAGGATTTGACAGCCCCAAGACAACCATTGACAGGTACTTGGTTTACTGCTTTCTTTCACTTTTTTTTTTATTTTATTTTTTTTTTTTTTATTTATTTTTTATTTTATTATTTTTTTTTTTTTTTTTTTTTTTTTTTTTTTTTTTTTTTTTTTTTTTAAGGGAAATTCTTGGTGAAGTGATATATTCAGCCTGATCTGACATTGTCTTTATTGGATGCCAATCCAATTTTTATAACTTTATTTTATAAAGTTTTATAAAGTATTATTTTTCCAATTTTTATTTTTATATTTTTATAAATTCACATTTCCTTGTGGAATACATTCATTGATCAGCTACATAAATTTTTTCTGTCTAAGCAAATTAATTACAGTAGAACTTGGATAATTCGAACCCCTAGGGACCGATAAAAAAGTCCGAATTATCCAAAATTCGAATTGCAGAAGTTTTTGAAAATAAAGTAATTTGAAAAAATCGAACTTCATGTTTTCACATTTTTTAATTAAAAATCATGAATTTATGATTACGTACATAGGTAATAAATAATTTATAAAAAAAGTAAAAATAAAAGTCTATTGTTTTGAAAAAAAGTCATTTTCATGGGCAAGAATTTTTTCTTTATTTTTCAGGTAAGTTGGTAAAGTGTTAAGAGGAAGTCCAAAGTCCTTGGCAATTTCAGATTTTTTCTTTATTAGATGGTGGGAGGGAATTCTAGGATAAAATGACAGGATGGAACTATAACAACCCCTGGAAGGGAGGAAATGTGACCCACCTCTTTGCACAACTCCTAGAGTCCAAGAACTAGTCTAGGAGTGTGGCGCGCTTCTTGTCCCGGAACCCCTACATCCGTATCTTACTATCCTTCTTACCCAAGGGGAGAATATTTTCACAAGATTTAAGATCGACCACCTCTCTGTCCACTTCCCATTGGAGTCACAGACTCGTAAACAATTCAAATTATCCAAAAAATTGAAAGAAAAAACATACTGTTTTTTGAGATCTTGTTGCTATTTAGAATCTTTTCTATATTTATTTCGGCTTCCAATTATTTAAGTTTTTTCTTTTTAAAACACCGTCATTTTTAAGTTTTTTTTTTTTTAGGGAGAAAAATAACATTAGAAAGTGAAGACACATTTCCCATCCATAAAAATTCTTAGACAAAAAATAAGATCTGTTTTAATCTGCATCTATGAGCGTGTGTATTTAGAGGGATTTAATCATAAGCAAATATGAGTCAACTGCAAACTTATATATTTGTTTACTGTTAGCTCTAGATAAAAGTGCAGCAACTCACTGTTTGTAAAAGAGTCTACGAGACAACACCTACTGAGCAGCAACTAATTGTTTACAAATGCCCAACTATAAGGTGATTTTTTAATCATACTTGGAGGCGAATTTTAAGGAAAAAAAGTCAAAATCAAGATATAAAAAAAAGTTATGACCGAAATAAACTGTTTAAAAGAAAACAATAAAAAATAAATTATTTATTTAATGTCCCTCAGGACTTGGGGGTCAATATATTAAATTATTTTGTTGCTTTATAGTTTTAGATCATGCATGTTTTTGTATTTTATTATCATAAATCAATTTTGTTTAGGCTATGTTAGATTTTTGAATGACAGAAGAGAAAAGTTTAGGGCTGAAAATCCTAATATGCCCTTTGCTGAAATAACAAAGGTTTTAGCTGCTGAATGGAGTGCTTTACCTCATGACCAAAAGCAGGTCAGTATTTACTTTAAGAGTTTTTTATACTTTTATTTATGTTCATGAAAAAAAAAAAAAAAAATACACAGGCCTAAGAGGAATTTTTTTTTAAAGTATAAGGTGGGCCATGAATTAGTTAAGATTTGAAAAAATTGTATAAAAAGAAAATCATTTGACATATTTTAAAAATTGTTTATTTACAAGAGAGTTAATTAGTTTAAATTAAAAAAAAAAAAAAAATACATCATCTAAATGACCACTCTTTCGGCTTTTGCACTCTTCTAAGCGACTACCGTAATGTTTGAATACTCATCGGCAAAGAGACCGCGAAATTGCCGACATCTCTTGGCTGATTTAGTTAGTGTAGTGCATTTGGTTTATGGACCTTACTTTTTCGATTAGCACGAGCATACGCTTCCTGTTAATGCTGCTGAGTATGCGAAAGTGTTACAGGAGTTCTTGACACCAATCCTACTTGCTGAAATCATAACGTATGGTTTCAGCAAGGTGGAGCCACTTATCACTTATCCAATGAGTCCCTGCTGGTGTTCGAAGAAATGTTTCCAGAACAAAAATTTCCAGACGAGGCGAAATCCCATTGCCACCCAGGAGTCCAGATCTATCCCCAGCAGACATCCCCTCTGGTGTCAAACTACAGGCCTTGCTCAATATAATTTCTGTTTCCATAAAATTCTTGAAATTTCTCTTCATATGTCTTTATACATTTTGTGTATATGATTTTTGAGGTTGCACTCATGATGGAATTTTTGAAAAATTTCTTCAAATCATTGTCAATCCTACCTATAGCCTGTTCAGATAAGCTCAGGAGTTCCATTGCGCATGCACGAACGTTGGCGGAGATATCTCCTTATACTCTCCCTTCTGTTCCGCATTTGCAAAGCTAAGTATTGATAAGCATTAAACACTGTTCTTCCTTGCCTGCCCTCTCTCATAGCCTTCCCTAACCCTAAACAAGACATTATCAGTTTCACATAGGGTGTTGTTCATTGAAATAGTAATGCAAATGACGGGCCTGTCGGAAATAATTCCTGCAGAATTTCATGCATGCGGGATTTGAACTATTCCATCTAACTTAACAGGCTATAATAAACACCGAAAATTACCCTCATTAAAAGATATACATCTGTTAACATGATACATGCCAGAGTTAGTGTTTGTTCGACAAAAAACTTGGTGTATTGTATTCCTCTAGCAAATGATTGAACTGGAGGGGGGTTTACTTTGGACCCGAATTAGTTATTTTCCCATACCAGCTCTAATGTCTGTTGTATCGCAACAAAACTCTGTATTCGTTGTAGTCATCGAAATAGAAAAATTATTTGTAAAAATAAACTAAATTGGTTCATTAGGAGGGGTGGGTTTGGGAGGGGATCCAAATTAGCCAATTTTTTTGTTTGTCAATTGCCGCTACCATTGGATCATTTTCATAATATGTTAGGATTAATTATATATGTTGCTTTTGTTTTTTAGTGAAACGCTTTTATGTCAGTTTACCTTGAAGAACCATCAACATCCACACCATAGACTTCTTCGTGGAAGCATTTTTCTTGAAAGAGGGATAATCCTGTTTTTGAGGTTATGGTACCGTCTAGCGACAGGGAGCATATTTTTTGGACACATTCCAAGTATGTGTGGAAACAATAATCAAAAACCTCAAATAGCGGTGCCTTTACTGTCTTCGAAACCACATAAAAAAACGAAAACAAAAAGCATCGACCATCATATCGAGTCAAGTTTCTCACATCAATGATGATTAATTAGAGAATAACAACTTTAAAGTCATTTGGTTAATCAATGATCACTTGACATCGTGATCAGTCCTTTGATTAATCAATGATCACTTCATATTGTGATCAGTCATTTGATTAAATCCGAAATAAGACAATTGATTAATAGGATGGGCGGAACTATTTCGCCATAGTTGCGAGAATAAATAAATAATAGGTCGTGGATGGTTTCCCAGACCCAATAATTGTTCCAAAAGATGTTTACCCTTCAATTCTATCGCTGTGGTGCATATCTAATCATACTGATAAAACCCTCTCACTCTTCTTTTGATCACATATTTGGCCTCCTCTCCATTTATCTTAAATTTTGCACCTTATGCAACTAAAATATTTTGCCCTGTAATAATGAAGTAATGACATTTCTTTTCAGCAATATCTGATAGCTGCAGAGCAAGATAGAGAACGCTACCTTCAAGAAGTTGCTGCTTACAAACAGTCTGAAGCCTACAAATTATTCAGTGAACAGCAAGCTAGCAAAAAACCTAAAGATGAGGGGGAAGAAACATTACAAGAACCTGAAAATGATGTATCTGGTTATGATATTCCAATCTTTACTGAAGAATTTTTGGACCACAATAAAGGTAGATTTTCTATTGAAAGGGTCTAAATGAAATGTTTCTTTAGCAGTTTCCCATACTTTCAAGATCATTTTTTTTTATTACAACACTTGAATCTGAGTAATATCGAGTTAGTGCCTAACCTAAATCAAACTATTGAAATATTTTAGAATACCATACAAATTATCCACTGTCTTATAAAATGAAAGGACTTATTGGAAAAATTATCATTTGTCATTCAGACTTTTCAGCAAAAATCCATCATTCATATTGGTCAAGGGAATGGTTTGCTTCAATCTTTAAATGATTGTTATCTTGTACTTTTCATTTCCAAAACTGCTGGGTTTCAAGTGCAGTATAAGAATTCACATAAAAGTTTATTTTTTATTTTATGAATAGAATTCTATTCAGTATGGTATTATGTGCTGTAGCCATTACTTAAGCCTTTTTACTTTTTTATTTCAGCACGAGAAGCTGAACTAAGACAGCTGAGAAAGAGTAACACTGATTATGAGCAACAAAACGCGACCATACAAACTTATATTGCTGGTCTTCATAGTGCCATTGAGAAATTGTCAGTTGAGACTCAGCAGCAAAGAAGCAATAACAATGCATTAGAACAGCATTTGCAACATCTTCGGTCTGTTTTCACGACTGCTTTTGTAAATGTGCAGGTTCCAGGTTTGTAAAGTTTCTTATTCTATTTTGCATAAAATTTCATGCAATTTTTATTTATTTTGTAAAAGGGAAATTACCACAAAAACATTCTTGTAGGAACATATAAACTGATACGAAGTCAAGGTATGGTTGGGATTCGGTTAGATGAAAAAAACGTCAGAACTTCAGGCAGAAATCTATATTGGACGTTTCGGCTGCACTTTGGCAGCCTTCTTCAGCTAAAAATAAATATACACAAATTACAAGTAAGAATAATCAGACAGTAAGGAGCTTTTTAAACATCATGACGATATATTTTGAAGGAATCTCTTTTTAAAATGCACATTAGATGGATACAAAATGTGGTTGTCAGTAAGTATAACTATTAACAAAGGTAAACAAAATGTAGAAAAACATAAGCCAACAGTAAACAGAAACAACTGGCCGCATGAGCACACAAGTAACATCATTAACATAAGAAAAAACAATACATTCTTTTTATGTGAAAAAAAATGTAATAATTAATACATAGATTTGTACCACTAAATAATGCCTAGAGAGGAGGGAGGAAGATCAAGAAGACATTCTTATACTTACTGACAACCACATTTTCTATAATAACTACCTATCTACCTAATGTGCAAAAAAAGATTGCTTCAAAATTTATTGTCTTGATGTTTAAAAACCTCCTTACTGTCTGATTATTCTTACTTGTAATCTGTGTATATTTATTTTTAGCTGAAGAAGGCTGCCAAAGTGCAGCCAAAACGTCCAATATAGATTTCTGCCTGAAGATCTGACATTTTTTTTCTCCTAGCCGAATCCCAACCATCCCATTAACTTTGTATCATTGCAACGGCTAACTATCTCCATCTCATTATTTAAACTGATAATTTAATGTAATGCATTAATTTATTTTAAATTAATCTTGAATAAAAATCAGTAAATAAACAACAATTTTGTTAAAGAAAGAAATTCAGCAATATAAGCTGAATGAAAAAATTCTCAGATATTGATCTTAAATCACTGTAATAATTTTTGATAATATGATTTCTTGTTAATTGTTTTATTACAGTTATCTTTTTGTTTACTGATTTTTATGTAATTTTAATTGCCCTCTTAATTTTTACCCTAGAATAGAGGCTGGAAGGTTCCATGTTCTGCAGTAAATAACATGGCCAATACTCCACAAAATAATTATGTTAGCACAAACTGCCATTTATGATCAGAATTAATTTGATAGTTCTAATCATTGTAAAAATATTATTGTATCATACTCATTGTTGAACACTTGCTTGATGTATTTTTTATTAAAATCTTGTTGTTTGTTGATTCTTAGTCCTATTTTGTCATTCCTTTAAATATTTTCCTGCCAGGAATGCTTCATAATACCTTTTTCTCAATGTAATTTTAGCACTTTCCTCCGAAGGAAAGTAGCTATTGAGGTTGGACTCATGACGGAATTTTTGAAAAATTTCTTCAAATCTTTATCGATCCTACCTAGTAGACACCGAAAATGACCCCCGTTAAAATTTATATATATATATATATATATATATATATATATATATATATATATATATATATATATGTGTCTGTTAACACGATAGCGGCCAGAGTTTTTGTTTTTTCGTCACGAAACTTGGTATATAGCATTCAATTAGCAAACGATTGAACGAGTTCGTTAACCACCAAAGTCGGTCCACCGGAAGGGGGGGTTTACCCCGAACCCAAAACACTAATTTGACTATGTCAGCCGTAATATTTGTTATATTTCAACGAAACTTGGTATTCGTAGTGGTAATATAGAGAGAAAAGTGAGATATAAAAATGAACTAAATCGGTTCATTAGAAGGGGGGGTTTACTCCGGACCCACAATACCAATTCGCCACTACCAGCCGTGATTTTTGGTATATTTCGACGAAACTCGGTATTCGTAGTGGTAATCCACAGGTAAATAACGGTTGTAAAAATAAACTAAATCGGTTCATTAGAAGGGGGGGTTTACTCTTGACCCAAATTCTTAATATACTCATACCGGTCGTAATTTCTGCTGTATTGTAACGTTACGTCGTGGGTAACTCATGAGAAAGAAGTGTTGTAAAAATGAGCTGAATCGGTCAATCGGAAAGCGGGGGTTTAATTTGTAATATATTTCAATAGAAAAGCCCGTCAGACGTAGGTTCACAAAGCCGCCGCAAGGAGCGCTTTCTACCACTAGGGTGGCTGTATCCTGTTCCTGCGTTAGATCAAAATATGATAATATGAGGTTTTTTGTATTTATTACGTAGTGTAATAGGTACCATTTGTAAACATAACTCTGGAAGCAAATTATTAATTGATTAGTTACTCATTACAAATTTAAAAGAGAACTATTCATGTTTTTATTTTATTTATGTAGGATATTTTAAGCAAATTGTTCTGGAAAGCAATCTACACTACCCAAATTCTGAGGAAAGTGCTTAGTTATGCAGCTCCTGCGTGACGGACTTTTTTATCCTTGATATCAATGGTGAAATTCATTCCTACATCTTACCGAACTGCATATTACCATTTCAAACTGACAAAATAAATAATTTTTAATTCTTGCATATGATTTGAGAAACTGTCATGAATTGAACCTACAAAAATTAACTCTATCTAGTCCGTCAAATATAGTGATATGAGCATTAAATAAAAGCCGTACAAAGCCAGAGAGGACTCATGTAAGTACATCACCCTGAAATATGATTGCTTCGTTGAGTCTTTTATTGTAAAGAGGAGACCCTTTATGAGATAATGCAGTAATAAGAAATCTTGGCATTTAATGACACATGCATCAGTTTGAAACTTCGGTGCACGCTGAGAGGAGTGTGTATATGTACATTATATAATTTATATATATATATATATATATATATATATATATATATATATAAATTATATAATGTACATATACATGGTTTTATATATATATATATATTTATATATATATATATATATATTTATATATATATATTGTGGTGTTTTGGTGGGGTAAGAAAAAGAAAAATGAATATATTTGAAAGTTAATGTACGAAAAGTTTATTTAGAAAAGTTTATATTATATTTTCTTTAAATCTCAGGGTTCATTTAATCTATTACCAAACTCACCACATACGGACTTATGAATAACCATTTGAATAATTAAATTAATTTAATAAATTTCCTGAAAGAAAAGCATGAGAAATATGTGATTAGAATCATTTCTTACCATTTGTCATTTTATGTGTTGAGACCATATTAAATACCAGGAGAAAGGCTCATTATAAACAAAAGAGAGTTGGAAATAATTGACTTATATTGAAGAAAAGATATAATTTTAGATGCCGCTGGCTGTGATATAAACTTAAATACAAAATTTGCTTGACTCACATATTTGTATCAATGTTGGGTTATCTTAGAAAAATCAGAACATATTTAAAATATTAACTTATATATTAAAATATAACTATTGGCCATTGTGAAATTTTAGATAGCTTTAAGAGTTTAATTAAAGATTGGCAGTGAGTGAGTTATACTCAGCTTGTTTTACGGATGATGTTCTTGAAGTGAAGAGGCAGGCTGCTGGTAGTCGTGTTGAGGAGATGGATGGTCGGCTTCTACATCTTGGAGTTGTGTCTCCCCATCATGTCCAGTTGGTGCTCGGTGTCAGGCTGTGGTGGTGCAAAGGGTGCTCTCTCGCCCTTGGCTGGCGTTGAAGTGAGAGTGAGTGCTCTGGCCCTTCGTCGGCGCTGGAGTGAGAATGAGTGGTGGGGGAAGGCCCTACTTATAGGCGTTACTCCCACCATACCAAAAATGTCTGACTTCTTCGTCCTTCCCTGGATTTTCCTGTCCATACTTGGAAACACCTCTATCGTTATCTTCCTGGGAACTTGTATACCTTATCGCTCCTAGCCGATATATTTGGACTCTTCTATCTACTTAACACTGCCTTTTTGAAAAAATAAATACTGCCAAACTAAACACTGCCAAATGCTATCTCTTTTATTATTCTTTTATTTATTTTATTGATTGACAAATGATAATATTTGTGATGGACTTATGAAATATAAGCTAGCCTTTATTTTGAATAGGAATGCTACTCTTTGCTATGCCAGAAACTGACTCTTTCTAGCGCACCCCCCTTTTATATCATTACAATATATATATATATATATATATATATATATATAAACATGAAGAGTTTTTCAATTTTTATTTCTTTGCAATTGTGTGTGTATTTTTAGGTATAGAAACACCGACTCTAACTACAGTTGACGACTTCATCTCTAAGTTGATTACTTTTGTGAAAGAAGATCCCAACAACCCTGTTGTGAGCTCAATTAGAAATACAGTCAGTCAACTTGATGTGCAAGCTTGACCCCATCTCGTTGCGAAGAGGAAGCTCAAAAAACAAAAAAAATCTTCCAAGGGACAACAGTGAAACTGATTTGGTTTGCCATATTTATAAGAATTTATTGATAAGAGACAGAAACATATTAAATATATATTTTTTATATGTTTAGTACTTTTTCTTAGAATGTTAGAATATGGAAGTTTTTTAAAACAAACTTAATATTTACTGTAATTTTTTTTATACTTCGACGAATGAACATTACTTGTATGCATTATGTTCTTTTATTGTATTTATTTACTCAAGTTTTGTAAATAGAAGCCAATAAATAAAATAAAAAACATTTGAAATATTTTACTATTTTGCATCTAAGCATAACGCCCAAATAAGTAAATAAAGTACAAGTTCATCTGACCATTAGGAGTTGGAGTTTATATGAACGCCACTCTTCCAAAACAACATTTACATGTGTCTCAGCAGCAGATTTTTTTCTCACATCTAAATTTACTATATAACAACAAAATTGTTTCAAGAGGAATATTCCAAGAATCTGGAAAATCCATTAGAAGCAAGGGTTTTGATGAGTTCAGCCTCTGTGGTTAGCTTGGAATTACAATTATAATTATTGACTTAGTAATTGTTTTGTGACATTATGCTATTTGATGCTTTTGCCCCATTAGATAGATTAACTTGCCATACTGTGATATAAAGCCTGGCGGCGTAATTGACCAGGCACCTGAGCATGGGACGTTCTGGGTTCAACTGATAAATAAAGACTTGGAAATCAAAATTAATTTTCAGAGAATCCAGTTGGCTATTTTCTTAAAGCTTATTGAGTCAGCTAGTTGGAAATAAGATTATGTAAAAAAACTTTTTAAATATATTTTAAGATGGGAGAACTCCATGCCTAAGGCCATGGGTTCGATTTCCACTAGGGGTGATGGTTTTTCTTTGGAAATAAAAGAAAAGGCATCAGCCCTATCCTGGCTAGAAAAGTGTGGTAGATAACCCGTCCTAAAATTCTGAGTCAATTATGGATGTAAAAGTTTAAAAAAATTATTTATTTTAACCTTTAGGATGAACTTTTTATTTTTCTATTATCTCCTAGATGCTTGACCTGCTAATGATAATCATATTGGGTTAGAATCTTATATTTGCATCAAAAAGGAAATGTCTTTAATGGTTCTCCGTGTACAGTGAAAGAAATTGCATTAAAATCTTTCTTACTAAAGTTTATAAACTATTTATTAAGAAATTTAAAAAAACTATTATTTTTATTAAAAAAAAAAAGAAAAAAAGAAAAAAAGAGATATATATTGCCAAGAGGTCAAGCAAACAAACGTAAATCTCTTTTGCTTTTGGTAGGTTATAAATTTAACAGTTATTTATAAAATACAAAGATCAAATTTGAAAAAAAAAATATAAAGAATTTGTTACATGTCTCTATTTCAGAATAACAATAAATTTAATGCATTTTCTCATGATAATGAAATATGAATATATTAGATTGCTATTGATTTATTCCTATTGGAGTTTCCAGAATTTGTTTGACCAACTGAAAGCTTGATTACTATTTGTCATTTTAACTAAAATATATGAAAGCTGTCATTAAGTCATCCTTTATAAGTTGAAAATCTAAGTCTTAGTCCTTATTTTTTTCTAATGGTACATAATTCATCTAATCAATTTAATAACCATATCACTAAGAATAGAAATTATGGAGCAAAGTTCAGTAGAATTATGATTCATTAGAATATATCCAATAAATTTTAACGATCAAACTATGAAAATTAGCACTTGCCTGGTTTATTTGTAGGCTTAATCGGAATAGTTTTGCTAGAAAAACAAAGTTATATCTAAACAATGAAATCATTTCAATGTATGAGGTAATTAGGGGTGGAGCTTTAAGCCCAACTATCTATTTTTCAAAACTATTTTCAATTATCATTCCTTTTATTTTGATGACTAGATGAAGGGTATTAATTAATAATACCAACAAGGTGAGGAATAACCCTTCAAAGCTTCAAAAATTACTTTTATTTTACCATCACGTTTCGGACTATTCGTCCATCTTCAGGAGATCTAAAATCGTATATTAATTACTATACACTGCAGAAAACACGCTTTATAAATACTATTAACCAAGATATTACATCATCCACAAACCATTTACTAAATTTTATTGCCTTAATTTTAAACTCACCATGTCCTGTTAATAATTACAGTTACATATTAAACATCATAAAATAAATAAAAATGATTCCTATAAGGAACTAAGTCAAATTACACATCAAGATCAATTAAAAACATTCATTATCTCACAGCCATATTAGAAGACTTTATCAACATACTTAGGCCTATTATATTTTGTATAACTAAAATTAAATTAAAAACATTAAATTTCAATTGATTAAAATGTATAATAATTTATGTATGACATATCACAGATATTTTGATTAATCATTACTTAACATTATTTTTATTACAATATTTAATATTAAATACACTGAGGTATGTAACCAAGATATTTAAACTATGAAAGGAATCTATTACAATGTCATCAGAAATTAATTTTATTTAATATGTCAACATAATGTTGTCCTATACCTTTAACATGTGTTTTGAAATTAATGGTTCTATTGATATTTTTAGTTATGTAAATGGATTCAGTTAATTTCCTAGCTTTATTATCATTAACAGTTTTTAAAATCTTTACATTATCATAATCAAACTTATGCAGTTTGGTGAAAGCATGATTTGCCAATGCTGTAGTATTGATATTTTTACTGTTGTTAAAATATGTACAAGTGGTACATATTGGTATTACTGTTGTACAAGTGGTACATGTCTAATCTCTGCATTTTTGCCAATTTTAGTGCTTGATTGCAAAGCAAACTGTGCAAAGAGGTCCTTTTAATAAAGCAGCATTTTTAAAATTAATAGCTCTTTCCAGAGCTCATTACAGGTTTTGTTCTGCTTCGAAAATAAAAAATCAAATGCTTAAGACTTTTCATTTATAGACTTGCAGGTACACTTTTTGTAGGTTTTAACACACAGAAAAGCAAATGAAACTATTCCCAAGGCTAGATCTCTAACCGTTTTTGAGAAAATTGGCCAACAAATGTTTTCTAACTAATTTCTAAGAGGTACATAGAATCACTGAATTCAGTTGAAATATTTTCTACATGTTTAAGATTCATCCAATCAATGATATTTAAATTTTGGTTATGTTTGGAGTTCAGGAGGGGGCGAGGTTAGCTCAGTGGTAGAGCACTCGACTCATGAACTGGAGGACCAGGTTCAAAACCCGAGCGCGCACTAAGGATTTTTTCTTCTAGTGCCGTCGTTCGAGGGTTGGATTTGGGGTCCCAGATCTTCCCTAGGCCAACCCAGCCTTTAATTAATTTATCAATGGGTACCTTGGTGCTAATGACTCTAGCAGTTGAAGCAGGCGACCGGAGTATAGTATTGACCACACTATCTCCCTAGTGTGCCGTATGGTCAAGAATCAGATACCTCTACAGTATCTGCCCCTCTGGGCCCTTGTGGCCTGTTACAGGACTGATATTTTTTTTTTTTTTTTTTTTTTTTTTTTTTTTTTTTTGAGTTCAGGAAGTATTCAAAACAATTCTGGAGCAATTTTCGATTAGGCAATGTCAATCGTAGAAATAAGTGCATAAAACTTCAAGCATGTTTGTTTTGTTCTTTTGAAAGAGTTTTTGTCATTGTTTAAAGCACTTTTTAATTGGTTGTTTTTTTAATTGCATTTATCTTTAAAATTAGTATTATTGTAAAAGAAGACAAGAAAATTTGAAGCAGTGATAATGTTTTCTTACAGCGAACCTTGACAAGGGCAGGGAGTATTTTTTCCATGTCTGGTAGTAAGGTAGGTACCCTTGTCATCCGTGACTTACATCTGGGTCCATAAAAGTATTTATTGAAAGGTCTAACCAATATTATAACTTTTTTCTATTTTAAGCTTTCCAAATGACACTAGGGATACAAACGGAACCGCACTAAGATGTCACAGTTCCTGCAAGTTGGACTTTTTACCTTATTATGAAGTGTCTGAGCCATTTTAATTGGGGAAAAATGTCTAGAAAAAATCTTGCAGACTCCAAGTTTTAATTAATTCTGTATAAAATATTTCTTTGATTGAATTATAGCCTTAATGTCCTACCATTTGCACTTTTAAACACATTAAAAAAAAAAAAAAAAAAATTAAAAAGGAAAGAGATGAAGTCCAACTACCTGTACATTTGGATGAAATACTAGGCAACGGCGCAACAAATATAAATAAGTTAATGAAATTCTTGAAATCCAGCAAATTAATTTCCAAAATATAAATTTTACATTTCTATGACATATCCCATTAGTAGATAAAATTGAAAATAAACTAAATGAACATTTAATTTTCTTATTATGAAATTAAATAAATATAACAATTGTGAAAAAAAAAAAAATGAATAATTTACAACTCAGAGAGAAACAAATATTTGCTCCTTCTGAAAGTGTTTCCTGAATACATGTGCCTGTGGCAAGGTCATCGTCCAGAACTACATTTGAGGCATTAATGACCCAAGGGGTTGACAAGCCTTAAAAAAAAAAAAAAAAAAAAAAAAAAAAAAAAACATTAAAAAATCTGAGAGCAAACTACCTATAATTCATTGTGTTAGAATTATACTAATTCTGGCTGGTATATCATTGCTTCATTGCAAATATAAGAAAACAATATATATTATTTGATAATTTTATAGTTACTAGGGGCAATTATTCTTTCTATTTCAGAGATATTTGAATCCCTAGTATTAAAAACTCTTACTACAAAATATATTAAAAGTTACATTTAAAAATATATAAATACCAGGATTCTAATAAATGAAAGTAAATCAATATGGTAGGGACTAAACTTATATACAGTAATCACTTTTCATGTCATTTTCATAAATTGTAATGTACTCAGAATGCAAATATAGAAAGATTATTCCCATTAAATCAACCAAAGCTATTTTACCTAATGAAAGCTTGAATGACTTGTTCTTTTAAGGAGGCAGAAGGGTTAAGGCCTCCTCTATATCTACAGTTTAAGGATATTTTCTGCTTGCCAGCTTTCAAACATTAGTGCCAGTCATAATTGTATCAGTGTTGGTCTACTTGTTTCTGCTGAATATTAAAAAAAATATGATTTCTCAAAAAATAAAAGTTATGGAGAAGCTATCCAGGTTCATTGGAATATATCCGCTTAAATTTATTCAAAGAAAAATGAAAATTTACAAGCTATGGCTGTTTTATTCTTTTATTATATTTATCACTCTATTCAGTATAACATTGCATGGGGTGAAATATTATCATTCTCTTTTTGATAGAATCTTATTAGTTGAGGCAATTATTGGAGGTCTTCTGAGTCCCATAGTGTGTTTTACAATATTACTTTTTGGTAATATTATTCATTGTTCTACTATGACAAATTACATGGAAATTATTGTATTAGGTAAAGAGAAACTTGGTTTGTTTGGTTTTAGTATTACTTTACAATCCTCATTTAATGACTTGGCCTTCATTATACCACTATATTCAATAAAATATCTATTCAAGCTATTTTATACTTCTCAGATAGGATTAATATTTGAATGTTATTATGTATTTCTGGCCACATGTTACTCCTTTGGTACATGTCTTATCTCTGCATATTTTGATGACCTTAGTGCTCGATTTCAAAGCATTATTACTCATCTTCAAACTGTCGGAAGAGATCCTTATAATAAAGGAAAGGTTTTAAAATTGATAGCTCTTTCACGGGCTCATTGCAGTTTGTGTTCTGCTTCTAAAATACTAAATCAAACGTTTTCAATTCAATTGTTGTCAATTGTCTGCCACTGTTTTATTAGCTTTGTACAGAACATTTCCTACCTCCTTACAGTCTGGAATTCATATAATGGAGAAGATAAGATTAATATAGAATTTATTCGATTTTTATGGTGTTTGTTCTATTTGATACTTCCATGGCGTTTGGCACATAGTTGTTGGAAATCAACAAGGAAGGTTAGTATTAACGCAACCGTTTGAAATGCAGTAAGTACAACTTTGAGGTTATTTATTTTAAGTGCTTCGTTCTTGGACAATAAGTACACTAAGATAAGTCTTCTAAGAAACCAGGGAGAAAGTGAAAATTGTATTTATTTACAATTAAAATATTAATGATTAATATCAATGTCAATTTTAAACTATAATGAATAAGAACTTATTCATGGAATGAAAATGTAGTTCATTAACCAGTCTTAGGGACCCTCATATGAGATCGTATAATCCTGTACTTTGTAGATATGACAAGATACTGTCTATGTACTGGCTACTTTCAGCGAGAAGTTCACACATGTTGAATGGTATGGTTAAGTCTTTCCATCTAATGTAGTCTGTTAACCCTAGACCGGGCGCGTGGTTGTCTTTGTCAACCACTACAGTTTTCTTTAACTTACGAGTATATACCCACTCTTAACCTTAACTATTATGCATTAACATAAATTTTTATTATTTTATTGATATTAGGGGTTATATGACATAATAATAAAATAAATAATATTTAAAATTCAATTCAAGTTATTCAATAAATTCTTTAATCCTCATTACAAAATTTAACAAAAATCGCTCATTGAAGATTAATAATTACAAAGTAAATATATATATTATATGTAAGATAAGACATACATATAGTAGTTATACAGAAATTATAACATTAATTGTTACAGTTCTTCATCAGAGATAATAGCACTCTTGTTTTCACAATTTACACATTTTATCACATTTTTTGAGTGTGTTTTGCATACAAAATTTTCACATAAACTACATTTCATAGTTGTAACCTTGTTACCTCCTCGGCCACAAAGAACGCATCTTCCTTTTGTAGTACCAATTTTTTTTGTTGGTTCTTTATTGTCATTTATACAAAGTTTGTTCTTTAGATAAATGCGAATATCCGTTGGTAGTGTCAGTATGCGAGAGCGTTCAAGAAACCACTCTCTCATTAGTTGATAAGAAAGAGTTTTTAGAAACAGCCTTCGCATCACGCGATTTTCCACAGGTTTGTTGAAGATATGAATTACTCTTGCATTTATGCCACTTATATTTAGCAAGGTGTAAAACAGACACATTGTCCACCTATTGCTTTCCCTTGCAACTGAATATTTGGCTTCCATCTGGTCACAAGTGTCGACGCCTATTTTTGTCGCATTGTAATCTAATATTACGTCTGGCTTATTTGTCACTTCATCAACGGATGGAGAGGTGTGCATGGATGATAGCAGAATGACTGCTTTATTTTTTTTAGGCACATGAGATACCAACATCATTTCGAATTGGAAACCGAACAATGTTGTTGAAACTTGACGGTTCTTGTTCGGCAGAAATTGAGGTGGGATTTCACTCTTATTTTTTCTGAGCGTTCCTATTGTTGTGAATTTATTATCCAACAAACTAAACACTACGTCGTATGACGTGTACCAATTATCGATAGTTAAATTTCGATTTCTACACTTCAGGTGTTCTAATAATCTATGAACTATGTCAAATGGCTTATTAGAAAATTGATGTGGACCCGGTGGTTGCATACCACAGTAAAGTTCAATTGTAGATGTGTAAAATGTTTTAGCATCATTGACAGCGTATAGTTTCAATCCATATTTCGCAGGTTTGCTTGGAATATATTGAATGAAACTACAACGTCCTCGGAAAGGAACTAATTTTTCATCGATTGTAATAAATTCGCTAGGGTTGTACGCAGTTTTACAATTTCTTACAAATGCATCTAGGAGGGAGCGAACAGCAGCCAAACGGTCAATCTTCTGTCTTTCGGTACGAGTATTTTTGTCGTCAAAGCGTAAGCACCTCAGTAAAAACCAAAATCTTTTTGATGACATACAACTTCGTGCGGCTATGATTCCATCTCCTTCACTATTCCATATCTCCTCCACACTTGTATATTGTGCTCCTTTTATCCCTAATAAATACAGAAGGCCAATCAGTGCCATTACTTCACTCCTACTTGTCAATTTAGCATCACGTTCCCGGCTATAACCTATCTCATCACGTTTGTTGGATATAAACATATTAGTAAAATTAACTATATCATCGATTATTTCAGTGCTTATAAATTGAAAAAAGCAATCAATTTCAGTAATAGCATTTTTTGCTTCCCCTTTTGGACCTGGTAATATTTTTACAATATTCTTTGATTTAGTCCTAGATGAACTTTTGGTGAAAGCCTTCGTAGCCCACATAGTGTCGTCCTTTCCATAGAAAAAATCTGTGTCCATCTCATCTTCAGAGGTTGTTTCCTTTTCAGAATCTATTTCTTGTTCGGTATCACTGTTATGTTCCTGGTCAGAATGACATGCGATTTCATCTTCAGAGTCGGAAGAATCATACTCTGCTGGTCTGCCAGCACAAGCTCTAGCTTCTTTTTCCTCGTCTGATTGCTGTTTAAGCTCTTCTAAAATTTTAGGTATGTCTTCATTTTTAATGAAACGCGACCTAAAATAGTATAATCCGATTAAGAGAAGAGACGTGAAAATTATAATCAGCAAAAAACAGAAACTAAATTACTTACATGACCGGGCGCGTGGTTGACTTTGTCTACCAAAGCTGGATTCAAAGACTAAATAATGAATAATATTGCAGATGTTCACTCTATTAAAGTCAAAATTGTACTGAAGGAAAAGGAAGGATGTTGGGCAAAGGTATTAGCGGCTGGAAGCGTCTGAGTCAGAATTTGTGGAAAATGGAAATGAAATCATTCGACTGGTTGACAAAAGCAACCAGCGCGCCCGGACTAGGGTTAAAATATGTTTTATTGTCAGTTCAGTATTACAAATTTCACATAATGGTCTCTCTTGTCTTGTCATGAGGTACTCGTGGGTAAGTCTTGAATGGCCAATCCTAAGTCGAGCTAATACTACTTCATCACTTCTATTGGCTCCATAACTGGACGGCTAGTCTTTGACGGTATGTTTTATAGTCCATAGTTTGTTGTCCGTAAGTATCATCCAAGAGTGTTTTCAGTATTCCAAAATAGATGTCTTAACAAATCTGTTTATGTCTTCATGTGGAATTGGTCCTTTATCTATTTCTGTCTGTTCTGCAGCTATTTTTGCATGGGTGTCCGCAATCGGATTTTTTCCTAGTCCTTCATGACCAGGTAGCCAGTACAATGTTACATGTTTGTGTAGAGAGTGTATTGTCTTTAATATTTTTGAGAGGTGTATTTATCCTGTAGTGCTTGAAGTGAACTCAGTGAGTCAGTATAAATAATAGTCCGTCGGCCCGTGTACATTCCATGCAATGATTTTTAAGATGTTTCATTTTTCACTATTGATTGTACCCGTCTTATCTAGTACAGGGCAAATTGTGAGCTGGCGAGATAGCGGTGGGTGTGGTTGCTAGGGCGTTGCAAAGATAGGAAAAATATGATGATGTGAAACCATTTTAAGATGCGTGAAACTTTTTGGAGAAACACATTACATTATACAATAATCATAGGCACTTGTCAGCTGGCCCGCAAGCGGTGGACTGATCGTCAGCTGGGGGCCTAAACTTGTCAAAAATACGAAAAACTGAAATCATTTTAAGATGCCTGAAATTTTGGTGGTTACTAGTATTTGTAGTGAGATTAACGAAAAACATTGTCAGCTGCTCATATCTTGGTAGAAAACTTTTCAGCTGGGGGTGTATAACCGCTGAGCGCATGGAGCGCGCTGCGCTTTATAACGCCAGCTGACAACTTTTCCTCCCACATATAAGCAGCTGACAATTTTTTTCATCAATCTTATTACAAATACTACCAACTACCAAAATTTCAGGAATCTTAATATAGTTTTTGACTATTTAATAGCGAAAGCATGCTTATAGCGAACTTCTGAATATATTGATTGTGAATGAATATTTTTATTATCAATGTCATCCGCGTGGATAGTGATTTAGGGCAGCATTTTTGGATATATTTTTTGATTTATTTTAGATTTTAAACACCGTCGTATGGGTAACTAAAAACAATTTACTTTACAGAAGATTTATATACGATATTAGGTGTATAGCCATCGGGGATCAAGCATACAGGCTGCTAGGATTGCTAACACATGTCAGAGTTACTAAGCTGACCCCTTAGGGATTGTTAAACCCTAGTGTGTATAGAGCGTCTGACACAGCAGACAAAAATTCTGTAAATCATTGTTTTGTGTACTATTGCGTTGATAAAGCCCCACAAAATTATTTCCCCCCAGAGGAGGTTCGCCGGACTCAGCATACAGGCTTACCACAGGGCTACTCCTGAAAGCTCCTAGAGACAAGCGAAGGCCAGTGTTGTGAATAGTGTTTAACATGTTTAATGCGCTTGGTCTGGCTGATGCATAGGCAACACTTCCATAATCGATAATGGATCTTGTAAATGTTCGATAAAATTGGAGCATTGTTTTCCGGTCTGCTCCCCATTTTGTGTAACTGATGACTTTTAACACATTTAAAGAGGTTTTAAATTTGAAGACAATATTTTTTAAATATAACTTCGAGGTTATTGAAGTATTAACGACACAATATTGATAGAAAAATGAAATTTCTTATGTTTTTCATTTCAACATAATTTTATGTTTTTGGTGTATTTGATATACGTAACTCACTTCTTGGATAGCATTGAGTTATTGTTTTTGGCATTCTATAAAATTATTAATGATAAATATTGTGCAGGTTATTGAAACAAAATACAACTCTAAGAAAGGTTATACTTGTTTTGTACTTATTGATTATTAATTTAGACGTGCACAGTCATAAATATTGTCATGAACACTCTGCTTAGAGCTGTAGGTTTAATTCCTACCAAAAGTGGCGAGTTTTTCGCCCAAAAAAAGGAATTATCTCACCTTTCTGAGTTAAAATTGCTTAGTATAAATTATTTATCTTTTGGAGAACTGAAGCTAATTTATGTATCAGCAGATGTGAACATTTATATTTTATTTTCATTTTTTGGATCCAATATTTAGGAAATTAAAATCGTGCAACATTTTCTTAAGATTTATTATTTTAACTCCGTTAAATAATATATTAAGCAATCTATGGCTTTAAGTAATTGCTCTTAAGCAATCTATGGCTTCCTTAGATTTTACTTGAACTAAGCCAAGCAGGGTCGTTGTTTTAATATTTTCATCAGCAATCACTTTTTAAAAGTGGATCGTCCATTTATCCTATTATGAAGTATCTGAAACATTTCAATTGGGAAAATTTGTCTTTATGAAATCCTCCAGAAAGGTTTCATTTGATTTTTTATACTATATTTCTTTGATTGAATTATAGTTTTAATATCCTACCAGTAGCAGTTTAATGTCATTCAAAAATAATAGATATCACTACCAATAAAACAATTTTCATAATTTTAGCAATAGTTTAGTTTCCCTCTATTTCAAACACAGGTTGGAAAAAATGATGATTTAAAAAAAAAAATCAAAATTTTACAGCCTTCATCAGGGCTGTAAAAACAAGTAGGACAGATTTAATTTATTAAAAAAATCTCCATCCTAATACCATGTACCGCCTGCAATATAGCCCTTCATACCTGCCTCCCTTCCATTAACACAACATTTTATGACACCTTACTTTACGACACCGCTTCCGCCGCTCTTTCTTTCATCTCCAATGTTCTCTGTCCATTGGGTGGTCCAGAACACCCCCCCCCCTCACCAACTCCTTTCCCTGTATCAAGTCAGAAATGATCCCACATCTGTGAGGTATAGTTCTCAACCTTCCCATCGGTAAGCCCATCTTGTTGTATTCTTATATCTGTTTAATCTAACCTGTTATTCTTATATCTGTTCTCCTAATAATCTAATCACTACTATTGCACATAGTTGTTCTAGCTGTACATTATGTTTTTATGTTGTTGTTTTTATCCCATATATGTATGTATATGTTTGTGTACGTGGGCATATATATGTACATATGTGTGTGTGTGTATGTGTATGTGTACGTGTATATATGTATGTATATGTATATATATATATATATATATATATATATATATATATATATATATATATATACATATATACATATATATATGTAGGTATATATAGATGTTTATGTGTATATATTAGTATTAAATCTGCCCTACTTGTTTTTACAGCCCTGACGAAGGCTTGAAGTTCAAGCCGAAACTTCGGCACAATAAAACCATTTTCACGATAAAATGTAGTTTTATTAAGAAGCAGTGACCGAACCCCGACAATCCCTACCTTGCATCATCAACGGTCAGCGATCTTCTCTCAATGTTTTAGTTTTGTTTATGATAGAGGAGAAAATGGCAGAGACAGTTCAAGAGAGACAGCTATTGTACACCTCACATGGTATACTCATTTTTGTTTTATTTCGCATACATTTTCTTTTGGTAATTAATGCTGACAGTCTGGTGGGTTCTCTATTTTATTTTTTCTTCATTCAATATTTAGGTCCTCAAGGTTTCTCCATTCAAACCAAATCAGAGAAGTCAATTTGAGGCAATGTCCACCTGTTGCTTCCACATTACCGCAAAAACCTTTATCGAAATTTCATAAACTAGTGTTCTAATCCTAGTTTCCATATATTTCAGGCCAAAGAATTTAATGCTCGATTTTATCAGCTAATGATTGAAGATAAATCAAACGAAATAATACACAATGTAAGTATGGGATTTCTTTAAACAATGTTGAAATACTCATGGAAGCAAATGTTTATTACTGATCATTGTCCTTTCCTGCCAGCAACCACCTATTTTGTAATATTTAGCCTTATTAAACGTGTGTATATTGTACACCATTTCTATCAGGCATTTTCAAAAATACATAGTTTTCTATGTCACCAAAACTGAAGACTTGTAGCTTTGAACTCATCTGATCTTTGTCTCAGGAGTATAAATAGGATTAAATGTTGCAAATACCATGCTAATGATTACAGTCACTATAATCTTCTTTTCTTTACATTCATTTAACTCATAGAAAATTAACAAAAAGACATACTTTTTCTAATACACACTAAAAATGTTATTACTGCAAAGAAATTGGCAATGTTGTTTACATTTGCTTTCCCAAATCAATGTTACAGGCAGTGAATATGATTTATTTCTGATGGTAATAATACTAACGTCTCAACTGCTTTAAAAAAATACAGTCTTCAGTCAATTTAATAAAATACATCCAGTGAATCATTAAGTTTTCCTCATTCAATTTGTCAATGTTCCCCTATGCAACTGAGTTGCAAAATTGGCTCAGTGGTAGAGCATTTCTGTTGAATGTAAATATTATTTATATTTCTGTGTGTATCGATACGATATTGCTAGGTGTGGTCAGGCGCTCCCCACCCTTTTTTTTCTTACCTGTAAGCTCCCTACTAGTGCAGTGTCCTGAACCATACGTGATCTGTATTCATCTGCATAATAAAGTGCTTATTCCTATAAATACTTACCTTTTTTAACAATTTCTATTCAGTTTTTGGTTAATATAATTCTCAAATTACAGCATAAATTGAGGCTTCACATTTCTATGAACCAAGAGGTCGTTATTACAGCATGTGGCCTTTTCTCTATTGACAAATCGATGATATTTTCTGTGAGTAATCTATGTGACATGTGGAGAGAATTTGTTCCCAATCTCAAATAAATATATATAACTTATTTATATTACTCTCTTTTTTTCAGATGGTAGCTTCAGCAACATGTTATCTAGTAATACTTCTTCAGTTTAGTTAAGTGTCTTATGAGTAAATTCTGCATTGAAAGAAGAGTTTGATTAAAAATAATTTTTATTTAATTTATTATTATGCTAATAGGTAAAATTTAAAAAAAATATTATCTTCCGAGTAATAAAAGAGTTATGTATTATTGCTGTCTAAATGTTATAACCCTACATTGTTCTTTATACAAAAATTAGAATTATTAGTAAATAAATACGTGTTTCTTTTTATTGTAAACAAAGAAACTACTTTTTTCTTGAATTTCACTGTTATTATTACTATGTCGTCTCAAGAAACTTATAGGTCATAAGTCAGCAAAAAATAAAATTTTTATTCATTCACTGTCATAGTCATAGAATTATAATATCTCACTAGTATTTCTAAAGTGACACAACTCAAAAAGCGGCGTTTTTAGCAATGACTCTGAAAGACATTGGTAAATAATACCTCTTTATCAACCAACAAAACTGCATGTACCTAACTTAAAACTGCATGTACCTAACTTAAGAGCTTCTACACCAGAGGGCACTTGTGTCACTCTTCCTGTCTTAATGCTATTCCCCCTATAAGAGTAAAACATTTTCAGTTGTTTTTTTTAGTTGTGTCATTTTAGAAATACTAGTGCGATATATTGCCTGTAGAACTTGTGGGTTATTCCTACATTTTTTTGTGTGTAGTCAGAAGACTAATAAAACAAAATTAAAATTGACACGTTCCCGTAATTTATTAAAATGTTCCTACATGTTTCACACCTTCAGGGGCCTCCTCAACAGCCAGGACGAACCTCTCGCTACAAGCTCCTTGCCAGAACTGAGGATCATCTACCTATATGATTTCAAAAGAACGTCAGTATTTAATCTATATCGTACGTTCTCAAACTGGGCAACCCCCCCCCCCAGTGGGCACTGAAGCTATCGGGGGGGGGGGGGGGGGGTGATTCAAACTTCGAGGAATATTGGAGGGAGCTATATAAAAATCGGTAAATGGAGGAATGTATAACAGACCATTTTGATACTGCTAAAGAGCGACCCGCATAGACGGCTAGAACGTCACCGAGTCCACATCATAAGCAGGAGGGAAAAGCGGGCCGCCACATGGGGGTGGGGACTGCCGGGTACTGTTGCCCCGGGCCCGGGGCAACAGTACCCTAGCTGGACAAAACTCGAAAAATTCATGAAAACAAATCCCTAATTGGACCTTTCAGTATTTTCCTAGATAGTATATAGATTAGAAAACAAGAATAAGTTTGCTCAAATACGTCAACATTTAGGGATTACGGATTGTTAATATTAGGGTATGTCTTGCCACATAGTTCATTACTCCATCTTTAGATGAATACTACAGTTAAGAAACTGCTTTGTCTGTACTAAAAATTTATTCCAGGTTTCAGAAAGGTATGTATAACCTTCTTTCATTATTTATCATAATAAATTACCATTAACGTTTGCTTTACGCGATGCGATTTGTAATACCCTTATTGGTACGTTATTATGGGACAGAACTTTTGCTGTCCGGCCTCGTCCGGTCTAGTTCTAATTTTTTCTTATTTGTTAATTAAGTATTGACTTGGAAAAGCAAGAATTAGCTGCCAGAATCTGCCAATTTAATAATGATAACTGATTTTCTGAAAAAAATGCTCATATCGAGAAGGGAATTTTTTGAAGTTTGGATCTTACAAAGTTGTTCACCAACAATTTGGTTTACCAGAAGAGAAGGAAAAATTAAAAAAAAAAAAAAAAAAAAAAAAAAAAAAAAAAAAGGAGACATTGTTAAGCCATTTACGTGATAAGTGGGAAACAGGAAACCGAACAAAAAGTATTGAGAGAAAAACGTTTTGATGTTTGGTGAATGGGTTGATACAAGTTTGGATTAATCAGATGTAGAAGAAAATTTAAGTACATCTGCCAGCAGTGGGGAGCTATCGAATATTGAAGACGTATTTCTTTGTTTACTATACTCGTGCGATCCGTATACTTTTAGTAGGAGAGCAGAAATTCGTCTACACAAGGAAGAGTTTCGTTCTTTCCCAGGTGAAATAATTAATTTGTTGAATGAACCGTTACTTGACCAAGAATGATTTATTAGTTTTGATAACTTAATTTCGATTATATCTTTTGTTTTGTTATCAATTATTATTTTCGATGTATTTTTTTTTTCAAATATTATTATTATTAATTGTAATACCTAGTCTTGAAGCTTTTTGGTGTTGTTGCCTTTAAAAAAGGTAAAACAATTGTAAAAAAGTATAATAATAAAAAAAATTAATTTTAATTTTGGTTAACACTTAAAACATAATTAATTACGGCTTTTTCTGCTGAAAAAGTTAGAAAACAACGGTAAGACCTTATTTCCGACCCCTAAATAGGGTATATTCGTGATCAGCAAGTCATTTTCTATAAGAATCAGTGATAAAATAATTTTGTCCAGCTAGATCAGTTAAAAATACCACTGTGCGTGGGGGCCCGGGCCGGGCCTCGCTAATTGGGAAAAAATGAGTAGGTTATGAGCTTGGAAAAATAATGGGGTTTATATAGACGGGCGTAGCCTATATTTATTTGAATTGGATCTATATTGTTTTAATGTGCATAAACGACAAAACAAGTGCAGTCCCAGAATAGTATATTTCATTAGGATTCGTAATAAAACTACAAGTACCGAAAGTGACCTTTGCTGCACCGATTGTCGGCTTTTATTCTCATTTCGCTCAATACTCAAGATGAAAATAATTTTAAAATGTTCAAAGTCCTATAGCAAAGTACAAGAATTATCAGTCTGGCTCTGAGATGTGGGGGCCCGTAATGTGGTCCTGGGCCCGGCGCTGAGATTTGGCGGCCCTGGGGAAAAGACGCTCTAAAAAAAGAATAAAACATATCGTTTGCAGATAACTACACTTTCTTCTACTTTTGAGAATGTTGTCAACAAAAATGGAATCGAATGTCAATAATTCGGTACAAGCACATTAGGCTCTTCCTTCAAATTAATAGTTTTAATTTATTTATTATGAGTCCTCAAAGGATGCGATTAACTCTTCAGAACAGCAGAATCAAAGTCCGTTTAAGTAGTAATCACATTGTAATAAAAAAAGAAAGTCTGACTCGCAGAGTCATCATAGCGCGTTTTCGTACTTGTTTCTAGTGACATTTGGATAGTTTTGAATAGAAATAGACGATTTCAACCTACTCGAACATCACATATTATGTTATAGCTTCTTTCCTTACATATTTCTGCAAAAACAATTCTATGGAGAATTTATTGGGGCGTTGGGTATTCAATTTTTCCTAAAGTGGACGGTAATAATGAAAAAAAAAAAAAAAAAAAAAAAAAACAAATTGGGAGACACTGATCTATAGATTTATAGATTAATTATATAACTGCTGTTCATTTAGATAAGCTGAAATCCAGTGAACATGTACTTTAATTTCGTTAATTTGATCAGATTATAAGGGTGTAAGTCACAAAATAGGTTCCGGCATAAATTTCGGCTGACCCCTTTCAGTTGGAGAAAATTGCGCTTGAAATAACAGAGTTGTTGATTTCATTTCATTAAAGGCGAATTATTAAGAGATTCTAAGTTTTCCAAATCGCACCAGTATGTACAGTACATACTATAGTGTGTCCTTCATATGTTACCTACATAATGTACTATGTGTAAGGAACCGCGCTTACGTGATGAAGTTCATGTGAGCCGGACTTTTGTCTATGTACGCTATGAAAACTTAGGATAAGAACTCCAATTCATTTTTCTTTTTAAAAGTTACATAAATAAAGTATCCATTTTAATATTTATATGGAGTTTGTACTATATACATTTTCGAAATGTCAAGATATCCTCTTATCCAGTATTAACAATAGATATAGGAAGGAGATATACCATAGATATTCTAAATCTATAGTATTAACAAGAGTCCATATTTATAACCTTCCTTAACTTTGAAACCTTTCTCAAATGACTCACGAGGGCTTGGTATTTCTATTTTCGACATCAAATTGAAATACTTCAGTTCATCTTACAATTAATTTTTCAAAAATGATGTTCTCTCGGAAAATCAATTCCTTATGTGAATTGCTTTTCTTCAATAGTTCAAAGTTCTTAAAATTGAAAGGGATCACTTATAGCAAATTTTATTCCTTGAAGAGGAACTTCACAATGCAGCTAGTTGATGATCAGGGAAGATTTGATAAGGGGAACGGAGTGCCTAAGAAGATAACTAGACTGAATTATTCTGATGTTACTTTGAGGTAATTTACTGAAGCTTGTAGAACCTTTTTCTGTGCATTAAAAATTATACTGCCATCATTTAATGGATGTTATTTTCCAGCAACATAATGCTTCAAGTGAAGTCGAAGAAGACGAGGATTAAATCAAACCTCATTTATTTTGAAGGCAAAAGACTTTTAATAGACGCTTTGAATTCAGGAATAGTACCTCTATACATTTATTTTTCAAGGACTGAGGATATTGCAGCCATAAATGTTCCAGAAGCAACACAATTATTAAAAGTTCCTTATAATGATTTGAAAATATGGTCAGACCTTACTACATGCCCTGGAATTTTAAGTAATTATGGCTTTGGTATCTCATTTTTACTTATCGTAGAGGTATTAGTGATATCAGAGTGTGTCCACCTGATTTTTAAAGATGGCAAAACAGCAAAGTTATCCCTTGTCACTGAATATCCCATTTCATTTATCCCTGATCACTGGAAATTTCATTTGCTCAAATGCATCGCTAAATAATTCTAATTTAATTTAGTCCTGTATAGTTTTATAAATTGTGGAAGAGGTATTAATATGAATCCTTTTTCTCCACCATTCTGTCGATTATGCTGGAATTTTATCCATTTTCTTAGGACTCTTTCTTTATGAGGTCCAACTCGTGATAGAAATTAGAAAAACTGATCCACCAAAAATTTCATTTCAATCAATCAATATGTATTTTAGCCAATACATAAGCATTTTTTTTATATAAATTGTATAGGACTACAAAAAAAAAAAAAAATAAAACAACCAGATAAAATAAAAAAATAAATAAAATTAATGAACTAAAAATAGCGGGAGAAATTATTAAAAAATGAAGAAGACCTGTTAACATGTTGGCTTTAAACATGATGCAGTCCTCTCCCTGAACTGAAAGTACCTGACTATTTTATAAAAGGGGGCACCAAACATTTTTAAACCCCACTATTTTAGAAATAATCAGCTTTATTCTTCTCCATAAAAACATGCTCCATTGTTTAATGGATACTTACAAAGGGTAATCTCAGCGAGCCAGAGCAAAGTGTTGATTGCACTGTCATCCTTCTATGCTATACAGTTAAGAATCAGATAGCTGTTCAGTATATGCCTGTCTAAGCCCTCACGACCTGTCACATTATTTTTTTTTTGTGTACTGTTAGTAGTGCAAATTACAGTTTTTTGGTGTACTCATTGTTATTGATGAATCCAGTTTTCATTTAATAAGTTTTATCTAGAACTATTTACAGTTATAGAATCAAATGAACTTATACTTTTTCATTATATTTTTTTTTTTTGTTTAGCAATCTGCAGAAAGCCTGATGTTTTGATTGATTATCACCCCTCAATTCCTGTATCTATTATTTGTGATAACGTACGAGAACCAGGAAACCTGGGTTCTATTATTCGGAATTCAGCAGGTGCTGGCGTGAAGAAGGTCTACTTGAGCAAAGGCAAGTCATTTTTTTTTTAAATTTCTGAAGTAACATTTTTTTTTATTTACTTATTCTCGAAAGAGAACGCCTAGAGCTGTTCCATGGTGGAATTCCACACTAGACGCAATGAGGAAGAGGACTAGGAAACTCTTCAACAAAGCAAAGAGAACTGGATCGTGGGACCTATACAAAAGGTCCCTAACAGAATATAACAATACTCTTAGGAAAACCAAAAGGGATACCTGGAGGAACTTCTGTGAAGAAATTAATGATACCACCACGAGCTGCAGGTTAAGCAAAGTCATATCAAAGTCGAACTGCAACGGCATGATTGGCGATATGACAGGTCCAAATGGAAGGACAACGAAGGAAAGAGAGTCCCTTCGGCTCCTTCTGGATACTCACTTCCCAAACAACGAGGAAGGCCTAACACACAGTCAACTCACTACAGAGATTAGACAACCTTTGAGAGCCCCAGACTGGACTCTAGCTAAAGAACTGGTAACAGCTGAATCAGTGAGATGGGCCATTAGGTCCTTTCATCCCTACAAGTCACCAGGAATGGACAATATTTACCCTTGCCTTTTACAAAAAGGCCTGGGCAGTTTGCTCTCTAGGATTGTTAACCTACTGAGAGGAAGTCTTGCCTACGGTTACATACCAATGAATTGGAGAGAAGTACGGGTTGTGTTTATACCAAAGCAAGGTAAGAACCACCACGATCACCCTAAAGCCTATAGACCAATATGCCTGACATCTTTCCTAATGAAGACACTAGAGAAGTTGGTGGACAGGCACATAAGGGATAATATACTTAGGCATGTACCACTAGAAACAACGCAGTATGCCTATCAATCTGGCAAATCATGCGAAAGTGCGCTGCACTGTCTAATACAGAAAGTAGAAGAATCTATCAACAATAAGGAAATTGCTCTTGGAGCATTTCTAGACATTGAGGGAGCTTTCGACAATACCCCACTAAACACAATAGCAGAAGCTATGGGGAGTTTTAACATCGATCTTAGCACAACCAGATGGACACTGGCAATGCTGAGTGAAAGAACAATTTGTGCCAACCTGGGGAAGGCTAACTTACGTGTCAAGGCTACAAGGGGATGTCCACAAGGAGGGGTTTTATCACCGCTGCTGTGGTGCCTGGTAGTCAATTCCATTATCAAGGAGCTAAATAATGCAGGCTTCTATACACAGGGCTATGCAGATGACCTTGCTATTCTAATTAGAGGCACTGTACCCACGGTGATAACGGACCTTATGAATGAAGCACTTAAACGAGTCACAAGGTGGTGCTCCAGGTCAGGACTCAGCATTAATGCACGTAAGACGGTCATAGTCCCTTTTACAAAAAAGCGACGACTGGTATACGGCACCTTAAGAATTCAAGAGAATATTATTCCTCTGAGTAATTCGGTGAAGTACTTAGGGGTACTATTGGACAAGAAACTAACTTGGAAATTACACCTGGAACATGTAAGGAACAAGGCCACGTTTGCTCTGTGGACATGTAAGAGGCTGTGTGGTAGAACCTGGGGTCTCAAACCACACATTGCCAGATGGCTATACTTGAATGTAATCAGGCCAATTGTTGCCTATGGTGCATTAGTTTGGTGGCACCGACTGGACACCAAACATATGAAAGCCATGGTAAACAAAATACAAAGACAAGGATGCCTCCTTATAAGTGGAGCAATGAGATCAGCGCCCACTCTCGCCCTGGAGGCACTCCTGGATATACCACCGTTACATTTGCATGTAGCAAGAATGGCCATGACTACAGCTCTTAGGCTGACCTCGCAAAATTTGATTAGGGCACCTCAGGCGCAGGGAGGACATTCAAGAATCTTTAGGATTATTGAAGGTATCCCGGAGTTGGGTATTCCGTCGGATGCAATCATTCCTGAATATGGTTTCAAAAGAAGCTTCAGAGTCAACACTGGAGTGGAGCGGAAATCTCTGGTGCCCACACCGGTGAACATACCCAATGGATTCAACGTCTACACAGATGGATCGAAGACCTCAGAGGGGACTGGCTCAGGAATATGGTACAGGGGGTGCCAAGGGGGGGGGCACCCACATTGCCTTAGGAAGAGAGCCATCGGTCTTCCAGGCTGAGGTATATGCAATCCTTGCTGCCGCAATTCAGTTGAGAGGAACACAACACAGCCAGAAAAGGATTAATATCCTAACGGATAGCCTGGCTGCTTGTAAAGCTTTAAGCAACCCAATGACTAAATCTAAACTGGTCAGGGAATGTAGAATGGAACTAAATGAATTGGCCAAGAACAGAAACTGTGTTGAGATCCACTGGATACCTGGGCACAGTGGAATCCCTGGCAATGAAAGAGCGGACCTACTTGCAGGAAGAGGTGCCGCTATTGTACCAATTGGCCCTGCTCCCTTTTGTGGGGCACCACCATCATTATTCAAATGGATAATTCACCATTGGCTGTGTGGGAAGCAGCAAAACCTTTGGGAGAACCAGACTTTGAGGCACACCAAATGCTTTATTCAAAAGCCCTCTGGAGAACCCTGGAAGGAGCTGAAGCTCCTAAACAGAATGGAACTCAGAGAAGCAATTGGAATAATTACGGGACACTGCAAACTGAATAAGCACCTTTATAGGATGAAGCTGGTCAACTCCCCCACCTGTAGATGGTGTGGAGCAGAAGAAGAGACGCCGTTACACCTCATACGTGACTGTGAGCGGTTAGATCATATACGGTTTAGGTACTTTGGTGACGCAAAGGATACCAATCTTGAACCAAGTGAAATATCCATTAGGAGACTTCTGGACTACTGGAAGGTAATACTCTGAGGGGAGACAACGACGGGTAAGCACAATAGGTCGATTGGCCGCGGTGCGCTCCCACTGTGGAGGTCAGCCCGGAAAATATTGTATTGTATTGTAACATTTTTTTTTATTTACTTATTCTCGAAAAGGAGCTTATGAAACTATTACAGATTATGGACAAAGTATACATGCTGATTTAATAGATTGATAAGGGTATGGGGTCTCCCTGTGGTCTAGTGGCTAACACCTTAGATTCATATGCAGGAGATTATGGGTTCGATCCCCACTGGTGGAAGGAATTTTCTCATCTCATGGCTTGTTGGGAAAATTCCTCGCTGCACCCTGGATGTCGGCGCTAATGGCCTAAATGTCGATGCGCCGTAAAAAAAAAAAAAATAAAAAATAAATAAAATAAAATAAATTGATAAGGGTGTGTTTGGAGAAGCATTTATTTATGCTGATGAATTAGCTTTCGTTTCACCATTGTTCTCAATGATGTCCATATAATATTTCTATTGCTTGTAACATGTTATAGATTTGTGATTACTTTGAGAAATGTACATTACCAGAAAACTCAGTTTTTATTTTACACAAAAAAAAATAACAATTTATTATGAATACAAATTTTTTTCAAAAAGTTCTAGGTCTTAATTTCGACCCATGTCCTCCCTCCCTCCAGAGGGAGGAAACCAGCCTATGATGCCGAACTGATACGGGATTGCCCATAGATTACGAAAATAACAGTGGTTTAAATTTGTATTTATATCCTCATATATATTTGTATGTCGCTCTCCAACTGGTCCCAAAATCAAATTTTTGATCAAATTCACCTCTGTATTTAATAATTTGCTCTTTATTGCCATCTTGAAGTGCTAAATTAATTCTCTGGGATAGAATAGAATTAAGGGAACAGCGTAGTTTGGATACAGCAAGCAGCTAATCGTAGATTAATCCCAACTTGACATAAAATAAAGTCCGATTCGCAGGAACTGCGTCATCTTAGCGCGGTTCCGTTCTTATCTTTAGTATTTATGAAGGCATAGAATAGAAACAGTTATTACTTTGTTTAGATCAATAGCGAAACACCTATCCAAATGAAATCTCAAACAAACCAGTCTTGAAAGGTCTTGATTTGCAATCTTACCTGTATGGGTCAGCTATCCCTTAAGTCGGGCAGAAAGGCCTCCTCACAGAGGCATTTGGAAAGCCTTGGGATCTCTCTCTTTGAACGCTACATTTTTAACAATAAATTGATCTTCTTATTTTACTTAATCTGTTTTATTGTCAAATACATTATCCGACTATAAGCAATTTAAAAATAACAAGGAATAAAACAGACAAAAAGAACCATTCAAATAAACGAAATCAATTACTTTAAAGTTTTAAGCACTTATTTCTCCGATTGACATCGCCTAATTAAAACTTTCTTTAGAACCTTTTTTGTAGAGCATTTAGTAAGCTTTCGAATGGTAACCTTCTGCTTCCCAAGATTGTCAACGGTTTTCGAGATACTAACGAAAGTATACAAAGTTACCAAAACTTTTCTTGTCTGTTAATAAAATATTTTATTCTAACCCTTTCTTTACTCCAAACATAACCAAAATTTCAACATATTAGTGTTGATGAAATTCGAACATGCAGAAAATGTTTCAACTGAATCCCATAATTCTAAGTAACAAAATCAAAGACAAAAAGAACAGTTCGAATAAGCGAAATCAATTACTTTAAAGGTTTAAGCACTTATTTCTCCGATTGACATCGCCTAATCAAAACTTTCATTAGAACCATTTTTGTAGAGCATTTAGTAAGCTTTCTAATGGTAATCTTACGTTTCGCAAGATTTTCAACCTTTTTCGAAATATTAAGGAAAGTATACAAAGTTACCAAAATTTTTTATGTCTGTTAATAAAATATTTTATTCTAACCCTTCCTTAACTCCAAAAGTAACAAAAATTTCAACATATTAGTTTTAATGAAAGTAGAACATGCAGAAAATGTTTCAACTGAATCCCATGATTCTAAGTACCCAAACCAAAAACGGTATTCAAAAACTATTTTTCCAATCTTCTCGAAAACGGTTAAAGCTATCACCTTGAAAATGATTTCATTCATTTCCCTAGCCCAGGAAGCATATAAAACGAGTACTTACAAGCTTATGAACTCAAAAACGTAAGCGTTACGATTTTTTTGCGCGAATTTCGTCCCAAACGCCACTTTCAACTGCTGGTTAACGAACTTGACCTTTCAAATTGGAAGACGGATTTTTGTACCAAATTTCATCACAATCGGACCATTAGGGAAGCCAGAAATGAGCGAACAGACAAATATATATATATATATATATATATATATATATATATATATATATATATATATATAATATATACATATATATGTATATATACAAATTTGAACCACCGTTATTTTCCATCTCTAGGGGTTCTGAAACGCGAAATTTTCTAGTCGGCACTTCCGGATTGTTTCATTGTATCAACCTTATAAGCGGGGTTCCTCCCTATGGGGGAGGGAGGAACCGCGCTAAAAGCAAAGAAATTAAATCCTTTAATGTCCATGATGTGTTGGTTTATTATGCTTAGTAAGTCAATAAGTATTGAATTGGATAAAATAGAGTTTTTGGGAGGATTCAGAGTATTTTTAAGTACATGCAGACAATTTTAGGAATTGTACCCCTTTGGCCGAACTATGAATCCTTAGTCGATAAGTCTCTTTGTCCATATTTTTCGTGGATTTTATCTTGAAGATATTTCATCCATTTTGAATATATGCTCTTCATTTTGCAGTCAGGGGACACAGCTTGCTCAGAATTCACTACAAATAAAATTGGAATAATATCAGTAAAATAATACCAACAAATAATATGGTAGGTCTTGGAGTCGCAGGGTGGTTACACCTATTATTAGCTTACACGAATTCCACTTTGGAGAGTTAATGTTTTTGATATACTTATATCTATTACAAATACTGAGTTACTAATGTTATAATTTGTAAGACGTTTCATGTGCAAATCCTTTATTAACATACCTATCTATTACAGGATGCAATGACCTCTGGGATTCAAAGGTTTTGAGAGGAGCGATGGGAGCTCATTTTAGAATACCTATATACAATGAGGTCACCTGGGATTTTCTTTCAAAATCAATAAATAAGGATACATTATTATTGATTGCTACAAATCAGGACCTTGGTGAGGGACTTGATAGTAATGGTGAAAACATTGAGTTATATTATGATCTACCTTACAAAGATTATAACGACATTACACTTGTAATAGGTGGAGAAACAGAAGGAATAAGTAGGCATTCGTATGAAATTGCAAAATCTTTTAACACTAAAAAAATAACCATTCCTCTTTGTAATGGGGTTGAAAGCTTGAATAACGTTTCTGCAATGAGTGTCCTTCTTTTCGAAATAAAGCGGCAGTATGACACAGTCAGTAACAAAAAAGCTTAAATTGTTGCAAAAGTTTTCTATTGAAAAAAAAAAAAATCTGATGATTGTTAAATGCAGTATTTTATGGATAGAATGCAGATTCGATCCATTATTTTAAGATGACTTCTGATATTTCTTTAAACGAGCTAACTCTCAAAAGATGTGTATTCTTCAGTAGCTTGGCCCTTGAAGATATAAAACACTATTGATGTAAAAAATTATTGACCATGAGTCAACAACATGCTACATGTTGGTAATGGATTCAATCAAGAAGCCTTTTAAAATAAACACTCAGGTATATTATGATATTTTATGTATACTTATTGAAAAATTACCCTATTAAATCCCACTTCTTATATATTAGGCGGAAGGTAAAAAAAAATAGCACACTTAATTAATATGATTTATCTATTTCTGCTCTACTATAGCATGTTCAGATAGACAGGAAAGTTCAATTCCGCATACACGAAGTTTTGAGGAAAATCTTCCCGACGGTTCCACCATTTGCAAACTCCCATTTCAAGGACAATATATCAACACAATATATGAAGCATTATAAGAACTCATTATGGCTCGTTTAAGACTAGGAAAGACTTTGAGAGGCCAGACAAAGGAAATAGTGCCTAATATTTATCAATACTTCACCAAAGCTAAGACTAAAAGTGTTTTAAACCTCCTGGTGATAAGGTTATAACAGAGAGAATGTTTACCGACAATTTCTTGCACGGGGAACATAGGCCATGCATCTTTTCCCTCCAACTAGACCATCTATTTGAACAGGCTTTAGCTTAAATTGTTTTTAGCCTTAGCTATGGCTAAGTAATTGTTACACAATATATCCCTCACCAGACCTCTCAAAGCCTTCCCTGGTCCTAAATGAGACAATCAGTTTTTATTGAGTCTAAAGCAGTGTGTTGTTCATTGTAATGGAAATGCAAATGGCGGAACCATCGGGAATATTTCCCTCAGAATTTCGAGCCTGCGAACAGGCCCCCCTAACAGGAATTCCCCATTGTTGAACAGGCTATAGTTTCTTACCCTTAGTGCCCAATCAGGAACATTCCTTAAACCTATTTACAGCGAAAATAGGCAAGTACACATTTCACTGTCGAGGCCACATCATGACTCATTTTATTTTAAGTTTTGGCTCTAAAACCTGGGGTTCTTCATAAGTAAAGTCAGTAAGAAGAAAAAAAAAAAAAAAAAAAAAAAAAAACTTAATTTATTATAATATTTTTTAAATTAATATTTTTTAAACCTATAGATAACCCGTCCTAAAGTTCGTAGTTAATAATAAATGGACGTTAAATAGAGCTTGTCAAATTCAGTAAAATAGAACAGTAAAATGTGAGTGTGACTCGGAATAAATGTTCAGGCCATTAGATAGGTCTATGTCCTGTAAAAAGGACCAGTTGACAAGTCTATACAGATGCTCAGTAGATACTTCCCAGCTGGCGCAGAACCCAAAACCTCTCCTTCACATGCCCTCTAGATGTAGCTGTCATAGTGCCTCCTTTCGAAGAGAGGCCCTCTGTTTGCATTGTGGATATCTAATAGAGGCAGAAAGGATGTACCACCGCGTGTAGAGAGTCTCAATCTCTAAGGTTCATAGGTGCTGCCACCTGCGGACCAAAAAGAATACCAAACTGGCTAAACCACTTCAGTGGAAATTTTTATTTTAAGTACATTTTAATTTCTACACAAAAAGCATACTGTCTACAGTATAATAATCCAAAGCATATCCTACTCGATCCATGCAAGTGGTGACTATACTTTTAGCATTAGTATTTCTTAAAAGACACAACTAAAAAAAAAAAAAAAAACTGAAAGTGTGTCACGTTTGCCTATGCAGGGGAATATGATTAAGTCAGGGAAAGTGACACAAGTGTCCTCTGGTGTACAAGCTCTGAAACTAGGTACGTACAGTTTTGATGGTTGATTAACCCTGGATTGACACCGTGGGGTGGAAAATACCCCACACTTTGTTCTTTGGCGTGTTTCTTAATTTCTGTAAATCACAGAGACACCCTTTTTCTTCATAATTAATCGGAAATACATTACCTAGTGTAACCTAATATAAACAAAGCCAGTTGTCAGCTAATCGCTGCATGAGAAGGTCAGTCATGAGAAGGTGTAGTTAACGTATAACTTTTTCGCTCATCTGATAGATCTTCACGGGTCGATCACTTTTATGTTACGGCTTTCCAAGTGACGAAATGGCCTAAAAAGTGCCCATAAAAGATTTTCTCTTTGATTTGGGCTACCAACTGTTTAATGTTCATGTGGCAGTTAGTGCCTAACTGGAGAACATACCAAAACCACTGAAGACACTGATGCTTGTTGTTTTGGGTGATGAATCAACTCCTGGTGGACCTTCAACATATTTCGTTACCTTGGACAAACCCGTGTTTCATGTTCATTTTGTGACAGAAAGGAAGACGAAAACACTACTAGTGTAAAATGGCTATGTGCCGCGATCACAGATCACCAAAATGTGTTAAATGTTAACGAGTCTCAATTGGACAGAACATTGTATTTTCCTAAAGTTCCTATTTTTTATGGCTTTTGAACATTCTAGTTTATTGTTCGTAAACATGTTTTCAGTTTAGTCATATTTTTCCAAGATAATTATTTGGTGTATGAACAATATTGAGTTTTAGGATTTCCTTGCTATTTTGTGAATTTTTAATAAATATTTTGCAGATTTATAACTGTTTGAATTTATTTCTTGATGTTCCTGTTTTATACATCATCGTTGTAGAAAAAAGCAAAAGAAAAAGATTGAAATTTGTTTATTTTACATTTTTTCAAAGTTTGGGGTAAAATTTACCCCACGGTGTCATTAATGTAGATCTTAATGGCAGTGTCAATCCAGGGTTAAGAGATGTTTAACAATGTCTTTCATAGTCACTAACTGAAAAACACAGCAGTCCAATTGAAAACTTATGGAGTACACTGGAATCTGAAGGGAAAAACAAAAACGAGGCGAAATGTATTAAAGAGCAACCTCTAAAAGACGGGTGAAAATATCAGTAGATACAGATAAGGTGTCATTAAGGCGGAAAATATCCACAAAAATACTCAAAGATGAATAGAATGATTGGTCTCACCCTTTCGGAGAGTATTTCTAGTGCGACTGAAAAGAGCTCCTGTCAACTAATTTAATTTAATAGTCCAACTGGAACCATCGTAAATTTCGATAACAGCCTTGTTGATAACGATCGAAAAGGAAGTAATTCCCCATAAAAGATCTTCACGAGGGCTTCATTAATTTCTGTAACTCAGGGAAGAATTTTGGAGTATATGCGGTTACTCTGATCCATGAAACATTATGGCTCAAATAAAGAGGCATGGATATATACATACATTCAATGTTAGGATTTGTTCAACCAACATTCTTTTTAGCGCGGTTCTTCCTTCCCTCCATAGGGAGGAAACCCGCTCATGACGCAACTCAGAAGTACTGAAAAGAAAATTTCATGTTTCAGATCCCATAGATCAATAATATAACGGTGGTTCAAATTTGTATGTATGTATATATATATATATATATATATATATATATATATATATATATATATATATATATATACTACTTATAGAAAACTAAGATGTTCTAGGTAGTTGGTAACAGCTTATTGAGTCTTCAATTGTTTTGTATTTTACATTAAACTTTTATTGTGGAAACGTTTCGGCAACGGTTCAATCCAATTGTCTGTGAAATACAATTAATTATACTGGTTAGGATATTAAGTTAAAAATAAAAACAAATAATAAACATAAAAATTAGAGTATACTAATGTATCTAATTTTTATGCTTATTATTTGTTTTTATTTTTAACTTAACATCCTAACCAGTATAATTAATTGAGGAGCTTGGTATCAAAGTTGGACAACTCCATTTTTTTCAGTTTTGAGATTTTAGTCGATTCTTAAGGAGCTTTTTATGCTGCATTCGGTTTTACAACTGTTTTGCCGTAAAAACAGATAGAACATAGTTAAAATAGCCTTTATTTGCACCGTTCAGTATCAAAATATAGACAATTCCAACATAGTTTGGTTTCAAAAAAGGACAACTCCTTCAGTAGCCAATAAGAAGCTTGCATTCATGCAATCTGCTCCCATCATGCACTGCAAATCCATCATGGCTGAATGTTTAAAGTTACTTGTAATGAGTGCATTTGGCGATGATTCTAATTAATAACTAGCTGTTATCCGGCACACTGTGGTGCCGAACGCCGGATTTTGAGACAAAATCTCTAGTTACTTGAATCTTTCTGATTTAGGTGTCATTTTTGAAGTATTTCTTCTGTACCGAGTAGAATGAGACCACTTCCAATTCTTTAGAATAATTATTTTAATGATAAACGGGCTTTATATAACAAAACCGTGAAAAACAGCAACTATTCAATTTAAGAAAATCATTTTTACACAATTGGTAGATCTATGTATCCTTCCAAACGTATTTTCAAGACCTCAAGTGAATAAATTAACAACTAATGTAATACTGGGAACTGTTCTCGACATATTCCTCTTTATTTAAATTTTCGCGTACAACTAATAAATATTGACAGTTTCACACTAGATATTAGATAGATCTCACCGTTAATGTTCAGTTATTTGCTATCACAAACTTTTCAACAACCTCCAGAAAATAATAATGGTTAACTCTTTTTTAATAAAATAATCGCATCACTAATTGATAAATTAATTTTAATAAGCTGTGCTCAAGTATGGCTGAGTACGGTGATGAAAAGTATAGCACAGCAACTTCAATACATGTAGGTAAAACTGTGCGAAGAGGATAGCTAAGTACCACATTTTTTCTAAACCGAATAAACTAAGGATAATTTAGTTTCATTACAGATATCTTTACAATCTATCTGCACAATCAAAGTGCGGTGCGCCATACTACACCATAATTGACGTGAAAGATTTATGTCCATAACAAAGAAGGCCAAGTCACTTCTAGAACTTAACCCTGCACCAATTCCCGTCGGCTGTAGCGTCAACCCCAAGAAACTTGCAGATGTTAAGAATCTCTTGTCCAAGTACTCCGGAGAAAATTATGAAAAAAAGAGACCGTATGCAGTGGTACCGCAACCTCACAGTACAGAGTGAAACTGCTGATGTTATCAACAGTGGACACTGTGAGTGTGTTGATTGCAGATTTTGATGAACTAGTTCTTTCTAAGGTGTGAGAATAATTCAAAGACTTCAATTTTGTCAAACTGCATTTAAATTTTTTTTTCCAAGTAATTTTTAACAATACGATTTTTTTTAATACATTAGACATAATTATATTATATTAAAACACTCTCGTGCATATCGAATTCATCCTTTTTTTGGTTTCAAAAGAGGATAGATTCAATTTTAAAATGGCTTCCTTTGGTTTAAAAAACAGACAACTCCATGACTTGGTTTCAAACATGGACAACTCCACTATTTAAAGTGTGTTTACGGCCTTAATACTCATATAATTTTGTAATGCCTTTGAAAACATGTTTTTTGGACGTAGGAGAATAACATATAAAAAAATCACCATGATACTGACATCAATATACTAGATATGGTTTTTTACCTCTCCTGTAAAATAATCAAAAGTGGAGTTGTCCAACTTTGATACTAAGCTCCTCAATTGTATTTCACAGACAATTGGATTGAAAATGGCTTATAGCCGAAACGATTCCACAACAAAAAAGTAATATAAAATACAAAACAATTGAAGACTTAATAAGCTGTTACCAACTACCTATATATATATATATATATATATATATATATATATATATATATATATATATTAGAGAACTGCACGGATACGTAAAAAGTAATCGGATAAATAATCAACGAGTATAAAATGGACGATGCGAGTACATACTCGGCATCATTTGGACTAGGCATCGCAGAGTATAAACTGGACGATGCGAGTACATACTCGGCATCGTCTCGAATTGGCATCGCCGATTACTTTTCATTACGATTACGAGTAATACTCGTGAGTACTGCATCGTAGGCATCGTAAATAACTGTCGACTTCTCGACATGTCGATAAAGGAGAGAAGATAAGCCACAAACGTCCGATTCGCAGGAACTGCGTCATCTTAGCGCGGTTCCGTTTATATCTCTAGTGCTATTAGTAAAGGAATAGTAGCAGTTATTGGTGGGGTTTGATCTTTCTTGATAAATCTATACATATAAAAATCACGTGTCTGTATGTTTTTCTGTCTGTTTGTTTGTTCCTTATACAAATCCACACCGTTTGACCGATTTTTACCAAACTTGGAATAATGGTAGTTCTTGACACGAGAAATCTCCTAGGGAAGGTCAAAAAAATCTACCAGCTGTCTGTCTGTATGTTTGTCCCTTATACAAATCCACACCGTTCGTCCGATTTTGACTAAACTCGGTACACATGTGGATCTTAATCTGAGGAGTTTCGTAGGCTAAGTCAAAAACGTCTACCAGCTGTCTGTCTGTATGTTTGTTCCTTATACAAATCCACATCGTTCGTCCGATTTTGACTAAACTCGGTACACAGATAGATCCTAATCTGGAGAGTGCCGTTGGCTAGGTCATAAATCTCTACCTGCTATATGTCTGTACGTTTGTTTCCTACAAAAATCCACACCGTTCGACCGATTTTGACTTAAGTTGGAACACAGGTAGATCTTAATACGGAAATTGCCATAGGCTAGGTCAAAAACGTCTACCAGCTGTCTGTCTGTATGTTTGTTCTTTATACAAATCCACACCGTTAGACCTAAATATTTTTACCAAACTTGGCATACGTGTATGTCTTGATACGGGGGGGGGTGGTATAGGTTAGGTCAAAGTGGTCTAGGACTCACAGTTGTGAGGTTACGGGTTCGAAACAGTTACAGATTCGTGTTATTAGATTTTAATAATACTTTTTTGGTTTCTAATTTATTTAGGATTTTCTATATGCAGAAACTAGGTGTAGCATGGCGCGCCGGGTAACAGCTAGTATAAAATAAAATCTCGAAGAGAAAAGAGATTTAAGGCGCCACAACAGGAAACAGAAAGTATCATGGAGACTTACCTCACCTTCTCAACGTTCGCTCTTGGAAACATTACAACAACGTTTCACATTACCTTGTTTTATTCAAATGCAATAGTTTTAATGTTAAATTAAATTAAAATAAGCAACAACCAGTTAAAAGGTTAGGTAAACAGATAAAAAAAAAAAAAAAAAACCCTCTCAGAAGACCAAGCTAACAATAGTGAATTTTCAAATCCGTTCATTTCCGATTTAAATTACCTCATCAAAAATTACATCAGAACCTTTTTTGTAGAGAATTTAGTAAGCTTTTGAATGATTAAGTTCCACTTACCACGATTTCGTAGCGTTTTAGAAAATATACGAAGATCCAAAAGCTTTTCATGCCTATTAATGAAATATTTTGTTTCTAGTACTTCCTTAACACCAAACGGAACCACCATTAACCTATCGTAAATTATAGGAATATCAAACGCCTGGAACAAGTTTCAACTAAATTAATCCTTTTTGAATACCCAAACTGAAAATTATTTTGGAAAAGTAGATGTTTCATTGTCCTCGAAAACGGTTACAGATATCGCTTTAAAAATGGTTTTATTCGTATTTCTACGTTAATAAACCATATGCTTGCATGAGTATCCAAAATGTTAGCGTTACAATTTTTTTGCACGCAAATTTCACTCCAAAAAGCATCTTGCGGTGGACGGATTCTGCTGGCTTACGAACTTGACCTTTCAAATTAGTCGACAATTATATATATATATATATATATATATATATATATATATATATATATATATATATATATATATATATACACAAAAATTTAACCACCTTATATTCTTGCTCTACGGGATCTGAAACATGAAATTTTCGTGTGGGTACTTCCGAATTTTATCATGAGATCAACCTTATAAGCGGGTTTCCTATCGAGGGAGGAACCGCGCTAAAGTTAATTGGGCGGTTAAATCAAGGGATGCGGTTTAAAGAGCGTCGAGTTATTTTAATCAGCAGTGTTCAGCAGTAGCACGAGCTTAATCGCTTATTTTTGTCCTTAAGTTCCATATTTGTTTTTTCGATACAAATATGGAACTTAAGGAAAGAAATAAGAGTGGTATGTACACCTCAAAAGAAGTATGTGGTTAAGTTATGTATGGTCCTGTTTAAAAAAAAATCGTAATTGACTGTGATGGTGCGTAAGACGTGCTACCATTTGTAATGTGTGGTAAATGTGAACATATTTTATATACGGTGCTAGTCCATCTATTTTAAGGAAACATACTATGTTTTTAAAACAACAGCGTTTCCACATATTATGTGGATTAGAGTAGAGCTCGAAAACTCTACATCTGGAAACGCTGATATTAGAAACAGAAAAAACCGCGCGTGAATGTGAGTGACAAAATAAAAAAATAAAAAGTTACCAGGAACGTGTTTTTAGATTCGGTAGGACAGGATTAACGGTTATTTCGGACAGGATTAACGGCCTTTATTTATTTTTATTTTTTTTTTATTTTTTTATTTATTTTTTTTTTTTTTACGGCGCATCTACATCTAGGTCATTAGCGCCGACATCTAGGGTGCAGCGAGGAATTTTTCCAGCGAGCCGTGGGATGATAAAATTCCTGCCGGAGGTTGGGAATCGAACCCACCATCTCCCGCTTATGAATCCAAGGCGCTAGCCATTAGACCACGGGAGACCCCTCTCTATTTTACTATAGACTGTCTTACATTGTTTTTGTTTACGTTACAATTGTTAAGTCACTCTAGTTTCGTTCATTGTAAGGAATAAAGTGGACTTTGTTTTGAATTTCTCTAATCTCCTCAGAATAAGCAAATTTGTCGTTTCGCAATTCCATCGCCAATTATCAATATTGAACATGAGAATGATTTGCTCTTCATTACACATGGCGATGCGAACCAGTATCAGTAGTAGTTATTCACGGCGATGCCGATGCTAAACCTTCAATACTCAACGATGCCGATGCCAAACCTTACTGTACTCGACGATGCCGATGCCAAATATTATTTTACTCGGCGATGCTGATGCGAAACGATGCGATGCTGGTATTCGTAATGAGTACGAGTAAATATAAAGTAATCGAGTTACTCGTCCCATGAGTATACGTACTCGTAATTACGCGATGCCATACTTACTCGTGCAGTTCTCTAATATATATATATATATATATATATATATATATGTGTGTGTGTGTGTGTGTGTGTGTGTGTGTGTGTGTGTGTATGTATATGTAATGTAAATGTGTCTGTTTAGGGTCCTGATGGTTCAAAAATGGTCCGATCTTGATGAAATTTGATACAAAAATCTTTCGTCTAATTTGATAGGTCAAGTTAACGTAGAAAAACGAATGAAACCATTTTTAAAGCGATATCTGTAATAGTTTTCGAGAAACATTGAAACTCCTAATTTTCAGTTTGGGTATTTAAAAACGATTAATTGAGTTGAAACTTGTTCCAGACGTTTGATATTCATCTAGTCTAAGATAGGTAAATTTTGGTTCCGTTTGGAGTTAAGCAAGTACTAGAAATAAAATATTTCATGAACAGGCATGAAAAGTTTTCGGATTTTCGTATATTTTCTAAAATATCTCGAAAACGGTTACATAATCATAGTAAGTGGAATGTGACCATTCGAAAGCTTACTAAATTCCCTACAAGAAATGTTCAAATGTAATTTTCGATGGGGCGAACTCAATCCGAGAAATAGTAATTGCTTAAAACTTCAAAATTGTTAGTTTTGTTCTTTTCAACGTTTTGTCACTGTTTACGTAACGTTTTAATTGGTTATTGATTTTTTACTTGCATTTAATAGTAAAATTAGTATTTTAATAAAATAAGGTATGAATATGTGCAATGGTGTTGGCGAACGTTGAGAAGGTGGGGGGAGTAATTTCTGCTTAGAATACTATCAGTTTCCTGTTGTGGTGCCTTAAATATTCCTTCCCTTTGAGATGTCATTTTATATTTGGTAAACCTGAAGGAGATTGTCCTCAACACCGATTTTCTTCAAACTTTGCACTATAACGTATTTTGATGCACTAAACACGAATCCGTTGAAAAAAATTGTTGTTCTCAATCAGGAAAGAAGTTATTTAAAAAAAAAGTTCACTGTTATGAAGGTTAGGGAAGACTGCCTTGGACGACTTTTGGGCCATAGAATTCTTTTCATTTCTGCGAGTTGGATTGACTAGGGGTTTTGATGTTTTCTTGAGCGAGCGGAAACGCATAGCACGTATGCCCAAAAGCGACAATTTACGACCAAGTCAGCTACCACAAAGTGAGTCTAAATTTCAATTACACTTCGTCATTAAGGACTATTGCGCAGGCGCGTGTTTACATATAAGCTGTTTACCCCGTCTTTTATAACCTCCATAACAGTGAACTTTAGTGCTTAATAACTTCTTTCCTAGTTGCGAGCAACTTTTTTTTCCAACGGATTCGTGTTTAGTGCATCAAAATACGTTATAATGCAAATTTTGAAGAAAATTTGGTCGTTTGTAACCCGCTAACAGCACCTTTGGTCGTTTGTAACCCGCTAACAGTGAACTTTTTTTTTAAATAACTTCTTTCCTGGTTGAGAACAACAATTTTTTTCAACGGATTCGTGTTTAGTGCATCAAAATACGTTATAGTGCAAAGTTTGGAGAAAATCGGTGTTGAGGACAATCTCCTTCAGGTTTACCTTATATTTTTAACAAAAGATCAAAACCTTCCAATAACTGCTTCTACTCCTTTGCTAATGCCACTAAGGATATGAACGGAACCGCGCTAAGATGACACAGTTCCTGCGAGTCGGACTTCTTTAATAAATCGTACACGTGCTTATAATAGCATCTATCCTGACAAAATCTTAACAGAGCTATTCCCCACTTTTGTCCCCCCCCCCCTCAGAAATCTCTCCTTGCCCTAGAACTTCAACGTTTTACTCAACCGCTTCCAACTTTTATAATCTTTGAAAAAACCTTGATTTATTTTTTATTTTCACCCAGGCCTTCATTCTCTTATCTATTTGATTACTATAACCAAAATTGTTCTTATTAATATGCCCATTGATGCCTATCAGGATCGTTAGTTAATGGTTCTATCTAAAAATGAATTTGGAATTTTACTTAAAAAACATGAGATATCTGTATCTGGTAATGATTTATACCATAATACATGTAATAAAAAAATGTAGTATACAGGAGGTTCTGCGGAATAACCTATTACAAATTGTCTCTGAAACATTCCTGTCTTTTTGTCAATCTTTGCCATGTAACAATTTTCCGTATAATTGAAAAAGCCATTGTTAATTATTTCCATTATGAATGGATTCTGATTGTAATAAATGTATGCCCATCCATTCGTAACCTTCTGATAAGACTCCGATTTCTTTATCAACAGAATGTAGTATACACTTTATAAAATTATTGAGGTTTTATTTTTTGTTTTGATTTGACTTTATTATGTGAAACTCAAGGATGAATTTCATTAAAGGTAAGCTAAGTAAGAATGGACACAGTTGGCTTACTTTTACATCATTCTTATATCTAGTTTGGAGAACAGGTTTACCTCTAAGAATTTCTATTACTATTCTTTTAATATCCATGAGAAATCAAATGCAATACCATTGTCTTTTATGTTTTTAGCTTTTCTGTAGATTATATACCATTCATATTTATTATATTTTTGAACTTATGATATGAAAGACAAATTATATCTATTGGGTCATTACATTGTTCCTCCGCTGTCTCATAATACAGGTTCAAAAATTGCCTTTCATAATTCTGGCTTTTAGAATTCAGTTTCCAAATGTTTTACTTCTATTTATATAGTACTAATGTTTTTATGATAATTGCTTATAGAAATGACCAAGTAATATAATTTTCCCTTCATAATTAGACGCATTTTATGAATAACATGGAACACATTTATTTTAGAATTTTGTTTGATCTACAAGAATCTCCCTAACAACTAGTCGGAAAGCATCTTTGAGACATTTGAACATTGAGAATAGTTCAATTACTTATGGTTTACAGGATGATATAATGAGTTATGAAATAATACTCATCTTTACCATGACATGGACAATAATCAACATTGTCACTAAGTTGTTTTTTTTTTATTGGATTTAAGGTGTGTCAACCCTTGAGATCATTAACACCTGTAACTTGTTTTTGAAAAAGTAGAGAACAAAACCTGGCCTCTCCCCTCATTTTATTTTTACTGAAGAGTTCAAAATCCAGAATGACTTATCAGAGTCAAATGGAATTTTATGACGGATATCCTTTCTGAGGGGTTTAGAGCTGTTTTTGAAATATTTTGGACCCAAATGAAGATGAATTTTTAGCAGCCAAACAAATAAAATAAAAACTATTTAACATTGTATAGACAATTCTAGTTTTATTGCAGGCTTTTTAATTAAGAAAAATTGCACAAGATCTATAAAAATCTGAGATACTCATGTAACTACAATAGTGTACCTTAAACCGATTGACAATTGTATTCCTAAGTATTCTCTCTATTTTTTTCTCTTTTACAATTCATTAATATGAATTATGTATGTTTTGTGCTCCACTCTTTTTTTGCTTGTTAATAATCCAAGTTACTGGTTGAGTGTTTGCTTTTAGTTCAGATCCATTTTATTCCCTCTGTGAATTGTGGTATTTCCACTTGAATATATGGTATGAATTTTAATTTTAGAAGTATTCAATTTCTTCATGCAAGGCCAATTATTTTTAATACACTGGTTACAATTATTCTAGATTAAATTCTCAGTTATGATCGGTTTGCTGGAATAATATTTTGTTGTTATTTTACAATTGTAATTCTGCTCTTATCCACTGATTGCGGGGGACCATGCCTAATTTTTGAAAGAATACCAGTGAATAAAAGATTCACTTTAAAAGTAAAATAAATAATTATTGATTTAATTTGAGTTTATATTTTTTCTGTTAAGAGTTGTGAGTGTGCTGAAACCAAGTTTTCGACCTCAAAAGCATTGATGAATCCAAGCTGTAACTTGGTAAAAGTGGGCTCACCACAGTTTTTTGCAAAACAATTATTGTTTTTTGGCAATTTTACCTGGCCGAATTTTGACTTAACCGGCTTTTTTTTAAAATAAAACAAAATGTGCTAAAATTTCATGTTTTTTTCGCCTGCCAAAACCCTCCAGGCTTTCGAGGTAGAAATTTTGGTTTCAGCATACTCACACCAAACATAACAACATTAAAAAAAAATCTTCTGGGGGAATTATTGCAAGCTCGACCCCAATTTGAAGCGTCTGTATACTGGGCTTTAAACATAGGTGGAATTATATTAATTTTGAAGGAATGTCTGTGATCATATTATTTGTATAGGTTTATATTATAAAAAATGTATTCTTGCTAAAATTAACGTTATTGCGTATTTTTTTACTTGTTGGCCTTGTATGAAATGTTATGAAAACTTTTAATGAACTATCAAAATATACTAAATTAAAATTTATGATATCTTAAATAATAACATTTCTGAGTCCATTGGTACTGCATCATCTCAGCCTGTTTCAACATAACCCTTATTCTTGGTATGGGTAGGATGGGTGCAAATTTATTTGGGCGATTAACTGCAAGGTTATTACACCCTAGAATTTATTTATTTAAATTTTAACGTCCATTATTATTAACTATGAATTGTAGGATGGGTTATCTATAGGTTAACACCCTTTTCTAACCAGGGCAGGGCTGATGGCTTGAATTTATTTATGGGTCATTCCATGTCAAATCAACAAGGGCCACAACCCGACCTTCTTGGATTTTGATAAACTTTTGTAGGTTGGTCACTCTAACAAAAAATAACCAAAAACAATTTTTTTAAATTTTTTATCTGTTTCCGTTTTTTTAGTATTAATTTTCAAAGTATTGAAAAACTGCCTTTTTTTGGTCAACTGGAAAATGTTAATTGCTTGGTAGATTAAGTTCTATTCTAGCTAGAACAGTCAGCATAGTCTCATTGTTTAGCTAATTAAATGGTCTTTAATTTGATATACAACAAGACCAACTTATTACAAATTTTACTTTTCAAAAAAAAAATCGAAAAATTGGACGTAACGGTTTTTGAAAAACTGTACTTTTAAAATTCTGAAAAAAATATATTTGAATCTTCAGTTCACTGACTACATATGCTGTTAGTTTCATTATGGGATGGGAATGGGATCTTATTATAACATCATTTTGACTTTATAATCGTTACTGCGTAGTTGGTAAAAATATGTTGAGTGATGGATATTTGTATTGTAAATTCAGCAATAAGCATCTCTGATCAAAATTTGAATTTTTTTCAAACAGAACTAAAATTAAAGGGGAGATTTAAAAAAAAAAAAAAAAAAAACACAAATTACTGGAACCCAGAAATTGCACCCTTTCATTCCTTTAACTAAGACAAAAATTATACCCAACTTTACTCAAACTTTAATAAAAGTGAAGTTGAACTGGTACCTAACTGATTTAGACTCTGATCCAGTAGCCTTCAATGAAAAATATGTGGTAGTTTTATTGCCTGTGAATATGACGACCAGTGGTGGCTGTCATGTGTACTCAACAAAAATGAGGAGATGGATGAAATAAAATTTAATATACAACATGTCTCAATTATTACAAATTTCATTTTTCAAAAAATATTTTGAAAATTTGTACAAAACGGTTTTTGAAAAACTGTACTTTTAAAATTCTGAATATATTTGAATCTTCAGTTCATTGGCTACAAATGGTGTTAGTTTCATTATGGGATGGGAACGGGAACACTTTACAACATAATTTTAACTGATTTAGACTCAGATCCAGTAGACTTCAATGAAAAAATATGTATTGGTTTTATTGCCTGCGAATATGACAACCAGTGGTGGCTGGCATGTGTACTCAACAAATTACACTGTTTAAATATATTATCACAATAGCACCAAAATGGATATGATATGGATATTTATAAATGATTTTTATTTTTTTTTTATGATCCCGTTGCCATCCCATGATAAAACCAGCATCATTTGTAGGCAAAAATTATGTAAGAATTTTCAAAACATGTTTTTAAAATGAAATTTGTAATAATTTATTTAAATTTTAACGTCCATTTATTATTAACTACGAATTTTAGGACGGGTTATCTATAGGTTACCACCCTTTTCTAGCCAGGATAGGGGTGATGCCTTTTCTTTTTTCGAAAGAAAAGCCACCGCCCCTAGTGGGAATCGAACCCACGACCTTTGGCACGGAGTGTTAAGAGCTCACGCCTTAACCCTCACGGCTACCGGGTCTCCAATGTAATAATTGATGTTGTATATTAAATTTTATTTCATCCATCTCCTCATTTTTGTTGAGTACACATGACAGCCACCACTGGTCGTCATATTCACAGGCAATAAAACTACCACATATTTTTCATTGAAGGCTACTGGATCAGAGTCTAAATCAGTTAGGTACCAGTTCAACTTCACTTTTATTAAAGTTTGAGTAAAGTTGGGTATAATTTTTGTCTTAGTTATAGGAATGAAAGGGTGCAATTTCTGGGTTCCGGTAATTTGTGTTTTTTTTTTTTTTTTTTTTTTTTTTTTTTTTTTTTTTTTTTTTTTTTAAATCTCCCCTTTAATTTTAGTTCTGTTTGAAAAAAGTTCAAATTTTGATCAGAGATGCTTATTGCTGAATTTACAATACAAATATCCATCACTCACCATATTTTTACCAACTACGCAGTGACGATTATAAAGTCAAAATGATGTTATAATATGATCCCATTCCCATCTCATAATGAAACTAACAGCATATGTAGTCAATGAACTGAAGATTCAAATATATTTTTTTCAGAATTTTAAAAGTACAGTTTTTCAAAAACCGTTACTTCCAATTTTTGAATTTTTTGTTGAAAAGTAAAATTTGTAATAAGTTGGTCTTGTTGTATATCAAATTAAAGACCATTTAATTAGCTAAACAATGAGACTATGCTGACTGTTCTATCTAGAATACAACTTAATCTACCAAGCAATTAACATTTTCCAGTTGACCAAAAAAAGGCGCTTTTTCAATACTTTGAAAATTAATACTAAAAAAACCGAAACAGTTACATTTTTTTAAAAAATTGTACCATTCAAGGAGCTGTTAGAGCTATTAGGATTCAAAATTTCAAAAAAATCTAAGAGGGTCAGGTTGTAAACAGTACTTTCATTGGTTGAATTGACATGGAATGGCCCTTATGTATGTTTCATATTTGTGTTTGTGTTGTGCACATGTTACATCCCTTTCCGCTTGCTTGTTTTATTTATTCTTCCTTCTTATTTTTTATCTCTTCTCTTTATATTATTTTTTATTTATTCTTTATCGCTTACACCATTTTATATAGGTATACCACAGTTTTTCAGGAGTTAAATCATTTTGTCTATAGGGTTATTCCATGTCAAATCAACAAACTTTTCGGACTTGATGTCTCAGATTTTCATGATTTTTGGTATGGAGTAATATATCACAGACATATGAAAAAATACCAAATTTCTAGCCCACGAAGCATATAAAACGAGTACTTACAAGCTTATGAAATCAAAAACGTAAGCGTTACGATTTTTTTTGCGCGAATTTCGCCCCAAACGCCATCTTCCAGTAGGCGGATTTTGCTGGTTAACGAACTTGACCTTTCAAATTAGACGAAAGATTTTTGTACCAAATTTCATCACAATCGGACCATTAAGGAAGCCAGAAATGAGCGAACAGACAAATATATAAATATATATATATATATACAAATTTGAACCACCGTTATTTTCGGTCTCTAGGGGTTCTGAAACGCGAAATTTTCTAGTCGGCACTTCCGGATTGTTTCATTGTATCAACCTTATAAGCGGGGTTCCTCCCTCCCTATGGGGGAGGGAGGAACCGCGCTAAAAGTGTTTGTTTTGTTGTATTGAAATGGTTTTTCTCTTTCTTTATCTCACTTTTTACTTGGTTGTTTCTAGTTTTAAATTTCAATTATCAGTAAAATTAGTAATGTAGTAAAATAAGCTAAGAAGCGGTGAAAGGTATTGGTAATAAGTTTGGAGTGACTGTGGTAATCATGATGGCAGTGGCTAATCATGATGACGTATGCATAGTTTGTTTTGAATTCTCCTATCTATATAACCTTCCTCATAGCCTCCAACTGAAGTTACCGTTATTTCTTATTTTATAGAAAGGTTTAACCCACGACAGAATGGAATTTTATTCGCCATGAAGCACATATTTACAGTTGATTATAACAGTAAAACAAATTTGCTATTAAAACAAGATACTTAAAATGACAACGAATTTTTGGTTGTTTAGAATAGAGCATTCTCAGCAGTAGTCAAAGAGTAAGTACGTGTTCAGTACATAATTGTATTGACTTATACAGATTAAGAATTATCCGCTTCTGTGTAAGTTGACTACTGTCAGTTTCCTGTGATTTGTGATGCTAATCTATTCCATTTCTTCGAGATGTACGTAACCGCGCTAAGATGACGCAGTTCCTGCGAGTCGGACTTTTACCTATTCTTCGCGATTTGTACTTTTTGGATGTATCCGATCAAAAAGGACTTAGTATTCGGATCGCGCTTCGAAACACACATACATAGATGGGCCTTGTTTAAAATACAGGCAAGTTTTGTGCCGATGTGAGTCATTCGGCATTTTAATGTTGAGAAATGTAACTCTTGGATTTTTATTATGAAGTCTGTTGATGGACAAATATTTATCGTAATAAAACTCCAAACTTGGGTCGGATATTTTTGTTGTTCAGAAATTCTTAGAACCTCCCTCGTGACCATGGCTGCTAGGGCGTGAGCACTTCTTTCCTAAGGATGTTTAATAATATTCATGGAACGGGTGTTTATATGAATGCTTCATTTAGGCGTAGAAATATTGGGATACTTCACTAGCGCTTTGGAAACTTCAGTAGCGCATAAATAAACAAGATGAGATAATTTAGCAGCTGAGAAAATAATAGGTATTTATCGCGCTTTGGTGGTTTGTCAGTTGACTTGCAAATGAAGCCTTTGGTAATATGGTGATTAGGAAGGGGGAGTTGGGACTACCCGCATACCCCTTCAATTTTACTTAAGTTTTCCTCCATTTACACCGTCATTTTGCTCTTCAAACTTTCTTTAGTTGGAATAATTAAAATTCCAAGGTACTCACATGAATAAATAGGTAAATAAACAATTAAAACCCTGAATTTAAATTTACATAGTTTAATACGAACTAGATAATTCGCCAGCATTTGTCGCAATTAAAAGTTAACAGGGTTACAATAGTTGTGTTAAATGAAGGAATTGGTTTATCACGTTTTTGATTTTAGCTGGATGGAGGCCAAGAACGACTGCTAGGCTTAGCAAGTCTTTACATTGGAACCGCTTTTGAAGAAACGCCTTTTGGCGTGCTTCCGCCCTTCTTGACGAGAAATCTCGACGTTTCATAACCATAGTTTCGTTCCATTAAAAAAGTCATGGGGGTATATAAGGGGAGGGGGCGGGGGGCTGAGGAGCTGCAGCCCCCTCCTGAAATGTTGATTTAATCGGTAAAATGTGCCATAAAAACCACAAAAATAAATTAAATAAGATCACTTATGTCAGAAAAAATAATTTTTGTTGACGGTGTAATACTGTTTAGTTGGCTGACTATTCCAAGTTGTAGGTTTTTAGTATTCCATACCCACAAATTCTCTAGTGCTCCTAGCCCCGCCCCCCCGAAATTATTTTCTATATACGCCCCTGAAACAAGTTTATCACTTTTCCCGCACTTTATGTTTGTCAAGATTTCTAGGCATAAAAATAACATTGGCTTTCTTTGGGTGTTAGCATGTTCCTCCCTCCCTCCATAGTTTATTTTATAGCTCTTAGTTATTGATTTTACCCTCATTTTTGACACAAGTTGGCTTCTCAAAATGGAGTTTACCCCCCCCCCCCCCCCCCCTTGTACGGCGAAGGTACCTAACCCAGTAAGCCATTAAAGACCCAGCCTTGATACCAATGGCTATCCTGAGCCTTATCTTCTATGCTCTATTAATACTGAGGGGTTATTTCAGTGAAATTAGTCCGTTCCTACTCTGCACTAGCCAGATTACTGACAAAAAGTCCGATTCGGAGGAGCTGTGTCATCTTAGCCTGTTTCCTATAACCTGTAAAAAGAGTACCTGCAAGCATATTAACTCGAAGTCGTAAGCGGTACGATTTCTTTCGCTCGAATTTCGCTCCAAAAACCCTGTTCCAAAAACCGGTGGACGGATTCTGTTGGTTAACGAATTTGACCTTAGAAATTGGACGAAAGATTCTTTTACCAAATATCATAAACATAGGACCATTTTTAGCCGGCGAAAGAGCTTACAGATATGTATACATATACATACAAATTGGAATCACAATTTTTTTCGTGATCTATGGGTTCTGAAACGTTAAATTTTCAAGGCTGCACTTCCGGATTGCGTCAAAGGACAACCTCAAGGGAGTTTCCTCCCTATGGAGGGAGGGAGGAAACCCGCTAAAAATGTGTTAATATATCAGTGACGCCAACAGGTTCGTATTATGTCCTAACTTCGAACCCAACTGTGAAACTTGATTAGTGAAGAATATTGCCCTTTTTCTGAAATAAACAGTATGGAAACTATTTAGGAGGTAGAATGAGAGAATAGTAATCAGCTGAATGAAACTACATCATTACTAGGCTGTCGAGGGTAATGAATTCCCTTTAATATCCCTTGCATTGTATTAGCATTCCTCTCCAGTCGGTGTAATCACGGAAATATTTATTTTTTTAAGTAACTAATTAATATTTAGATCATTCCTCTTTGAGGATTCTCATTGAATGTCACATTTTTGAATTATGAGTTTCGTTATTCCTATTTTGTTAAAAGTGAACAATTATAAGATGTCTAAAGTTTGATTAAATACTTAATGACAAGAGGTAACAAACCAATATGTTACATATGCATCTGCGAAGTTACAGTCAAACATTTACTGACAGACTGCGAAAGAAGAAACAGTATTCATGTCCCCCTGACGATATCGAAGAGCTCTTAGACTAGAGGTGTCCAACCCTGATCGATTGGTGGGCCTAGTAAAAATTTACTAAATTGAGATGGGCCACACATATTGTAAAAATATCCTCAAACTTTTGTATTTAGGAGAATCTGGTGTTGAATTCTTCAAGTAATTTTCCGATTTCCATAGAATATTTGAGGAAGTTTTTAAGGTCACTTTTGTAGTCAATCGATTCGTTTAACCGCAATTGATTTTCGTAAAGCTGAAGCTTGCTACAAAGGCTTTTATATCGAATATATTATAATCGGTAATGAACTTATTTTCACCTTGTAATTTCTGGTTTAGCTCATTCATTTCCATTGTTACATCTGCCAGAAAACATAAATCTAGAGGCCATTGATCATCTGAATGTTCAGGTATATTATGGCCATTATTGTTCATGAAAGTTTCAATTTCGTGCTTTGACCCTTCACATATGACAGGAGTGGGGAGCTGTCTGACCCTTCAGTAAGGTGATCCTTCTACCTGTCCGGGCCCCTGTTATGACGCTATTCTCCCCTCCTCTCTACCTACGTGAACACTTTCATATAATTTTCTCTGTTAAAATTTACAAATGTAAAGGCCCATTTACACTTTGATTAGTGCGAGTGTTAAGTGATTAGTGTTTAGTGCGAGTAGTGTCCTCTGTAATGTTTAGCGTCTACTGTTTAGTTCAGTTGTTGAGCGTCGAACTGCAAGTATTATGGTCGAACAGCCTCAAAAAATTGTTGAGGTCCGCTTGCAGTTGCAAGAAATCCTTAAGGAAGTTTTAAACGCGGTGGTGTCTGAATGCGATGAACTTGTGGAATCAGAATAGTCAAGACCAAGAAGACTATGGCAACGAAAGTGGATAAGTAGAAGAGCCATTCATGGTGCAACCTACCGACTCCTTATGGAATTGGCCTCTGAAGACAACATGGAATATTACTATGCTATCAGGATGGCTGAAAAGTCATTTAATACATTACTAACCCTAGTCGCAATCGTCATACAGAAATCAGATACATTTATGAGACAGGTGCTAATGACCCTGGCTGTTGGAGCACCTATAATTAATAAATAAATAAAAAAAAAATTATGAGACTTGCTATGCCAGCAAAAGTAAAATTGCACACTATATTATACCTGTTGGCAGGTATAAAATATGTCTGCTTGTTTAGTAAAGGTGACTAAACAGAAAAATAGAATGTGCTTCTATTCACTGCTTAGTAATCACTTGCACTTGATTACTAATCACTCGCACTGTACTATTGCTCCCACACGTGTTTAGTATTAATCACTAAACACCTGCACTTAACACTCGCACTCGCACTAATCAAAGTGTAAATGGGCCATAAGAAAGCTTTATTTTATTATTTTTTCCTTATAGGCGGAAAGTCATGGGCACTGTTGCCTTAAATGGAATTTATTACAAATGATATTAAGATGTATGTGTTTTCTTTTGCACCCTTAAACCCACTCTTACATTTTCACATATAACATTAACTAAGCCAGTTTCCTAGTCCTAGAAGATTATGTTCCTTCTGTAATCGCCAAAGATGTAAATAGGTTGTTTTCTTCAGTAATTAATTTTAACTAATTTTATTTTTGGGGTATCAACGTTTGGGCTAATACCAGCGAGCTTTTTATAGGTCGCCACCCTTTTAGTAATGCCAATGGCACGTTGTTTTCCTTGGCGATTACACTGCAAAGAACTGGCCACGCCTGACAATACTGAACTTCAGCGATCTACGGGAACTACGTTGTTTTCCACGTTGGAGTATCCCTCCAGCGTGGGAGTTGATATGACTACGTATTTCATCCTTTCTCGATACTAAAAGTATTTTGATAATGTGCATAAAATAAAAATTCCTTATACAATTAATATGAATACTGAATTAAAATAATAATAATAATATATATATTATATATATATTACAATATATATATATATATATATATATATATATATATATATATATAATAACGCAATATATATATATATATGAGCATTCAGATGAGTTGATTGAAATTCTTTTGGTACAATTGTTTAATAAATGCATCAAATTCCTGAAAATTGTAAGAAGAAAATCAGGTTTATCAATGGGCTAAGTTCCGTCCTGTAAGGTAATGTCCTTAATGAGTTTTGTCTGATTGATGCATCTCTTAGGCTACACCTAGATTGGACACGTATTTCTCCCGATCCGATTTCGTTTGACCGATAACGACCGACGTGAGTGCCTACATTGGTCCCGACCCGATCCGATCCGATTTAGTCACAACTCGTCAGTAATGACTTCAGAGTGAAGTGAAAACGACTGATTAATTTAAGAAACCTCCAATTACCTTTTTAGAGACATGAAGGAGGAGGTGAGGGGCCAATCAATCTTCCGGAATCATATCAGTCTCGAAAAAAAAGTTATCTTAGTGTTAAACAGTTAATTTTTAACTTTTACACTACTATAAGAGAAGTATTAGTATTCATATTTTAAAATTATTTATAAGAAAGGTAGCTAAAATGTTATAAGCATTGAAAAGTTATAAACATAAGTTATAAATATTGGATGTTTATAAACATCTTTCCACATAATTTAATGGACAAGGGAAACAAAAAACAAAATGTGAAGGGACTAAGTTGCTCTAAATTTTATTAGCTTTCATTAAAAAAAAAAACATGGATTGAAATCGGTTAAGATGTAGAGGGTGCAGACCTTTTTGAAGCACAATATGTCGTTTGGCGCCATTTTGCTTCGTCGGTCCGAAATCGGTCCAGAAACAAACATGTTTGAACGCCCGAGAATCGGTGGCAATCGGATCGGATCGGGGGGAGATGAATGCGTTTGTTTTTCTTCCGACAATCGGTGCTATCGGATCGGGACTAATGTAGGTGCCCCCTTACTCGAGCTTTTATAGCCTGTGATGTAAGTTTAGAGTAAGATATAAGTAATGTCGTGTCCTTAATCGCTTGTAACTGCATAACGTAATTTATTGATTTCTTTCGCTGTTTGCTCATGATAACATGAATTTAATTTTTGATAGATTTTGTAGAAACAAAAAAGCTAATCATGATTTTTTATGTTTGCAATATCTTGATTAAGTATGGATCTTTCTCAAAAGCTACCACCTCAAGAAAGTGCTTTACGAATCTCTAGAGTATCGATTAATCCTTTGTCCCTCGAACCTAAAGAGGCTTGGATCGATGATTCATTGTTCAAAAGTGGACATTTTAATTAACAATTAAAATTGGGCGGCAAAGAGGACAGCGCGCATGCCCCAAGCTTCAATTCCCGCTTGAACCGGCCGGCTTAGTCAGTCTCCCACCTTTCTTCTATAGGCCACCATGGCTCTCTCCCACCCGATCGGTAATACGTCTATTTGGCGGTCATTCATTTTATTAAATAATTATCAAATGATAAGATTAAATTATAAATTTTTATTTAGACACAGTTATATGACATTTAAATTGGTACAATTATAAGATCTTATTTAGTTAAAATTCACGATTTTGTTTTAAATTATGTTCCAAATTTAATTGGTATTCTCTTTTTATTTATATATTTTATTTAAGAGCTTCGCATCTATGACAATGAAATTTAATACAGATCATGAAATTAATATTTCATTTACAGAATTTCCTTGTTTCCATCACTGTAACATAATAGTAAATATGTACATATATATATATATATATATATATATATATATATATATATATATATATATATATATATATATGACCGTTCAGTTTGAAATTGTTTTTAAAATGCTTTTAGAACATTATAATTTAAGGGTTGTCTGTAATTCGTAATTCATTTGTACAAATTCATGCTCTTAAATTTGATATATATATATACAGGGTGTCCTGTAAATGTCTAGTCATATTGTGTTGTTAGGGGAACAAAAAATGTTCTATGACGATTTTCCGAATTCTCACACATAAGGGAGAAAACGTCGTTTTATTGATTTATCGAGACAAACGTGGTTTTGAGAAGAATAATCGTTGTAGCTCCGGCCCAGGTGGTTCTACTTGAAAGGAAGTGAAACCAATCGAAAGCTGAGTAAATTTACAATAAGTCTAGTTGACAGTAAACGTAAAAATTAATGAATGTAAGTATGTATATCTTACCAAAAGAAAGCTATTCTAAATTTCCTGACATTTCTTACCAGCGTTACTCCTCAATGGGCAGGATCTCAGATTTACGGGTTTTAAAAAAAACATCCTCATTAAACCAGCTTTCCATTCATGTATCACAACCCTGTGTTGTTGAAGTATGTGAACGATTTAGGAACAAATCGGAGGAGTAACGCTGGTAAGAAATATCAAGAAATTGTCAGGAAATTTAGAACAGCTTTCTTTTGGTAAGATAGACATAGTTACATTCATTCATTTTTACGTTTACATTTCTATACATTTTTTCGTTCTGTAAAGGCCTTATAGGCAAAAAAAAAATGTTTCCTTTCGTTTTTATAACATTCTTTAATTTGTATAACGAATGGTATAAAAAGAAGTGTAAACAATTTTTTTATATAGAAGGCCTTTACAAAAAGATATATATATATGTTGCCAAAAAATATATACTTCTCGAGAAAGGAAAATATTGTTATATAATTATAATTTATTTTATTTGTTATATTTTGACTGGGCTGAATTCAATTATGTTTCTTGTGGGAAATGGCAGGTGTTCGTGACCCACGTTATTATGCCCTATATATTGGATAGGTTTTGGTACATCTTCTTCTTTTAAATTGTTGCCATATTAATAATGGTACTTTGGAAGTACGTGATTTTTGTATATATAAAAACATATATGAAAAAAAAAATGACTTGAAATTCGAATCAGATTACCAACAACTCTCTCTCAAATATATTTTTATATTTACTTTTTTAGGTTGAAATATGTCAAAATTGGTAGCATGTTGATAGGCGTTACTTTCAAATGGGGTTTAACGCTTTAGAATAGTGATAGAGAAATATTTCAATTTTTTTTTTCACTGGCGCGAAAAAAAAATTGAATTGATTTGAATTGGTGGCTGCCTTTATATGGCAGCGGCATGCATATTACCACCCCTAAATTGGTTACTTATAAGACTGAGAATTTTTTACTTCTCTGTCTTATAAAGGGTTAAATCTCGGAAAGTGTCAATAAAAACCTTATAGTTTAAATAGTATAAATAGAGCAAATTGTCCTTGAAACAAAAATGACTAATGTTAAGTTAAAGATTTTCTTTTGACCATTGAGGAATATTAAACATTTTTATAATTAAGGGTTCGCTCTAAAGTTTATAATTAAACGATTAAGGGATGGGTGATCTTCAGACAATCCTGTCGGAAAACTAATATCAATTTTACTGGTTGTTAAAACCGTTTATAAAAAAGAGTGTTATAGCCAGAATATCATAAAACCTGACAATTCTAAAAGAACAAATTGCTGGAATTGAGAATTTTTAGTGTCTAAATATCTTTGGGGAGGAATTTCGTTATGGTTTTTTTTTTTTTTTTTTTTTTTTTTTTTTTTTTTTCTTTTTTTTTTTTTAAAGAGAAGTTATTTAGTGAAATCCAGTTTATCATGAAAAATACGCTGAAGATTTGAATAATGGACATCACAAAAGATATTATTACATATACAACATTTTCATTTTATTAGGTTTTGATTTGTTTATATAGCCGATAAAAGTAGAGAGAGCCCTTTTTTGTTGTCATTGAATTAGATAAGGTACCCGGTCGAGTAGCCTCAATTGGCCTCGTGACCTTTCTCCTGGAAATCGATTACTGTACTGATATATGCCGGATTAAAATCATAATTCCTCCAAGTTTACATAGCTGAAGACCGGCTCGAATATATATCTCATGTAGAAAAATACTCTGGATATACTGGAAGCTATAAAATATTATGATTTAAAAACCTTTTGATAGATAGTTCAATTTTATTTGTTAGAAAAGGTAATTTTTTGGTTTACGATTTTTCTTCATGTCTTCTAATTGCCGTTTTTTTTTAACCCGAGCTCGCAGTATTATTCAAATTTTATCCGATAAGTTATGTAAATTTGGTGCAAATGTTTGAACAATATTAAATTTATTTAAGTTGAACACACTCAGCTGCAAAAGATACCTTGCACATACAAAAAAAAAAAAAAAAAAAAGTGGTAATTTCCAGACACCATACAGGTATTCTTATGTATTTCGACAAGCTGAATCCGAATTCGGAGTTCGTTTCACCTCATCACGCCAGGTTTAAGAGCATTTGAAGAACAAATTTCGTATGATGTCGTTAAAGAAGAAATAACTAGAGCTTCCATGGTTTTGAGGGTCGCTGAATTCGAATCCAAGGTGTGTTTTACCCCATCAACGGAAAATAAAGTTCATTCATATATATTTGGCTGTTCTCTCTCTCAAAAAGTGATCACAAAAATGGTCCGATTTTGTTGAAATTTGGTACAAAAATACTTAATTTTTTTTTAAATTATTTATTTAATTAAATATAAACGGGTTAGGATGTGCTAAAAATTAACATAATGTCCCTAGAAATCTGATGAAATGATGGTGAAAATATGAATATGAATTTGATGAATTAAATAATTGAAACAGATTTATTTTTTTTCAGGTGTAGGAGTGCTTCTTGTATGTATCATCTGCCGCTCCTTCGCCAAAGGTACTTTACCTAAAACTATATACGTTTCGTTATTTTATGGAATTTCTATACTCGTTCATTTTTATTGTTTTATATTATGTATTAGCAATATTATTATTTGTTAAGAAAACATTGTCAATGCTACTCGTAAATTTGTATTTCCTTTCACTCATTATCGTATTAGCTAAAATGAGAAATTATTTTTGTTTTCTTAAACTTGTTTTACCCAAATTTATTGATATCATGTTCACCCAAACATGTTACATTTATTACTTTTGCATCTGAGTGTTATTTGTTATTATCGCATTATCGCATAAAAATCAACCTGGCAGCATGTGTTATTTTTATTTAACTTCACATTTGTCTTGTAATATCGTATTTGTATTAAATCCTTTATTATTATAAAGCTCTTTTATATTAAATAATGTAACCATAAAGATCAAATCATAAATATTTATAGAACGAATATAAAAATAAAAGAAAACTAAAACCATTAAATGAAGTCGATTTAGCTTTGAGTGTTCTAACAAACAGATACAAATCTATGTCTTATTTGAAGTAATGCGGTAAAATAAATTTAAAATAGGAAAACTGAAGTTTTGGGGTAAATAAAGTTCAAAAAGTCCGTCACTCAGGAGCTGCATAACTAAGCACTTTCCTCAGAATTGGGTAGTGTCGAGTGCATTCCTGAATAATTAGCTTAAAATAACCTATATAGATAAATAAAATAAAAACATAAATAACACCTGTTTCAATTCAATTCAAACATAGTACAAAGTAAATCCCCCCCTTCCGATAGACCGATTTAGTTATTTTTTACAACACTTCTTCCTTATTAGATACCCTGGACGTATACCGCGTTCCGGTACAATACAGCAGAAATTACGACCGGTATGAGCAAATTAGTAATTTGCCTCCGGAGTAAACCCCCCCTCCTAATGAACCGATTTAGTTTATTTTTACAACACATTTTTCTCTTTAGTTGACCAGAACGAATACCGAGTTTCGTTGAAATACAACACAAATTATGGCTGGTATTGGCAAATAACTACTTTGGCTCCGTAGTAAACCCCCTCTCCAGATGTACCGATTTTGTTGGTTAACGAATTCGTTCAATCGTTTGATTGGGGAATACTACATACCAAGTTTCGTGGGGAAGAAACAAAAACTCTGGCCGGTATCGTGTTGACGGACACATATATAACTGTCGATAAAGATTCGAAGAAATTTTTCAAAAATTCCGTCATGAGTGCAACCTCAATAGCTACTTTCCTTCGGAGGAAAGTGTTAAAATGAAAATATGTTAAGGTAAAACGCCTAAAAGTTGTGATAAATAATAGACCAGCCTTGTGCTGTGATTTCCTATAGAAGAATGATGACCTGGCTGTATCTACGTTATATGGCTAACTGAAAATCAAAACAGATGCACTCTAGGCGTTGTATGCCGTTATAAAATGTTGTTTACGAACTGAGAATTCATATACTGAATACTCATTCATCATCGGGGTATTGAGTGATATTTTATGGCCTTCACCATAGATTTTCCTCTTTTTAAATTTAATTCTGGGTTATAGGGGAGATTATAGTATAATCTGGAGTGAGACGATAATCGTCGTGTACTCAGTTGATGCGATGTGTTAATTAGATGCTTAACGATCAAGGATTAATACGAATAAACTGTTAATAGGGACGATTTTACAAATTCAGACATGAAAACTTCATTTTCACGACATTACTCAGAGTTGAAGTTATCGGCTGAGACATGCTCCTATGAAGAGGTACTTTTATTTAGAATTAGAACGGAGACTTTTGAAATTTAGAAATGTCTCTCAATGACTCGAGCTATGCGACATTGAAGGTATAGATGGCGGGTTAGGATATGAGGAGTGCTGTATAAACAATGAGAATGAACTGAGATAAGACGATCCACGATATTTACATTTCATTTATGCCAATGAGCCCTAATACTGATTATGACATTTTTTCAATTTATATTTAAACATAAAATATATATACATAAATATAAAACGAGATGCATTTGGATTTAATAAAAATAATATACAAATATAAAACACGATTTGTTAATTAATTATTTAACTTTAACAATTAATGTACAATACAAAATATAAAACACACATCATTTTTAAATTAGTAAAAAAAAAATAACTTAGTTAATTAAATAAACAATTAAAATTGAAAGCACAAAGATCGGAAGGAAGATTATCTAGAGTAAATAGGATGCGAAGCAGGTCGAACACCTTCACTGATTTATTCCTTTATATTAACAAAACGTTTTCGAGGTCAGCACCTCATCCTCAGTGTCCTATAGCTCAGCGAGGTTCACTCGGGCCTTCTTTCGACCATACTCGAATGGTCGGAAGAAGGCCCGAGTGAACCTCGCTGAGCTATAGGAGGACACTGAGGATGAGGTGCTGACCTCGAAAACGTTTTGTTAATATAAAGGAATAAAACAGTGATGGTGTTTGACCTGCTTTGCATCCTATTTACTATGATGAACCTTCACCAGCCAACCAACCACAATTGTATTATCCAGAGTTTTTTTGTATACTTTAGTGTTCTTTAATTAAAGTAATATATTTTAGATGAGAGGGCTACTTTGTGAGAGTAATGTGTGAAAAGCATATGGCATGAGTAAATTGTTTCGTCTTTTGCAGTCGTTTAGTATGTTTTATCGTCATTTTTGACAATTTGGTCTGTTCTGTTTAAAGTCAATTGATTATCATGCCGGACTTCGATTGTGTTTTTAATTTATTTTAATTAGTTGTCTGCCCGTAACCAGTGTTACGATATTAAGGAAATATCGCTTTACATACCATATTCTGCTTAAAATTAAGATAGCATAAAAAGTGGCTAAAATAACAATACCTACGTTCTCTAATCTGAAGTATTTCTTACCTATTTATAAAAAATTATAGATAGCCCTGAAAATGGTGGCAACCTGTAGATAACCCGATGCTAATAGCCCAGTTGTTGAGAGGCGGTAAAAAAAAAAAAAAAAAAAAAAAAAAAAATAAAAAAAAAAAAAAAAATAAATAAAAAAATAAATAAATAAATTTCTATAATGATTACTCTCCACTTTTAGTTTTGTTGAGCTGCGCTCACATTTAATCTCACATCTTACATGAAGTATGTGTTTTATGTTATTAAAGTCATTTTATCTTTTTGTGTCGGAAGTCAGGGGAGTGAACCAGGGCTGGTTCTTTTTTCCTCTTATATTTAATTCATCGGGTTCCTCTAACCTACACATCTATCCATTTCGGTCCTCTGCCTGAGGGAGATCTTTCTTTACCCGACCTCTTTTATACTAGTGCTCCATATCGTGAATTGTGAATGTACACAAATAAAAGTATGCTCCTCTACTTTCATCTCTCTTCTGGACATTTTAAGGAACCGTCAAATCTAGACATCTTTATTATCTCTTCTTTAAAAGATTCCTGCCGGATGAAAGTATGCTCGATGTAAAAGACATTAGGTTTATAAATATTCAGAATAATATTCATTTGTTATTTAGGATTTAAGATTTATTGATTTAATTACTTTTAGTGACTTTCCATCACATGTCCCACATTCATTAAAACTTACATTCATGGTCTGAAAATTAAGTCATGAGAATGATTTTTTTTTTTAAAATGTATTCAAATAGAATTACAATTGTATATTGTTATTCCCAAAATAACTTCTTTCTGAAGCTACATAGCGCTGTAGACGGGTTTTCACTCCTCACAACAGTGCTGGAACTTCAATACTGGAATAGCCTTCATCTGGTCGGTTACAGCCTTTTGAATGCTTTTGACTATTCCAAAATGAGTTCCTTTAAGATGATTTTACAACTTCAAAGTCACAAGAACTCAAGTCAGGCGGAAAAGGAGGCTGAGGAGTCACAGGAAGTGTTAATAACAAACGAAAAAAAAATCAGTTAACAGAAACGAACCGTTTTACTTGTCTCATATCCTCTGAAATATCTCTAAAGCGGTTGCAAAAGATTGATAATTGAAAAATAATCATTTGAAATCCTAATAAATTTTCCACAAAACAATTTCAGTCGTAAATTTCGATATAACCATTTCACTCGTTCTAAATGAAAATTAAAATTCATTCTGAACGAGTACAGAGAATAATATTCAGGGAATCTGGAAGGAAGTCTGCTATCATGATTTGACTCCTGTTGGTTGCTCGTTATTTATATCTTATCAACACTGTAGGTTTTTGACCTTCGGCATTGTTTCAAGCATTTATTCTTTTATAGAGTATATAAACTTAGAAAAAGGCAAATTGTTAATTTACAAAGACTTTAGAATATTTTATTTCTCGGTTAAGGATTTTCCATTTAAAATACCTATTACTTTTCATGTATATTAATCTAAAATCAGGTTTAATCGACTGTACTTAAGGAAATGGGCTGTAATAGAGCGAGGAAATGAAGATTCCTCGCAATAAACTAATGGTCAATAATATTATAGTTATTTGTTGTAAAACATATATATGTATATATTATGTTTTGTTGTTAATACCAAATAAAAAGTTAGTCTAGCTCATTTGGAATTAGACTTGGTTCATGGACTGAAAAATATAAATATGTACATAAATTCATTTCTGTTGAGTGTGTCTTGTGTTTAAATTTTAGTTGAGGTAATTTATAGGTACCAAGTTTTTTTTTTTTTTTTTTTTTTTTTTTTTTTTTTTTTTTTTTTTTTTTTTTTTTTTTTTTTTACGGCGCATCTACATTTTGGCCATTAGCGCCGGGCTATCTATAGGTTGCCACCCTTTTATAATGCCAACAGCACGTGGTCGGTAACCCATTCAGGTACTGACCACGCCCGTCGTTGCTTAACTTCGGTGATCTACGGGAACCGGTGTATTCAACGTGGCTATGGCCGTTGGCATTGGTACCTAGTAGGTAGGTTTCAAGAACATTAAAAGTCATTTTTCCGACATTCTTTCACTAGTGCAACTCAATAGCTAAATTCCTTTAGAATTGCCTAAATATAGACTAATATCGAAGTTTACTTCCATTTAAATAGTTTAAATAGAGGATAAATTGGATTTAGTAGAACTACTTGGAAGGTTTGGTTTTCCACACAAACAAGGCAAATCGATTCACTTATCCATGGTGTGCCTTTTATTTTAGTGATTATACGCAGATCTCATGTTGGCTCCGATTATAAACTTGCACAGGCTTCTCTCAGATTCTCTAATCTATTTAGCTTTGTTTAATCAGTTTATTGATTTATTAACTATTTTAATTATTTTTGATAGATGTATTAATCTAATTACTTCAACAAAAATATTAATTTTTTAAAATTGATAATGATTTTAAAAGAAAATTCAGCATATTGAATTTCCTTTCAATTTTGTCCCTTTGTTAGATCATTTATGCCGACACAAACCTAATAAAGTGAGATTTTCTGTTGAGGATTACGATACTCGATATTAAAATTCACTAACAAAAATTACAGTCCTAAGCTTCTTAAGTTTTAAAATTTGTCATATTGTTATATCTGGAAAGGGAATTAACCAAACTGAATATCTCATCCAATATTTTATCCGGTTTCCTTTTGTGTAAAATATTTTAAATGTGTGCCTTATTTCGTTTATATTATATTTCTAAAAAAAAATGAAAACTAATACCAAATTCTTCGAAACATTTCGGTATTAACCTTCCTTTCCCAATTCACGCATGAGAAATTCGTGAAACATTGGATAAGAATGTCCTCAAAAAAATATATAAGAATGTAAGGAATCCATTCCTGCATTTATTCTTTGACAAACGAATTTAACAGAATCAACTTTTCAAAAAGTCATATTCATTATGTATTTTTATATTGAAAACTCCTTAAACGGTATTTTTAGTGTTTTGGTTTCTTACCTTTCCGCATCAACAGATAGGGATTGCGTGGAAAACTCCAGGCTTTGTTTTATTATTGCCTAAATATTCAGGAATCCTAATGACCTTCAAAGTGTACGAAATTAATTTATTGCTTCGCCTTCATCAATCATGGCGAGCACATCATCGTCACCTTCTAAGTCTCATATGACTTCCATTAATTTTGCCGACGAAAAGGCCCCGCCTGAAAGACTGCGGAGGATAGCGACGGGATAATGCTTCAAGTTTATTACTAACCAACACTATAATGGATCGTTTAGAGAAGTTAGATAATGGAGGCACTTGAAGGTGGTGGAACGGGAAGCGGCAAGTCCCAACCTCTCCTTAATAAGTTGCGTTTTAACCCATTCCTCCAAACTATGAAACTAGTCTATGCTACATGAAGTAATCGCTTCATTACCTATTTATTTCTTGTAGCGCGTTTCCTCTGGGAATGATGAAACACGGATTTCGATGATTAGGCACCACACCGCGTTGAGGCAGCAGGTTACTTTTCGATCACCGAAGTTAACGTCGGGCGTAATTCCTTGTCACTTATTCAGAGAATTTCATTCTCTTCGCTTATTAACGTTCTAGAATCGTTCTTTATGTTCTTAATTGTTTTTTCCTTCCGCTCCCTCAGTTTTTTTACGGTGCTCCAGAATTTTCGGATATTTTCTTGATAGCGTTCCTCAATATCCTTGCCAAAATCTTTGTAAGCGGGTTTTCAATATCAAATATGTTTTCCTGGTATTTTTCTTTACTTTAACTGCTATAGCGACTTCTGAGTTCCACTACTCTGTGGTTTCCTATCTTCTTCTTACGGCGTAGCTTTTAGGGTACATTTCTTAATGCTGTACCGCAGTCAATTAAGTTATTTGTCAGCAATCGCCTTCACCAGAAGTCTCCTTGATTCTTCTATGCTGCTTCTTTTTTTACTTCAGACAAAGGATTTCTACTGCAAGCCTTTTAAACGTTTTAGGTCTTTGCAGAACACTATAATCTTTGTATCAGCAACTACATGGTTAGTATTCACCTTCTTTAGGTGGTATTCACCTCTGCACTTCTTACTTTTAGTGCGTTCACTCTCTCCAAAGGGCGGAATCCCGTTTATGACGCTATCCGGAAGTGTCCATTAAAGAATTTCATCTTTCACAACTCATAGATAACGACAATAACAGTGGTTCAAATTTGTGCGTATATATATATATATATATATATATATATATATATATATATATATATATATATATATATATATATATATGTAAGATTCGTACTCGGGATAAGAATCACAATGATTGCATCTGTAAAGAAGATTTATTTTTATAAAGGATATAAGATGATTACAGAATAATGACAATACAGTATTACGGTATGTACAAGAGCAATAACAATAACTGAACATACCTGTAAAGAAGAAATCAAAATTACATGATCATTGGAGTAGGAATCTGATAATATAGATCCATCTAGGTGAGGAGTCAAACGTCTACTGATTAAAGGAAACACGGACAGGAAGAGGTAAGGGAAGGAGACAGGCATTGCACTGTCGGCGGGAGATGAAACAATTCTTACCCTATTATTATGTAGCTATCTCAAGTTGGAACCAATCCAACTTTACATCCCCCTTCGTTAAAATAAAAAAAAAAATTTAACTCTTAACATTTACTTATATTTACTTAATATTAGCTTAACATTAATTTATGTTGTACTTTATTTTACATGTTTCATTACATTTTTATTTATTTATATTAGGCATCGATTAGTTTGATTATTATCTAGGGCGTAAGGATACAGTTTCGACACATGAAAGTAGTTTGACTCAGTTTTACGGTAACCTGAGTCAATTTTATATATCGAATTTGAAAATTTGTCTACAATTTTAAATGGACCTGTTCGAATTTCATCTAGTTTGTTACGGTTCAGGCTATTGCCATGAGTTACGTAAACCAGGTCTCCCACCTGAAAAGTGTGTGGTTTCCGACTTTTATCAAACCTTTTTTTATTAATTTCATGTATCTTTTGTGAATTTTTTGAAAGCCTTTTTTCTATCTTCCTCCAAATCTCGTGCAACTTGATAATTCTTGGGAACAATGTGTATATCTTCATTATTTAGTAAATAGTTTGGACTGAATTTGGTAGATGTATGGATAGTATTATTATATTCCTCTACACATTGCTCTGCGATTCTCGGCCATGGACGCTTGGTGTCGAATGGTTCGTCGTTTATTCTGCATCTAATTCGGTTAACCAAGGTTTGATTTAAACGTTCGTTAAGCCCATTGGAAAATGCACAGTCAGCAGCTGTGAAAATTAAATTAACATTATGTCGTTTTAAAAATACTTTGAACTCATTAGAATTAATTCCCCCGTATTGATCGGTTAATAAAGTGCCAATTTTGATGCCGTTTGCTAAGAAGTGCGATGAAATCGGTTGCTTTTTGGTTCTTAGAAGTGAGGATATATGCAAATCTGCTGAAATGGTCAACCAAGAGATGTAAATAACGTTTTGGCGAGTGATTGCCTCCAAAACCTCCAATTGTATCTAGGGACATGTATTCATAAGGTCGTCTTGCAGGGCCTAATTGAGAAAGTTGACCATAGACAAACGGTGTTCTAGTTTTATTCTTTATGCAAACACTGCAGGTTTGACAAAACTTTTTTATTAGTTCTTTTATACCCTTGCAGAAATAGAAAGGAGTTATTTTTAGTTCAATTTGCTTAGTTCCAATATGGCCAAATTTATTATGAACTTTTTCAATTAAGTTGTAGCAAAAATCTTTAGAAACAATTATTTTACTTTGGTTTTTATATTGGTTATAAAGTAAATCCCCTTTCTTAGTGATTCGGTGGTGGGAAGATAAGTTATCATTCAATGTTCTTTGGTCTTTCATAATTTCCTCTACTTGGATAAAATTTACAATTTTCAATTTATCTTCAGAGTCAAAAGGTTCTAGGACAGGGTTTCTAGATAGACAGTCGGCTTCAGAGTTTGTGTTGCCTGGAACATACTTCACCTTGAAATTATACTGCGATAAGCAGAACATTAAATGACCCAATTCATCATCGGTTCGTGAATTTACTTTCAGGTTTTCCAAAGGTTTGTGATCTGATTGAACCACGAACTCGATTCCTAGTAACCAGTATTGCCAGTGTGTTAATGCTTCTTTAATAGCTAAACATTCTAGGAAAATCGCTTTTTTTCGTTTCTGATGTTCATTTAATTTTTTTGAAAAATAGGCCACTGGTTTGAAATTTCCATCATCTTGTTTTTGCTTTAGGATTGCTCCAATGCCGTCGAGACTTGCATCAGTTTGAACTATAGTTTCCCTGTCTGGATTAAAAATAGCAAGACACGGCTCTGAGCATAGATAATTTTTTATTAAATTGAAACTGTTTTCGCATTTATTGTTCCAACTGAACTTTACATTTTTTCTCAATAAATTGTGGAATGGTTCTAAAATTTGAGTGACTTTTGGGATATAGCTGCGGTAAAAATTTATTTTCCCTAGAAATTGTCTCACATTCTTTTTATTTTTAGGTCTTGGGAATTTTTTTATTGGTAAAACATTGTCGTTTATTGGTTTTGTTACGTTATTTCCAATTATGTGACCTAGATATTTCACGCTATTTGTTGCAAACTTGCATTTTAGAAGCTTCAGTCTGAATCCTTCTGCCATAATTGCTTTCAATAACTTTTTTATATGCTCCAAATGTTCTTCAAAAGTTTTAGAAAAAAGTAAAATATCGTCTATATAATTTACACAAAATGAATCTAAGTCATTTCGGCGAATAATGTTTCTCAATATTCTCTGGAAAATAGCAGGAGAGGTTTTCAACCCGAACGGTAAACATTTCCAATTATAATGTCCTGTCTGTGTGACGAATCCTGTTTTATAGTAATCTTTACTTCGTAGAGGAATCGACCAGAATGCACTATTTATATCAAGTACTGAAAACCACTTACAATCTCTAGTTTTTACGATTAAATCAGTTATTAGTGGAAAGGGTTGGCTCTCAGGTACGATTAATTTATTTAATTCTGAGAAATCAATACAAAGCCTATTTTTTTTATTTTCATCTCTTTTATATGCTAATGTAACGGGTGCAGCAAAAGGAGAGGTTGATTCTTCGATTAGGTTGGCTTTCAATAATCTTGCGATTTGTGTTTCGATCTCTTTTTGATCCTCTATAGAACACCTGTATGGTCTTCTAGAAACATACTTGTGTTCTATCAACTTTATGGTAGCTTCGTGATCAGAAACTGTACCAATGTCGTACTTATCTTTAGCAAAAACCGTTTTGTACCCGTTTAAAATTTCGATTATACATTTCCTTTGATCACTGTTTAAATGATTTAAATTTGCTTTAAAATCGCTTACGTTAATGAATTCGTTTAAATTTACACGATAGTGAGTGTGTTTTTCAATTCTTGAAGAGGCTTTGCTTGAGTTGTGGAGCTCAGATAAATTCTGAGTAATTTCTAATTTTTCATTTTGGCATAATTTAAATTTTAAAATCAAATCTAACCCGATCAGGAAATCGTGACGAAATTCCTCGCTTTTCACTACAAAAAGTGATACATTTTGACAAAGGTGCATTATTCTAAGATGAACGTTAACGATTCCGCTAACTTTTCCAATACCACTGATCATACTAAATTTGCTATCATCTGCCTTAGAAACTTTAATACCTGATTTCTTTAGGAAATTGTAATTTATTAGAGAAATATTTGCTCCCGAATCATAAATTCCGGTACATTGTTGGCTATCATTGATAAGCAAATCAACCTTGATCAGTGGTATCGTTACAAGTTTTTTTGATGATTAATTTTTGAATTTAATTCTGTCTCAATTTCTAAATTATTCACAGTTTTAATTTTATTCGTATCTCTAAACCAACAGTTCTTTTCCAGGTGATAACGGGTCCCTCGATTCTCTTTCTCGCAAATCCCACAATTCTTCTTCATTTCAGTATATGGTGCTTTATGAGGTTTTCTAGAAGTTTCCGACATTTTGGAAGTAGTGGGTTTATTCCCCGCATAATCTGTAGGGTTAGTCCTACTTGAGGATTCATAGTCGAATTTCTTTAACTCGGAAATTAGACGCTGAACTGTGCTAATAGATGATCTACTCAGCTCGTTCTGAATATTATTGGGTAGGCCCAGTATTATGAGGTTCAGTATGATGGGATCTGGGATTTCATGATCTAGATCAAGGAGGAACCGTTCCTTTTTTACAACGAAATCTACTAAAGAACCTGTCATATACCGAAAATTGTAGGCGTATCTAATTGGTGCCCACGAATCATCCCTGAATGTTGAAATCAAGTTTTCTTTCCAACATTCCCAATCAGCTTCGATGCCTAGTTTTTTCTGAGCATTCGAAAACCAATCATTCATGGATTGATCCAAACATAGCCTAAAGACTTCAATCATTTTGGCACCAGTCGTTGGAAATCGTGCTACTTCTCGCTCGAAATCCTTTACCCAAGCCTGAACGTTTTTGTTCTTAGTTGAAAATTTTTCTACCAATAAATGCTTAGAAATTTCTTCCAAAGAGTCATTTTTTTGGTCTGCTAGCCTATTAAGACATGTAATTAGTTCAGGAAATCCCAGTTCGGAGGTGGTAGCCCCTACTACTGGTTGCACAGAGATTTCTGGTAGCAGAAAATTATTAAAAGTAAAATTCCCCGCTTCGTCTCGATAAATGTCTTGGATTTCCCTTGAAAGTATAACATTAACAGTCCTATACTGACCTCTAGCTCTAATCGAATTCATGACATTTTTAACTGGAGGAAGCTCAGCTAAATATTTGTGGTGAATCATACCTTGCTGCTCTTCAGGAAAGCTGTACCATGTTTCGTCGTCCGTTGATCGGATTCGCTTCAAATTCAAAATCGTCGTCTTCTCAACTACGCAGCTAGCTTCTGCTACGATGTACAGCTGATATTTCGCCATCTTGTTAGTAATTTTGATTTGTAAGATTCGTACTCGGGATAAGAATCACAATGATTGCATCTGTAAAGAAGATTTATTTTTATAAAGGATATAAGATGATTACAGAATAATGACAATACAGTATTACGGTATGTACAAGAGCAATAACAATAACTGAACATACCTGTAAAGAAGAAATCAAAATTACATGATCATTGGAGTAGGAATCTGATAATATAGATCCATCTAGGTGAGGAGTCAAACGTCTACTGATTAAAGGAAACACGGACAGGAAGAGGTAAGGGAAGGAGACAGGCATTGCACTGTCGGCGGGAGATGAAACAATTCTTACCCTATTATTATGTAGCTATCTCAAGTTGGAACCAATCCAACTTTACATATATATATATATATATATATATATATATATATATATATATATATATATATATATATATATGAAGTCGGATATTTATATAGAAAGGATTTCGGAAAATATTAGAAAAACTATTTTATTAACAGACATGAACAGGTTCAGGAATTTCATAAATTTTCTTAAATATTTAGAGACTGGATGGAAATTGTAGTAAGTTGACAGTAATGATTCAATATTTCCTGCAAATTTCGTTCTGAAGTAATTTTCGATGAGGCGATCTCATTCGGAGAAGTCATGCTTCAAATTAGAATATGTCTAATAGAAGAGATATTTTATTCATACCCGCTGGCCAAAAATCAGGAAGCTCACGAATTTCTTTACTCGCTGGCTTATACATTCTTCACTCGTTCTCTTTTCTATCAAAACATGTATAAAACACATTTCAAGTTTATTATGAAAATCCATTTATTTTTTCTGGTCGCGGTTATTATGATTTTTGAAAACGAAGTGTTACGGGAATAATGTTATAAATATTCTCTTTTGAATCCTAGGAGGAGAGATAATTTTCTTTGGTTCTCATTTTAAGAATTGTGAATAATGCTTACCATTTTTCTATATAATATGTTTAAAAATAATTTGAAAAATTAAATTATTCACTGTGTGACGTTAATGCCTCCTAGTCTAATGTCAATTATGGTGTGACATTTTGAACAAGTTTAACAGACAAATTGGAGTGTCGACTGGACTTAACAAGCCCAGGTTCCTGCCACCCATTAATGGGGATAAGTTATTCAAGATCGAAAGTGTCGGAAGCACTTAAATCGGCTCTTCTCGACGTCACAAGACAATCGTTTTTTTATTTAGTTTTTTTTATTGTAGTGGATATGTAAGATAATCTCTGAAGAGAATTTTATAATCGTGTATGGGTACTTTGAGATCAAGAAGTTTATGTATTTATTATCGATCTAAATTACACGTTTGACGTTTTCGTGGCTCTTGATCGAGTATCATTGACTGAAATTACTTATACGTTGTTATGAAATGTAAACGAGGATGAAAATTATGTGTTTTAGCGCGGTTCCTCCCTCCCCCATAGGGAGGAACCCCGCTTATAAGGTTGATACAATGAAACAATCCGGAAGTGCCGACTAGAAAATTTCGCGTTTCAGAACCCCTAGAGACCGAAAATAACGGTGCTTCAAATTTGTATATATATATATATATATATATATATATATATATATATATATATGTATATATATATATATTTGTCTGTTCGCTCATTTCTGGCTTCCCTAATGGTCCGATTGTGATGAAATTTGGTACAAAAATCCGTCTTCCAATTTGAAAGGTCAAGTTCGTTAACCAGCAGAATCCGCCCACTGGAAGATGGCGTTTGGGGCGAAATTCGCGCATAAAAAATCGTAACGCTTACGTTTTTGAGTTCATAAGCTTGTAAGTACTCGATTTATAGGCTTCTTGGGCTAGGAAAACGAATGAAACCATTTTCAAGGCGATAGCTTTAACGGATTTCGAGAAAATTGGAAAAATAGTTTTTGAATACCGTTTTTGGTTTGGGTACTTAGAATCATGGGATTCAGTTGAAACATTTTCTGCATGTTCTACTTTCATTAAAACTAATATGTTGAAATTTTTGTTTCGTTTGGAGTTAAGGAAGGGTTAGAATAAAATATTTTATTAACAGACATAAAAAATTTTGGTAACTTTGTATACTTTCCTTAATATTTCGAAAAAGGTTGAGAATCTTGCGAAACGTAAGATCACCATTAGAAAGATGACTAAATGCTCTACAAAAATGGTTCTAATGAAAGTTTTGATTAGGCGATGTCAATCGGAGAAATAAGTGCTTAAACCTTTAAAGTAATTGATTTCGCTTTTTCGAACTGTTCTTTTTGTCTTTGATTTTGGTACTTAGAATTATGGGATTCAGTTGAAACATTTTCTGCATGTTCGAATTTCATCAATACTAATATGTTCAAATTTTGGTTACGTTTGGAGAAAAGAAAGGGTTAGAATAAAATATTTTATTAACAGACAAGAAAAGTTTTGGTAACTTTGTATACTTTCGTTAGTATCTCGAAAAACGTTGACAATCTTGTGAAGCAGAAGGTTACCATTCGAAAGCTTACTAAATGCTCTACAAAAAAAAGTCCGACTCGCAGGAACTGCAGCATCTTAGCGCGGTTCCGTTCATGTCCCTAGTGCCATTTGATAAGCTTAGAAAAGAAATAAACTTATTTTTTTTATATATCTCGTGAAAATTGTCAAAATCCTCTCGAACATCTCGAATAAAAGTGATATTAAGGCGTCAGGGACACCGACAGTAGCTAACTTTTACACAGAAGCGGAAATTACAGAATCTGGCTCTCATTCTAAAGCAAAGCTCTATTAATCAATACAAAATATGCCTAATAAAGCCTTTCTAGTGGATACAGAAGCATGGGCGTATATGAGGTGGGGCTGAGGGGGCTGCAGCCCCCCCCGAAATTTTGAATTGATGATAAAAACTTCTCGTAAAACCCTTAAAAATAAATTAAATAAGATCACTTAGTTCATAAAACATATTTTATTTTACGTGTAATAGCGTTTTAGTTGCCTAAAACTATTCCAAGCTCTAAATATTTAGTATTCCATACCCTGGAAATGGTCTCAGCCCCCCCCCCCCGAAATTGTTTTTATATACGCCCATGTACAGAAGGATCAAGAAGAAGTACACAAGATTGAGTAGAATACCCTGCCTAATATAGCCTATATAGAATAATATGCCGAATAAAACCTATCTAGTTAATACACAAGGACAAATAAAAGTCTTGACGAATAACAAGTCAAAAAAAAAACTTTATTTAACAAAATAAAACAAAGTTTAGTTGCCCAACTACAATAGAATAATATACCTAATTAAGTCTATAGAGTAGATACAAATGGACCAAAAACAAGTCTTGTGGAATATTGTTTTTTTTCTAATTAAATACTTTTTATCAATATTTAGTATATAACCTTTGTTGAAAACTATTAATTGCTAATTGATGAATCGGTTTACAACTAAGTAGTCTTTATGAATATTTAGTATATAACCTATGTTTGGATCTGTGTTTTTGGGGTGCTCTCCGCCAAGGCTTTGTATTTGTGTCGGCAGATACCTGGGGTATATTTACAGCTCTTGAGGATTAACTCTTAGCAGGTAAATTTCCTGCGGACCTTCTGCTTCTACGGGCATTGAACCGCCATATTCGCTCATAGTATCTAACCGTTGTGAAGTTTATTTTTTGGATTTAGGACTTAATATACATAAGTATATATAGGGTTTAGGACTTAACCCTTTCCGTGCTATAAACGAATATATTCGTTCTCTAAAAAAATGCTCTGAGTGCGAAGCACGAATATATTCGTGCAGCCGGGACATTCCTCAGAGTGCGACATACGAATATATTCGTTTTCATATTCTTTGTATAATCTCTGCTTCCAGAAAGCCCAGAGATCTCTTGTATCACGCTGTACAACTAGTCTAGTTACTTAGCTATCCGTTAGATAGCAGAAGAATGTCTTTACGTGTGTTTTTCCCGGTTTTATTGTGAGTGGAAGCTAACTTTATCTCGAGCGGAGTGTCCTAGACCACCTGAAGGGTCCATTATAACCAATTCAGACTGTACCAAGGCGGCTACCTGCAGGGGTTGCGTTGTTATTTCTATTGTTTGCAGACACTTTACTAAAATTTGCTAAACCTTTTCCCACCTTTAGGCTAAATTAGGTGTGGGGAAATATGGCCCTAACAAATATTTCTCAGTACTAGTTTTGGTTTATTATTTATTTTTATATTTATATGTTTATTATTAATATTTTTGTTATATACCTACTATTTATTTCTAATTCATTACTTTATTATTATATTACTATTTACTAATTAATAGTAATTAATATACTACTTATTTTTTTTATTATTATTTTTTTACGGCGCATCTACATGTAGGTCATTAGCGCCTATACTACTTATTATAAATAAATTTGTTTTTAAAATAAATACAAAACACAAATTTTAAAAAAGTGTTGTTTTTTTTCTAGCAAGTAATTATTGGACGTAACCAGTTTTATGAGTTGCATATAAAAATAAAATGATTAGTTTTTAGTAAAAAAAGACCCAGTTATTTACTAAATAATTACTTATTGTACATAACTGTACAGATTGTAAATTATCAATAAAGATCAATCAATATTTTAAAAAAATTACTAAATAAATTGAAGAATCATAACAATGATATAAATCATAAAATGGGTAAAATGAAGAGAAGAGAAAGTGTTATCATGAATATTTTGATAAAAGGGTGCATTCATACTAACAAGGCTAATAGTGCTAAATTTAAAACTAAAATATTTCGGAAACAATTGAAATATTATTTTAGAAACTGTTTATTTATTAATTTTAATAAGAAACTTGTTATAATAATTGAAAAGGTCATACTAAAGTACACACAATTAATGAAATTAGCATCTTAAATTACAACAAAACAAGCAATTTTGCATGTCCCCTGTTATATATCTACGTAATAAGAGCGACCCAAGGCGGGAGCTCTGACTGAGTATAGTCTTGTTCCAAACCAAAGTCGCACGCGGAGGGTGGAAAATAGGCTAGCACTGGGGGTAGCATCAGCTCTCAAAGCTCGTAGCACCCGGCGGTCGGTCCCTCTCAGATCCGTTAGCATTCTAAGGGCCAAGGCTTTGTATTTGTGTCGGCAGATACCTGGGGTATATTTACAGCTCTTGAGGATTAACTCTTAGCAGGTAAATTTCCTGCGGACCTTCTGCTTCTACGGGCATTGAACCGCCATATTCGCTCATAGTATCTAACCGTTGTGAAGTTTATTTTTTGGATTTAGGACTTAATATACATATGTAGACTAAATCATAGCAAGAAGTAATCCTCCGTCGTCGGTTCTTAACTATGTAGACTCGCTAATGTTATCCAGTCTTAGATACATCGTATTTAAAATCCACAGCAAAAACACGACATTTGCTGAATAAAACTTATATAGAATAATATGCAAAATAAAGCCTATCTAGTGGATAAAAATAGACGAAAAAAGCCGTTCGTGGTGGTAGAAAATCTTAAAAGTATTTCGCTCAGAAATCTCCGAAATATTGTCACTAATTTTACGTATCCTGTTTTATAGCCAAATAGATTTATATTCTATAATCAATAAGAAAACCCTACTAACAATAAAAAACTATGGGTAACAGATGAAAATAGGGAATACCAAGAATAATTCTAAAGAACGAAATCAACACCAGTACTGTAATCTAGATATTCATACGGCATCTTCGAATTCTAACAAACAAAATATTGATTCTAATTATACGTATCCTGTTTTATTGACAAATACATTTGACTACTATAAGCAATTAAAAACACTAGGGAATATGCCAAAGAACTTGGAATAGGAGCCTCGACAGTTTCAAGACATTTGAAGGAAATCGACAAATCCAAAACTGACATTTCATACGGTACAGCCTGATATATTTTTAACAATGAATTGCTTTTCTTATTTTAATTAATCTGTTTTATTGTCAAATACATTATCCTACTATAACCAATGAAAAAACAACAAGGGATAAAAACAAACAAGAAGAACCGTTCGAATAAACGAAATCAATTACTTCAAAGTTTAAGCACTTATTTCTCCGATTGACATAGCCTAATCAAAAATTGTTTCAGAATCTTTTTTGTAGAACATTTAGTAAGCTTTCGCATGGTAACCCTCCGTTTACCAATATTCCTAACCGTCTTCGAGATATCAGGGAATGTATACAAAGTTACCAAAACTTTTCTTGTCTGTTAATAAAATATTTTATTCTAACCCTTTCTTTTCTCCAAACGTAACCAAAATTTGAACATATTAGTGTTGATGAAATTCGAACATGCAGAAAATGTTTCAACTGAATCCCATAATTCTAAGTACCAAAATCAAAGACAAAAAGAACAGTTCGAAAAAGCGAAATCAATTACTTTAAAGGTTTAAGCACTTATTTCTCCGATTGACATCGCCTAATCAAAACTTTCATTAGAACCATTTTTGTAGAGCATTTAGTCATCTTTCTAATGGTGATCTTACGTTTCGCAAGATTCTCAACCTTTTTCGAAATATTAAGGAAAGTATACAAAGTTACCAAAATTTTTTATGTCTGTTAATAAAATATTTTATTCTAACCCTTCCTTAACTCCAAACGAAACAAAAATTTCAACATATTAGTTTTAATGAAAGTAGAACATGCAGAAAATGTTTCAACTGAATCCCATGTTTCTAAGTACCCAAACCAAAAACGGTATTCAAAAACTATTTTTCCAATTTTCTCGAAATCCGTTAAAGCTATCGCCTTGAAAATGGTTTCATTCGTTTTCCTAGCCCAAGAAGCCTATAAAACGAGTACTTACAAGCTTATGAACTCAAAAACGTAAGCGTTACGATTTTTTTTGCGCGAATTTCGCCCCAAACGCCATCTTCCAGTGGGCGGATTTTTGCTGGTTAACGAACTTGACCTTTCAAATTGGACGACAAATTTTTGTACCAAATTTCATCAAAATCGGACCATCAGGGAAGCCTGAAATGAGCGAACAGACATATATATATATATATATATATATATATATATATATATATATATATAAATATATACATATATATATGTATATATATATATATATATATATATATATATATATATACAAATTTGAACCACCGTTATTTTCGGTCTCTAGGGGTTCTGAAACGCGAAATTTTCTTGTCGGCACTTCCGGATTGTTTCATTGTATCAACCTTATAAGCGGGGTTCCTCCCTATGGGGGAGGGAGGAACCGCGCTAAAAGGTTCTAAAGAAAGTTTTAATTAGGCGATGTCAATCGGAGAAATAAGTGCTTAAAACTTTAAAGTAATTGATTTCGTTTATTCGAACTGTTCTTTTTGTCTGTTTGATGCCTTGTTATTTTTAAATTGCTTATAGTCGGATAATGTATTTGACAATAAAACAGATTAAGTAAAATAAGAAGATCAATTTATTGTTAAAAATGTAGCGTTCAAAGAGAGAGATCCCAAGGCTTTCCAAATGCCTCTGAGTGGAGGCCTTTCTGCCCGACTTATGGGATAGCTGACCCATACAGGTAAGATTGTAAATCAAGACCTTTCGAGACTGGTTTGTTTGATATTTCATTTGGATAGCTGTTTAGCTATTGATCTAAACAAAGTAATAACTGTTTCTATTTTATGCCTTCATAAACACTAAAGATAAGAACGGAACCGCGCTAAGATGACGCAGTTCCTGTGAATCGGACTTTATTTACATAATAAAGTTAATTATAAGTTTACGTTAATTTATTAAGCTCACAGATTTCATTCAATGAGCAGTGTTTATGTACCTACCGACCAAAAATGTTATATATTTTTACCTTTTTTTCTACTCATCATACTGATATACACCATACATACATATATATGTATATTAATCCTTCTGAATGATGACCCAATATATATTTTTTCACTTGTTCTCATTTCTTTCTATGGCAGGGGGTCCATGAAGTAGTACACCATTCGTTCTGTTCAACTACTTTATTTGAAATGTTTGCCCGACATGTTTCGTGCTTTATTCGTTCCTTTACTAGGGGCTTTCTTGTAAAAACATCATTCTTTTTATAAATCTTGAAATATACACGTTTATAATAATATATCCCTTCCCTAAATCATTTTTAACGAATCTTTTTAAATTTTTAGTCTTACCTTGTAAGGATGTCCTCTCGTCATGCTATCATTTGCGCGACATAATACTGACATGTCATCTGTACTAATAAATATGGCCGTACATTATCGAATATTTCAGCTGTTTTAATTTTATTGATTATTGGTGAGCTTTTAACCTATAATGCAGTGGTAATATCAACCAGTCTCTACAAATTGTTGAAAAAATTGCATAAGTTGAAAATATTTGCTTCTATAAAGGGGGATGTAAGGTATCGGGTTGGAAATAAAGTGGAAGGCACTCTTCTAGAGAGCGGAGACAGGTAGGTGTGTTTGGGGATAGGAGTTGAATCTCAAGTGGATCTTGCTAGTGACTGTCCAATGAGGTTGGTCTGGATTGTCGAGGTAGGGTCTGTGTGGATAAGACCCCGGCCCCGATACCGATGTGGAAGAGGCACATCCTATATCTAAGAGATAGCAGGGGCCTTTACAAACTGAATCACAAACGGCCTCCAATATTCAGATAGGGACACCAACCCTCACTCTCTCTCCTTCTTCTGGGACCTATATTTTTTCTTTTTGTTGGCTCTTTCTTTTATCTTCTTTTCCCCCAATCGCATGACTCTAGGATTTTCAAGTAAACTTTCGATTTCCACCCTATATTTTATTATTCTGCTCAGGGGAGGTCTGAAAAAATGTCATTTAAAATTCTGATGCTAGAAGTAGCTCTTTTTTTTCAAAATAGTAGAATCTACTTCTGGAGAAATAGCCTGAAAGGATTTAACTTGTTGATTTTATTATAATGCTTATTTTTCTACCGCCCCCTTTTTTTTCGTCGCATATTCTCCCTAAGGATTGAACGTTTAGTCTTAGCGTTTATTTGGTATTTTATTTCGAATGTTTCATTTATAACTATGTCATATTTATGTTGGGCTTGGGAAGTATGTTACACGATATGCCAGAAGTGATCAACAATATTACGTTTTCAGTTATAATAAATATTAAAAAAATTTCTTAGCACTTAAAGGTAACAGATAAAACATAATTAGATCACTAAAAAAAACAAAAAAAAACATTAATATGAAAAACAGATATTTATAAAGGTACATGGGATGGAAACCCTTTTATTATTATAAGTATAATGAGCATTTAGTAAGTTTGTATTTAGGTTCGCGTCGCGGCTGCTTAATCCTAACTGTAATGTCTTTCAAGGATCATTGTCCAAATTACATAACATTCAGCAAAATTACATTATAATCTGTATTGCTTCATTGAGTTCTTTACACTATATGGAAAATATTTGCAACAACCATCCCATAATCGCTCAAATATACATGCAATTATCCAGATTAAACCAACACAACATTACAATGCTTTTGATACTGGGCATAAAGACTTAGGACTAAGTACAGACGTAGACAACCACGCTAAAGAAGCCGCTTTAAAAGATAACATAGACATCGAACAATTAATTAAACAGGTCTTATTTAATTCAGTAGGAAAACACATAAGATTGGCTAAAACACTGGTTACGGACAGGCAACAAATTATTTGAAATAAAAAAAAACAAAACACAATCAAAGCCTGGCATTATAATCAGCTATCATTAACCAGAAGAGACCGAGTTGTCATAACCAGGCTTAGAATTGGACACTCGTACTTGTGCAAAGATAATATTCACAATGTAATGTTGCCCTGACGTTAAAACACATTCTGACAGACTGCAAATGACGAGACCACTGGTTAACTTTCGCCGATTCAAAGGTTACTACACTTTCTCTTTGTTATTCATTTTATCAGCTGTATGTATAAGGAATTGTAACAACTGTATGTATTACTTATAAGTACATGTAAAAATTGCATTAGGTGAACCGCTGTTGTTGTGGATGCTCACAAATAAGTAAATAAAATACAAAAATCATTTTATCAGCCGGTTGGTGGATATTGCTCTTCAAGAAACCCTCCCTAACATGCTTCCTTCGTTTATTGCCATTACTTTTACAATTATTTATACGTTTTAACCGTAAACTTGTATTCAATGCCAGTTTTTTTAGCTTTTCCTCCGCCCCATACCTTTTCTAGTAAAAAGCATAATTTATCCCTTACTGCCAGATTATTCCGTCTTTTATACTCTGCCTTCTGCCATGTCCTGTAGTACTGTAATGTCTGCCTGTCGGATATATGTAGTTCAATCTTATTTCCACTAATTCTGGTTTTCCTGAAGCTCCTTAGAGGATTCGCTTTAAAGTAGCTCAGAACATCTATTTACCCTGTGAATCAAATTGTGAATACAAATCATTAGTTGATCCATCAATTTCCAAAAGTACCCATGTCCAGCATACAGTTCCAAAACGGCCCGTGTCCAAAATATTATTTAATTTTTTATAACAATTATTGTAGTAAAAGGGTAAAACCCTGTTTAGTAAACCAGTACCCTTAAAAAAAAAAAAAAAAAACTTTCAACGGAAATTAAAAACACTAGATCCTGTAATAGTTTTTTTCGTTTCCTCAACAATTAGCTTTCATGGACATTGATCCTTTTGGAAAAGGATGACTCAGTTAATCTCACTACACATGTCGATTAACATAATCTCTGGTTATTATAACCTTCGTTAATTGTAGATATTTATATTTTCCCTCTCCCTCTATGATTGGATTTTTATTTTCCCGTGACCTTGTGATTCTTTTTAAAGATTAAGTGTTGAAAAAGCTTTAGAAAAAAACATTTGGTAAAAAATACTCATTATCATTTGAATGACTATGGAATTTGAATTATTATATTCATGTGTCGTCTCGTTCTATCAAATTATAAATATTTACACCTGAAATTTACAAGTTTGCATGAAATGAATTAAAAGTAAGACAGTAAATGTATATTTTCGTTAAGATATTTCCTGAATGAGGAAGGTATTCGCCCTGAAAGAACCATTAAGTTACTAATGGCGAAACAATTACCCTGTTCTGATTCTTGTTCCGGAGGGAAATAGATTCTCTTCTCCTCCTTATCTTAAATTAGATCCTTTCTTTTTGTTTTATATTGCGTTCGATTGCTTTTCCCAGTATTCGGAACATCTGTTTCCCCGCTTTTCATCCTTATCTTCCACTCTACTGTCTTATGCTGCGCTCTATCTACTGATAACTCTTTGTCCAAGTATTAGTTTCCCATATAAAACGGTACTAAAATGGTTTTACTCTACATTTAGGCAGTTCATTTTTCGTTTAGCTAAAAATCTTATTGAGTATTTTGTGTGGTACGGAGTGAGGGTTGGTATTACTTTGTCTCTTCAGTGTCTTGCCATTATTTATGTATGTATATATATACATATTTAAGTGTGTATATATATATATATATTAGTCGCTTATGGAATCGACGCATTTTAAACGCTAATTAAATCGGCTCCCTAATACCTCGGCTACTATCTCCGCTGATAGGGAAGACACCCAGGGGGCGGTTGGTTTCCAGACTCAAAACAATAATATTTTGGACAATAATATTGTAAATAATTATAATTTGCCCAGTAATAACGCTACTAGCCAGGATGTTTCCGGTAATATGCTCGATGGAGATAGTCAGTGTGACTGCGCTCCTAGGGTGATTAACCTAAGCTGTGTGGAGTTTAACGAAGAGGAGATGAGGATTCTGGATAAAGGCCTGCAATATTGTCCAAAGCAAGCTCCCAATAAGCAGGACTTGGTAGAGATGGTAGCAGCTGTTGAATCGATTGATGTTGATGATCCAGTAGTCAGGCAGGTGGGGGTAGAGATTGAAAAGTATATACGCGGTGTTTCTACCACAAAGCAGAAACGTAACCCGGAGTTTAGGGTAATAAAAAGTTTGAAAAATAAAATCAAGGATAAAGAACTTGTTATTACAAAAGCAGATAAGGGGAAGTCATGCGTCATCATGGGGCAAGATGAATATGAGGCTAAGACCATGGCTCTTATCATTGATCTGGGGTGCGTACAACTTGATCAGGATCCTACGGTCAAATATAACGAGGAAGTCAAGAGGGCGGTAAAGAACTCTACGAACCTGTTCTCTGATATGGATAGGAAATACCTGAATCAAATGAACCCTTTGCCACCCCTACTCTACTGTCTGCCGAAAACACACAAGCCCGGTATTCCCATGCGTCCTATAGTTGCCTTCAAGTCTGCTCCATCCGAGAAGCTTGCTAAAGGATTGGTTAAGATGTTTAACGTGTTAGTGGATTTTAATCCCACTTACTCCATTAAAAATAGCAGAGATCTTGTAAAGATAATGAATAGCCCGAATAGGAAGTTTCCTGAAAATCGGGTTCTCGCTTCAATGGATGTCGATAACATGTTTACGAACATTCCGCCCAAGCATGTTATGAGGATTTTTGAGTTATTTTTCAACATTAAAATATTAGTCCTCTCGTATCTGGGGAATTTCTAACACTGCTGTCGATTTGCCTTGAACAAAATTATTTCAAATTTAGAAATCAATTTTATTCCATGAAGAAAGGGCTCATTATGGGATCTCCTATTAGTCCTTTGGCAGCTAGTCTTTTTATGGACTATTTGGAGGTGAAATTCATCTTGTGTACACGAAACCCGTTTGTTGGAAAACTAGATTTTTATCGGAGGTACGTAGACGATGTGATAATTAGTTTTTCGGGGAGCGCTGACGAGTTGGAAGGTCTCCTGGCCTATATGAATGGGTGTCATGAGTCGATCAAATTTAAATTAGAAAAAGAAAAAGAGGGCGCGTTGCAGTACCTCGATTTGGAAATCAGAAGGGAAGGCTGCACTCACTCATTTAATGTATACAGGAAGCCAACTACTACTGACTCCATGATCCCTGCGGACTCATACCATCGTAGGCAATACAAGATGTCTGCATTCATCTACATGGTGGACAGGATCTTGGATTTGCCCCTTGGTGATGAAGATTTTCGAAAAGAGGTGACCTACATTAAGCACATGGCAGTGAGAAACGGATACCGAGATGTGGACGTCGATAAGATGTTGGAGAGGCGATTCAAGAAGAGGTTGGAAAAGCAAGAGAGGGGTGATGTAAGTGAGGCGGTTGCTGTCAGACACCCGGGCGCGGTGAGTTTCCCATATATGGGAGCCATATCCAATAAGATTGGTAATCTCTTGGGAAAAGTGGGAATAAAAGCCGCTTTTAAGAGTAAGGGCTCTCTCAAAAGCCGTTTGTCAAAAACTAAGGACGAGATACCACCGTTGGATAAATCGGATGTATACAAGGTGGAGTGTTCCTCTTGTGAGGCTTCATATGTTGGCCAAAGTGGGCGTAAGCTGCGCACTCGGATTAAGGAACACCTGACAAGAAGTGACTCCGAAGTGAAGAAGCACCTTAGAGCGGAGCAACACGCTGAAACTTCGCTGGAAGTGCAGGTCCTGCATCAATGCAATAAAGGAAAGATGATGGACCTGCTGGAGCAGGTGGAAATTAAAGTGGATTCCCTCACGTCAAGACAATGTTTAAACGGCAGAGGTGAAGGAGGCATTTTTCAACATGTTCCTAACGCCAGCCTCCCCCACCTAGCTAGGCTAGAGGGCCAGTATAGTCGGAGGAAGGTCCGAGTGAACCTCGCCCAGCTATAGGAGGTAGGTGTGGTTTTTAATTGGGGGGTATTTATGATTTGTTAGTTGTTTTTATTGGTTGTTTTTATTGATTGTTAGTACTGTTAATTTTTATAAATGTTTTAATGTTGGCCTCCTGGCAACGATTGTTTTTAATTGTTGACGTAGTGTATAATGTGACGTACCCATGTGATTTAAGTTAAGTTATTTTATTTGATTGTAATGTTGCCTTTGTTGATGGGTGTTAACAGGACACTGAGGATGAGGTGCTGACCTCGAAAACGTTTTGTAAATTAAAGGAATTAAACAGTGGAGGTGTGTTGACTTGATTTTGCATCCTGTTTACTATGATGAACCTTCACCAGCCAACCAACCACAATTGTAGAGCTAATTAAATCTTTGAAATTTAGCCGAAGAGAGGCTAGAAATGCGTAAAATAAAATAATTAAAAAAAAAAGGAAAAAAAAAACCGACTCATTTGAACTAGAGAATAAAATGTTCACATATATACAGCTGTATATATATATATATATATATATATATATATATATATATATATATATATATATATATAGCTGTTTAGAGCTCGAGGCACATTCAGGAGTTAGAAATACAAGCTCAATGAAGAGATCCTATTACAAATCAGCAAGAAAATCCTCAAATACACAACAAATATGGTAAATTACCAACTTTACCAAGAAGGAAAAATAAGAAAATGAAACTACATATACATTAGTGGTAATAACATATCGCACTGGTATTTCTAAATTGACACAACTCAAAATAAAAACTCAACGGAAAATGTGCCACTCTGGCCTATGTAGAAAGGCCTTTGGGTTAAGACAAGAATGGTGACACAATACAGTTTTGACGGTTGATAAAGATATATTTACCATGTCTTTCATAGTCATAACTATAACGGTGTGAATAAAACCGATTTTTGAGTTGTGTCACTTTAGAAATACTAGTTTGATATGTGAATTAAATAAAATAACTAGGCCACTGAGGCGGTAAGCAAGCTTTTGCCTAAGCCTACCAAAAATTCAAACAAAAAGAAAAAAAATCAAATAACGTTTTAGAAAATAGCCTATTTTGGTTTTAGGATAATGCTGTCATTGTAATTATTTATACCTTGTAATGATAAATAAATAAATAATGCTGTCGTTATATCTCACATTTCACATTTTATAAGTTACTAGCTGAATATCCGTGCTTCGTCACGGCAGATAAGTAGTTATTTTATTGCGTTAAATAATGTATCATGAAAATTAATGCTACTGCATAATTTTTACAGTTTATTATAGCATGGTCCCCGTCATACTATGTTATACATCAATTGATAAGTAATCAAAGTACAATGTTTCTTGACACTGGGGCGCTCCGGACCAGTGCCAAGAAACAGATAGTCTAGAGATAACCCGTTATTTATAGGTTACCAGCATGGACGTATATAAGGGAGGACTGAGGGGTCTGCAGCTCCCCTCCCGCCGAAATTTCGATTTGATGGTAAAAATGTGTCTTAAAACCCTTAAAAATAATTTAAATAAGATCATTTCAGTTGTAATAGCGTTTTATTTGCCTTATACTATTCCAAGATCTAAATTGTTAGTATTCCATACCCCGGAAATTCTCCCAGCCCCCCCCGAACTTATTTCGTATATACGCTCATGATTACCAGTAACAGCAGCGTAAACAATACAGGTTAAATTCTGTAAAATGTACGTTACAATTTAAAAATTTATGTTTCTCATTTGGCATTTAGAAACACCCATTATATTTGCGAGCATGACCAAGAGGTGTTCTGACTGGGAATGCTGATGGGTGAGGAGGCTGTGCAATGGTTCGGGATATTATTTCCTCGGATGTACCATCACTAAGTATAGCGAAAACTCGATGGGTGTCAAGTTGAAATGAACCGCAATTAAAATGGTGATTTTGTCCCTCATAGCGTAAACTCTACGAGGGACAGTTTATTTCTAGGACTGACATCGGAGTTGAAATTAATCTCAATTAAAAATAATACTATGAAACAGATACAGAACGGTAATAGCTGTTCTGTTATCGTCTTAGCAACGCATGCTGCCTAGGCGAGCATACTCAAACCAATTAAAACTTTAAACCCCTCTAAATATACTTAAAAATTCGAATATCAAAAAATCCTTTCTTAGCGAGTGTCTACGTTCTTTATCTTACCTATTAGATCGCCGAAATGCCACCCGCTAAACGTATATTAAAATATTAATTAAATTATTTAATTTATATATATATATATATATATATATATATATATATATATATATATATATATATATACACGAATGTGAGGGGTAGCGTTAAATGTTTTGTATAAGTGAATATTTTGTATAACTGAATAGTACTATGTTTCGTTGCTATTTTAAAATAAAATAAATTCTCCTCAATGCATCTCTTAGCGAGTGTCTACGTGTCCATGCAAAATTACAAATTTTTCTGTCGAGTGGTTTGGCCTGGGTGATGATAGGTCAGTGAGTGAGTGAGTGAGTGGTATTTGACAAATATAAAGTAGATTTCGCACAGTAGGCTCCTTAATATCATTCCTGAATTCGAGCATAATATATGTCCACACAATTGAAGACTCAGAACATATTAAAACATCTGAGATTTTCACCAAAACGCTTCCAATAATATTGAATCTATTTTTTTTTAAATTCACAACGTGGAATTTTTTGACTTATTACTCATGAAACTAATTTCTAGAGAATACACTAGATTTTGTTAGCTTGTTGTATCCTTATCTGTATATATTCCCCCGATTCATGTATTGTTTTATTCTATTTATGACTAAGTCCGGGGGTTCCTGTATGCCATGGAGGTTTCTCCAAAATTATCTGTTTTTGTGTGAGTTCTCCTTAAGCCTTGAAAGCAATCAACAGTTACAGTTTATTTTGCAAATGTATTTACTGAACAATTTACTCAATTATGTTTTTATTTATGATGACCTTTGCCATCATATATTTTCTGTAAATGCCATGTAACAATTTCTTCCATTGAAATTAATAATCCTGAGATTCTTGAAGTTAATTATGTACAATCATATAAACACCTAAAATGAGGACTTATTTTGAATTTTACAAGTAGGTGGGGGGGGGGAATTCTGAATGTTATTCAGTGGCGTAATTCTAGAGATAATAATCACCACCCTTGTCCGCACCAGCGCTCCCTGAGGTCAGACTTTGAAAGTCTTTGAATGTATAAAAGTCTTTTAAAAGCAAAGGGTCTACAAGCTGAATAAAATATTTGGCCTTTGTAGGAATTTAAGAGCTTGAAAGCTCGCCTTTTTGCTTCCGCTGTAGGAAAGAACAATTGCCTCCTGAATCGGTCTTGTGTGACGTATTCACTTCTCTCGAGCCGTGGCTTAGCACTCCTTAATTCCCTCTCACCTTCGTTTTAACTCCCTTATTTCTGGTTAAAAAAAACTACTAATGTAGCAGCTTTTATGTTTTCAGGTCTTTGCACATTCCTCGGGGAATGCATTTCACTTATTTATACAGGGAATATCATCAGAACACCTTACAGTGGTCTCCCCGTGGTCTAGTGGCCAGCACGCTAGATTCTCATGAGTTCAATTCCTACCTGTTGCAGGTTGGCAACCTATATGCACACCGCCGATAATGTCCATTAACAAGTAACTTCACCGGCTCTGTCTTTATTGATGGACTCTCTGGGCATAGTATTCAATCATATAAACTCTCACTGTTTTCTTATCATCCATCATATGAATTCTCTCAAATCTTCTTCCCCTTCAACGTCCTTCCTTTCAGATCTCATAAGATAAACCCCATTTCCGAATGGACTATGAGCCTGCTGTGTTCCTAACAACCCAATTCAATTGGGCAGCATATTTTTGAAATATACTTTCTACTACTCTTCTAGACACTGAAAGGCGATAATTTCATGGCAACGCATAGACTAGAAGAAGGAAAAAGTCATGGTTAAAACGAAAGTTAACTATTAAAGTAAGATCAAAAGATCTAGAATTTTGTTTAAGAACCACCTAAAATTATACAATCCCATCCCAATGGAGCAGCACAATCAGAGCATATTCCTCCGGGAACCACCTGGCTCAAGTATAATATATATATATATATATATATATATATATATATATATATATATATATATATAAATAAAATATATAAATAAATATAAATTGACTGGCTTTTATAATCTCTTCAAATCAATATTCCCTTCTATAAGTTAAAAGTTCGGGATAGGTTGGTATTAGTTTCAATTTTTCCCTTAATCTTTTGATAAAGCTCCGTAGTTCACCAAAAAATGGCCTAAATTTTTGAATTTTATTTTATTTTTATATTATTCTGGTGGCGTTATTTTGGAAAATAGTTTTGAGATAAGTCGTATATTTACAGGGTTGGAACGAGCGAGTTCGTTGAGGTCCCAAAAATTTAGTATTTTTTAAGCATTAAAAGGTAGTACACAGTAAATAGTCGTTTATTTTGGTTAACGACTTGAATAAAAATATTATAGTGTAAAATTTCCTAAATCATGAGTTTTGGTGGGAGGGGGTGAGGCTTCAACAAAAAGTGCAGGGGGTCTTCTGACCCCAGATTCGGATTTAGCGGCCCCCAAAACATGTAAACATGGTCTTCTCTTTAGGTCCAATTTTTTTTTTTTTTTTTTTTTTTTTTTTTTTTTTTTTTTTTTTTTTTTTTTGTGGCTCTGTATTTAATCATGATTATTAAAGAATTTAATCTTAAGAATTGATTAGACTAAAGCGATTAAAGTATCAGTGTTCATTAAAACTTAATGTTGGAGAAAGATGTCTTAGATTGTATTCTGTCTTAGATTGTAGACTAGAGCAAGTTGTTCCTGTTCTCACTGTCTGGAAGCGCGTTGAATAAAATATCGGAAATAAAAAAATTTATGTCTGTACTACATTTTAGTACGGTTTGATGTGTTCGGCATATTGAGTTGCTTTATTGTAACTTTAAGCTTTTTCATTTCCTCGGATATTTATTTTTTATATTTCTCAGGAATTTGTATTTTCAATAGATCTATTATTTGATTTATTGAAATTTACCACAGGAGAAAACAAGGAGTTACCTTAGGTTATAAATAACAAAACTAATTTCTCAAGAGATCAGAAATAATTCATAACTAAACAAGAAAAGTTTTCTAATAAAACTCTTTTACTTGTCAATCGTTTTAATCAGATAAAAGTCCGACTCGCAGGAACTGCGTCATCTTAGCACGGTTCCGTACATCTCGAAGAAGTGGAGTAGATAAGGCATCACAAATAATAGGAAACTTACAGTAGCCAACTTACAGAGGAGCGGATAATTCTTAATCCTCATTTTTGAGGAAGGCTAAATAAGTCAATAAAATTATGTACTGAAAACGTACCCACTCTTCGACTACTGCTCAGAGGGCTCTATTCCAAACAACCGAAAATTCGTTGTCATTATAAGTTTCTTGTTTTACTAGCAAATTCGTTTTACTGTTATAATCAACTGTAAATATGTTCTTCATGGCAAATAAAAGTCTATTCTCTCGTGGGTTAAATCATTCTATAAAATAAGAAATAATGATAACTTCAGTTGTAGCAGTATGAGAAAGGTTATATAGATAGGAGAATTGAAAACAAACCTATGTATACGCCATCATGGTTAGCCACAGCCATCTTGATTTGCACAGCGATTCCAAACGTATTACCAATACCTTTTATAGTTTCTTGGCTTATTTGACTAAAATACTAATTTCACTGATAAATGCAATTATAACAAAAGACAATCAATTAAAAATTGAGATAAACAAAGACAAAAACCCGTTCAAAACAACACAACAAACACTTTTTAAGTTTTAAGCGTTTATATCTCTGATTGACATTGTCCCATCGAATATTGCTTCAGAACCTTTTTTGTAGAGAATTTAGTAAGCATTCGAATGGTTGCCTTCCACTTACCACGATTTCCCAACCGTTATCGAGATATTTACGAAAAATGTATGAAGATCCGAAAACTTTTCATGTCTATTAATAAAATGTTTTTTTTTCGCACACTTCCTTAATTCCAAATATAACCAAAATTTAAACATCTTAGTTGGGATTAATTTCCAAGATGTAGACAAAATTTCAATTGAATCCCGCCATTCTAAGTACCCACAAAAAAATAATGACATGCGAAAACATTGATTCCACTTTTCTCAAAAACGGTTACAGATATCGCCTTAAAAATGGTTTCATTCGTTTTCCTATGTTAAGAAACCTATAAAAGAAGTACCTGCAAGTATATGAACTCAAAAACGTAAGGGTTACGATTTTTTTGCGCGAATTTCGCCCCAAACGCCATCTTCCATTGGGCGGATTCTACTGGTGAGCCGTCAGGAGCGTTAACAGACAAGCATATATATATATATATATATATATATATATATATATATACATACAAATTTGAACCACCTATATTTTCGAGATCTATGGGATCTGAAACAAGAAAGTTTCTGGTCGGCCCTTCCGGATCGCGTCGTGAGGTCAACCTCATAAGCGGGTTCTCCCTATGGAGATAGGGAGGAACCGCGCTAAAAGTCCTAAGAATAAATGAATTGGGTTGCTGTACACATAGCGTAGGTAGTAATCAGTTTTTTCAAAAATTCATTTTATTAATTGAATTTCTTTGTTAATAAGTTTATGGTTTAAGGACGGATTTTGTTATCTTGAAACTACTTTCTATTAACATAAAGCACGTAAGAATTTAACATTTAAAAAATTTATCTCTGAATTTTTTTTGAAAGTTGGTTCCAACAGTTGCTTAATATTTTTCATTATGACAAGAAGTATTGTTAAGTTAAGTGGAAGGCAGAAATAATTAATTCTAAAATGGTAATGGTATTTGTCTCTTACTTTTAGCAGAAGAGATTTTAATTCTTTCCTTTTGCACAAATAACACTTGATCCTAATTAATGAATTGAATCCACTATAGAAAATCATTGAAATAAGTGGTCTCGTTTTCTCAACAATTCTCTCTCTGGGGATATTTCCAGTAAAAAATATGTATCAATTTAATCTTCTAAAATTAGGTATTAAAATCAAATTAATTATTTGTCGCCCACTTAAAAAGCAAATTCATTCTATTTTACCTGCTAGTTAATTTTATACCTGAAAGCGAAATATAATTTTCATAATGACAGTAATTTGGACAATATTTGAAAGGGCCAACGGCCATAGCCATGTTGAATGCACCGGTTCCCACAGATCACCGAAGTTAAGCAACGTCGGGCGAAGCCAGTACCTGAATGGGTGACCGACCACGTGCCGTTGGCAAAATAAAAAGGGTGGCAACCTGTAGATAGCCCGGCATTCATAGCCAAATTGTTGATACGCCGTTAAACAGACAAAAAAAAAAAAAAAAAAAAAAAAAAAGAAAAAAGCATTAAGACAGGAACAGTGACACAACTGCCCTCTGGTGCACAAGCTCTGTAGCTAGGTACTAACAGTTTTGATGTTTGATAAAGAAATGTCCTTCATAGTCAGAAATGTAGAACACCGATTTTTGAGTTGTTTCACTTTAGAAATACTAATGCGATATATGAATCATTTGAAGAAATAACTTATAAATAACTATTGGAGGCTGATTCTATAAAATCCGCTTATTAATAATGCACGTGAATTATTACATTTGATTTATTAATCACCGTTCTATTAGTTTCGCACATTAGTGCCTCGTCAGAACCTTTATCTAAAGCTATTTACACCATAAGTTCGGCTTCCAATACCATTGCTATATTGTTACTTATGAATAAAAATGTCCTGAATAAATACTAAGGGATAATATTAGATTTGTCGAATGACTTTTCCGAGTAGAGATATAGGTGTAAGTAAGCTGGTGACATCCATGGCTGAAAAGGCTAAGTGATAGACCGCGGATAATGTGTTGCCAAGTCAAGGCACGGACTCTAGGGATCTCTGGGCACACCTATATACCTATTCCACTCCCATGTACAGATATACCTCCTATATATCCCTACTAAATATTCTAATTTTCCCTGATGGCGATATATATCCCATTTGTACAATAAAATACATCATCCTCTTTAGATACACACGACGTATACCGAGTTTCGTTAAAATACAGCCAGTACGGATACAATACAGAAAGTACAGCCGGTCTTAGCGAATTAGTAATTTGAGTCTGGAGAAAACCCCCCTTTCAGATTAATCGATTTATATTATAATTACAAAGAAATCTGTCTCTTTAGATGCCGATGACATTTAACGAGTTTCGTTGTATTATAACAAAAATTACAACCGGTTTTTGGCAAATTAGTAATTTGGGTCCGTAGTAACCCCCCCCCCTGCACATAAACCGATTTCTCTGATCAACGAATTCATTTAATCGTTTGCTACGCGATTTCTATTTACCAAGTTTCCTGCCAAAAAAAAAAAAAAAAAAAAAAACACTTTTAAAATAAGCAGTAAATACTTTCATTTGAACATCACATTATTATTTAATGTATCTAGAACAAAAAAATTATTTACCCTATCTAGAAAGAAAAATCATTTCATCCATAATGTAGGTAATTTAAAAAAATGTTTACGAAGGCTTTGTGGAGAGAAGATTTGTGAAGTGTCACTTCCTTCATAAACAACTCTTTAATTATAAGCATTAAACATTATTTTATTTATTCAATTTAAGAGCTCCTTATCTAATACTATAAGCTCTTAAACAAACAAAAAATATTACAATTTTGAGTTTTAGAATATCAGTAATTTGAATAATTATTTCAAAATCAGAATCAGTAATTTGAATAACTTATCACAAAATAAAATAAAAATATACAAAAGCTTATACATAAAATAAACAAAATGAATTTAACACAAAGGTTTAGAATCCTGTAGTACCTAAAATTATAGCTGTGCTATTTACTAATTGCTTGCTATCATCAACATTAAAACATAGTATGGAAAATAATTTCTTGAAAATATACAAAAGAGTACACTGTCTACGTCTTCTTAATGTTTACTTTACGCCCTCCAGGTTCTGTTATTTTTCCCGAAGATTTCTTAATTCCAGGTTTCGATAATTTGGTAGTCCGTTCCTTTGGCAATAGTCCCTTCCGAGGAGTCAGTACTGTTTTATCCTCTTGTTCCGCATCTTCTGCTGTCACCATCCTTTCTTCAAGACTAGCAGCAGCTTTATCTTGTTGTGGGTGAGGTTCAGCTCCAACGGGAATGTTGGGATTGGAAAAGGATGACAATGTCAGCTTTTCTAAATTGTCCATTCTTTGGAACATGTTTTCCGCAGACCTCAGCAATTCGTCCATTTTTTCACGTTCATTTTGTAGATCCTCAGTTGGAGTTTCATTTTCATTTGATCTCTGCTTTCCTGTAGAAGAAGGAAAATCTAGATATTTATTATCGAAGGAAAGAGCCTTCGGTCTGTTGAATCGAAAAACGGACCTGTAAAACATGTCGAGCTGTGTTCGGTATTGTTAGAAGTAGATATAATTTCATCTGGTTCTTGATGTAGGATGGAGACTTTGTTGGTGGAAGTAGATTCATTTTTAAAAGCTTTAAATGAGCCTTGATTAGTAATAACGTTCGCTTGGTTATTTTCAGCCTGCTTTTTATAACCTTTGGGACATACAGCAGCAAAATGTTGATCTTTACAAATAAAACAGCTGATTTTTCCTGAATCAATGAATATCTTCCACTGTTTATCTGCGACTTTGATAACCAGCGAAGACGGTAGCTTTTCAATACCTTCAGGATTGATAAACTGCTGCCTTCCATGACTGAGTACATGTGGTAACCGTGGATCATGAAGGCCAGCTTTTAAACATTTGCCAGGCGAAACTATTTCAATTCCTAGCCTCTTCAATGCTTCTTCTATGGCTTTATTAGGGATTTCTGGAAAAACGTTAGACAAAACAATCCTTTTTCCTGCCTCTAAGAAACGCCTTAATAAAATATCATGTCCACGGATCTTAATATTCCGTTGTTGTTCTACTAATTTATCCACTTCCTTCCTACTATTGAAATGTACACAAAACCTGCTTCCTGAAATATAGGAAGCAAATTTAATGTGTTTAGTATCAACAATATCCGCCAAACTCAATAGGTACTCTTCTTGAATTATGCCTTTTACAGTATCTAAAACTACAGCGAAATCGCTGGGGCATAAAGGCTTCTCTTGTTCAACATTAGAGGTTATGTTTACAAGCGATTCCATAACTATATTTTTTTTTTTTGTTAAAAGTGAAGTTTCACGCCCTCCAAACCGATTTCTTTCAAATTTTGTACAATACCGTATTTTGATGCACTAAACACGAATACGTTAAAAAAACCTTCGCATTTAACTAGGAAAGAAGTTATTAAGCATTAAAGTTCACTGTTATGCTGGTTATGAAAGCTAATGTAAACAACTAAATTTGTGACGACTTTAAGGCATACATGATTTTAAGGCATAAATGACGACTTTAAGGCATACATGACTTTAAGGCATAAATGACGACTTTAAGGCATACATGCTATGCGTTTCTGCTCGCTACGCTCGCTCAAGAAGATAACAAAACCCCAGTCAATCCAACTCGCTAAAATTGACAGAATTCTATTAATTTTAGCGAGTTGGATTGACTGGGGTTTTGTAATCTTCTTGAGCGGGCGTAGCGAGTGGAAACGCAAAGGACGTGTGCCCTTAAGAGACAGGTGACGACGGGTGAGGATGCCCTTAAAATTAACAATATTTTTGAATAAATGGTTTATGAACATTTCATTATGAGAGTTCTGTTTCCCAATGTTACATATCTGCGCATGCGCGTGTTTACAAATGCGCTGTTGACGCCTAGTTTTATAACCTTCCTAACAGTGAAATTTAGTGCTTAATAACTTCTTTCCTAGTTAAATGCGAAGGTTTTTTTTTTTAACATATTCGTGTTTAGTGCATCAAAATACATTGTTGTGAAAAGTGTTAAAGAAATCGGTTTGGAGGGCGTGAAACTTCACTTTTACCTTTTTTTTTAAATAGAGTTACTACTTGATGAAAAACTGTTACTCACTTAATTTTGAAGTTAATAAAGCACTTGTTTGTAACACTTTTGCTTTAATAGCTACCACGTTCTTGAAGAAAAATAATTAAATCTCTTCTTAGTAACTGTATACATGAACGTTTTACACTCGCGCACAGCTGTTCTGGATTTAACATTAAAACATCTACCAATTTCATAACTAGACTAATCTATGTAACAATATTTTTGTTTTGTTTTACTTGCTACTACCCTACTTATTTTGTTAATTCGTGCAGTGTTCAATAAGTTTGCTATCAGAATGAACGGCGTTTTGATCCCCTCCCGCATGACACTGATGTCTTGCTAACAAATATAATGTCTTCCATTTGCTCTTCAGTCCAGTCACCTAAGACATCGAGATCGGCAAAAACGCGTAACGCTGATTTTTCGGGGTGTTGTTCGGGACCACCCCAGTAGTGTGTACCCAATTTGTCAGCTTCGAAAGACCTGTGCTAACTGCGCAATAGTCGAAAAACATTAAAATTTTTGGACATGTTTTTGTTTTTTGCTTATAGCTCCTAAACCGTGCAACGCAAAACAATTTCTAATCTTTGTTTTTTTTTAAAGTAGATAAAATTTGAAAACTTGTGGTGCTAAAACAACCTTTTTAGGCAGAATAACTTCCGAGATACAGCTCTTCAAAGTTTGGCTACTTTTCCCAAAAAGTGCAATATTTAACTATCAGGCTTGTTTGGAGGGATATGCAGGCCGGAATAATCATCTTACAAAATACTCTTGAGAATGAAAGTTATAGTCAATTTTAATAGCTTCATTTGAAGCGCAATTCGAAGTCTATAGGCCCAGTGGGTGTCTAGTTATCTTTAAAAAACAAACAACGTCAATGTTGGGACTGGCTGAGCCTGGCAGTAGCACTAATCATTACAGTCCGCTGCAAACATTTTTTTCTATGTCTTATTACTTTTTGAGTGGACGGGGGTTGGAGAAAGTGGTAAATGGGAAAGGGTATGTGGTAGTAGTCATATTAGCCATATTTTAAATTGATAGTTTTGGGTAATGCAATTTTAAAAAATAATTCTCTAACAGTTATTGAAATAACTCTAATAGTTATTGAAATACTTGTCGTTTATTAAAATAATACAAAAATATCAAAATTGCATAAAAAGTTCTTTAAAAAGAATAGTACTGAATTGAAGTTGAAGATGTGAAAATGAGAACGTTTACAAAATTCAAATTGATTTAGTTTTTATTTAATAAGGAAAAATTAAAAAAAATGTAAGACTTACATTAATTGCAAATCATGCGGCCCAGTGGGTGACTAGTTATGTTTAAAAACCAAACAACGTCCTAGTTTGGGCTGGCTGAGCCTAGCGAATAGTATGTGGTAGTGGTAAATTTCTGGGCACAAATATCGAAAAGTGGTATCATTAATTGCAACAAGCCACTCAATAAAATTGGTGATTCCACCGTCAATGTAATTACTGTAATATTTTAAATTTATTTTGTTCAACTCTATATATCTTTTACCCTTAATTACTGGCACTGGGTCATATTGACCCGAATGTATTTGTTTATTCGACCTTTGCAATTTAATTATTTCTAATTGTCTGCCACTTCCATTGATATCCCCTAGCTTTTTGTCGACAATAGAGTTTGTCCAAGATATCGAGAAATCCTAGGGTGATAAAAATAAACCAGCTATGATTACTTTTTACAATTCTACTAAAGGAGGAATAGACTCAAATAACCAAATGTGTGTGAAATATAATGTTGAGCGATGCAACAAGAGATAGGCTTAGGCTACATTTTTTTCATTTGATCAATCTCAGCGCTAGAAACGCATGTGTTCTTTACAAAAACATCACTGGATTCTGGAAAGGAGAGCTTTTGAAAGGCTTAGGTCATCAGTTAGTCAAGAATTATGGCATCTCTTGGTCGCAAATTCTTTTTCTACCCAGGCCTCTCAAACTATAGATTAAGATATGTATGGACAAGTAAAGATGAAGCAGGAGAATGAGGCAGAAAGAAAACGAAGAGTTATAGTTTTTGTCCTTCCACTAAAGACAATAAATACACAGGTCCACAAAAAAAAAAAAAAAAAAAAGAATAGAAAAGTGGTTTATGCGGGATATCGGACACAATTTTCACAAATATTATTCTATGTTTGATTGTATAAGTTGGTGAATTATTTACACGTAATTTAATAAACAGTGGAAACAAAAATCTGGTCAGACAAGGCTGTTCTAAATTTCATTAGCTAAAAAATAAAAAAATTCGTCCAACACCAAAATAATTACTACGAAATTCTAATCATTAGGTGAGTTGTATTGTTTTAAATTTATTATTTTAATGCCTTTATAAAGTAATTGAATTTGATTTTTAGGTGGAGCAAAAAGTTTAGGAAATGTTTATTAAGTTTTACGGAAACGTAGACCACGTTGATCATAAGCTTTTCTGAAAACTTCTAAAACAAAAATGTGTCTTGCTCCATTCCTATTTACATTTTAGTCATTTAAAGGTACTATTTGGAAAGAAAATTTAATCCTCTACAACGTTTATATCAACTCTTTTTTTCATTAAGGACATACTTTCTACGTTATTGGCAGAAAAGTGACAAAAACCAAGGGTTTTATCGGTTTTTGGCTATTTGTTACTCATTGGAGCGCTTTAGCGAAAAAATTACCGATATAAAATCGACATAAAATTCAATTTTCTACAATAATCCGTCATAAAAATAACCCCTTTCCATTGGAGATTCCAGAGTTAGGGTCTCTGGAGAAGAACTGGAGAAAGTTGAGGGGTCGTGCATTAGGTCCAATGAAAGTTCATTCGACCACGTTAAGACCCACCAAGTTTCGTTTTTAAATTTCAAAACTTGTGGAAAAAGGGGGGTGTCAATCGAGTTTTGAACACCCTGTATAGCAAAGGTGTGTGCAAAGAATATTGTTCACTTGTTCAGAATTAATGTACGCCTTAAGTTTTTTTAATTTTTCCTTATTAAATAAAAACTAAATCAATTTGAATTTTGTAAACGTTCTTATTTTCACAACTTCAACTTCAATTCAGTACTATTCTTTTTTAAAGAACTTTTTATGTAATTTTGATATTTTTGTATTATTTTAATAAACGCAAGAATTTCAATAACTCTTAGTGTTTACAATTATTTTTTAAAATTACATTACCCGAAACTATTAATTTAAAATATAGCTCACAGGGGACTCTACGCCACAAGTTATGGGGGGGGGGGTTTGACCCCCTTTCTCCACCCCCTCCCCCGTCCTCTCAAAAAGTAATAAGACATAGAAAAAAACGTTTAAAACAGACTGTAATGGTTCGTGCTACTGCCAGGCTCAGCCAGTCCCAACATGGACGTTGTTTGTTTTTTAAAGATAACTAGACACCCACTGGGCCTATGGACTTCGAATTGCGCTTCAAATGAAGCTAATAAAATTTACTATAACTTTCATTCTCAAGAGTATTTTGTAAGATGATTATTCCGGCCTGCATATCCCTCCAAACAAGCCTGATAGTTAAATATTGCACTTTTTGGGAAAAGTCGCCAAACTTTGAAGAGCTGTATCTCGGAAGTTATTCTACCTAAAAAGTTTGTTTTAGCACCACAAGTTTTCAAATGTTATCTACTTTAAAAAAACAAAGATTAGAAATTGTTTTGCGTTGCACGGTTTAGGAGCTATAAGCAAAAAACAAAAACATGTCCAAAAATTTTAATGTTTTTCGACTGTTGCGCAGTTAGCACAGGTCTTTCGAAGCTGACAAATTGGGTACACACTACTGGGGTGGTCCCGAACAACACCCCGAAAAATCAGCGTTACCCGTTTTTGCCGATCTCGATGTCTTAGGTGACTGGACTAAAGAGCAAATGGAAGAAATTATTTTTGTTAGCAAGACATCAGTGTCATGCGGGAGGGGATCAAAACGCCGTTCATTCTGATAGCAAACTTATTGAACACTGCACGAATTAACAATTTGTAAAGATTACAAATTGTTGTGCGATGCTTGGTTGAGGAGCTGTAAGCAAAAAGCAAAAAAAATGTCCAAAACTTTTAATGTTTTTCGACTGTTGCGTAGTTAGCAGAGGTCTTTTGCGTTTTTTTGCGAACTTTGTCCCTTTTTTTTGTCCTAGGTGACTGGACTTATCCTTACATTAATGACACTATATATGAAGGGGTCGGGGCAAAATAGAGCCAAGCAACTTTTTTTACAAAACTGTAGGTGTTGTATGTTGCTTATTATGAGGGAACATACTATCTCCCTAGTGTGTCGTATGGTCATGAATCAGATACCTCTACAGTATCTGCCCCTCAGGGCCTGTTACGGGACTGATTTTTTTTTTTTATATTGCACGAACTGCACATTGGAGGTCATCAGTCTTCGATTAAGTAGCATTTCACTAGGTTCTTTTTAGTCATATGTGATAATATTTCAGTTGATTTATTCAGTTAATCTATGTTTGTAGTTGGCGCATTGTGAATATGATGTATATTGTAATTTTAATGTAAAATCACTTAAAGGAGGAGGATGGTCATCCTGACCTTCCCTCACATTTAACCAATTCGGTTGTTAATCTGACCTGGGGTGACTTGTTTCAATACTAGGTCGTGTGCTAGTGGTAATGGATATTGTTTACAATATATATGAATTTTAATGAATTAATTGTACGTTGTTGAATCAAGTGTTCTCGAAGGTCGGTTCTGATCGTTATGATTCGAGTTGGCATTATTAATTTTTACATTCACATAGACAGATTTTTACTTCATGCAAATAAGCATAGCTTTATTCATGCTTTTGGCAGATATAGTCAGAGAGATAGAAGCTAATGGTATTTGCCTGTCTGCAATAGTTATGGTGGGTGGTCTGATTAAATATTCGCGCCATGAGAGTAGCTCTCTGTGAGGTCGGGATAGTTATATAGTCTGTCTCGGCATTTACATCGGACGTGCCGCAGGATTCTCTCACTGCCCTCACCCGAATCATGACACCCCCTAATGCCTCCCCCGTGTTATTCTGCTCTGATGCTAATTTTCAGTGAAATTGTCCGACATGGCTTTGGGATTGCTATGAATAATTCCAATGGTCACCCTGCTCTGTCTCTTGCCTAGTTAGTAATCATATCCGTCCTTATTATTCTGCAATGTTTTATACTAATTATTAACGCGAATACCTAATGACAAACCAAATTGTACGGTTTGCAACACTGATCTTACAGTAAAACATTAATATAGGACTGTCAGTAACGACTTATCTTTGACATTCCTTAATACTTGTAAAACATATAAAAATATTTGACAAAAGCTAAAATAAAGATAAAGCATTCCCCTAGACTAACCGGATTTACTTTTATTTATTTTAATGATTTTTATTGCAATTTCTCTGGATATAATTCAAATACGAAAATTTTAAAAAGAAAAAACCTCAATTACTATCATTAGAAAATGTTTGTTAAACTTCTTTTCATATAGTTTACTTAATTTACGCATTTAGATTTATGAAACGGATTCGTTTTTATAGTGAAATCAAAAACTAGATTAAAATGCTCTTCACCATAAATAAATATTGATTTTTTTTTGGACAGGAAATTCATTAATATTATGACTACTAACTTTGAGTTATCTCTTAGTTAGCACTCTTGCCTTTAAATAATTGCGCTTGACTTCGGACAATGAGAAAACTGTAATTTGGTGCGCTATTACCTAGGATGGCAATTCATGCCGTCCACTCAGGTCACCAACTCACTCAACTTAGGAATCTTGAAAATAAAAAAGAAAATTTGTTAGTCAGGGTTTTTAAAACCTAATGGGGTATGTTGATGGTATTATTAAATATTTGTATTACTGAAGATATAATTTTTATTGAAATAATTGATTTGCCCCCATGCTCAGTAGTTTTATTGCTAATAAATAGCAATATAAAGGATAGTTTTTTTGATTTTTTTTTCACTATGCTATTAGCGCCGAGTGCAGGGAATTCGCTCAATTGGCCCTGAAATAAGAAGTATCCCTTATGCGTGCGGGACTCGAACCCCATCCCCGCATGAGAATCCAAGGCGTTAGCCACTAGACCATGGGGAGACTCAGGTGTTAAAATAAAAAAAAAAGTCCGACTCGCAGGAACTGCAGCATCTTAGCGCGGTTCCGTTCATGTCCCTAGTGCCATTTGATAAGCTAACAAATAAACTTATTTTTTTTATATATCTCGTGAAAATTGTCAAAATCCTCTCGAACATCTCGAATAAAAGTGATATTAAGGCGTCAGGGACACCGACAGTACCTAACTTTTACACAGAAGCGGAAATTACAGAATCTGGCTCTCATTCTAAAGCAAAGCTCTATAAATCCAAATACAAAATATGCCTAATAAAGCCTTTCTAGTGGATACAGAAGCATGGGCGTATATGAGGGGGGGGCTGAGGGGGCTGCAGCCCCTCCCGAAATTTTGAATTAATGATAAAAACTTCTCGTAAAACCATAAAAAATAAATTAAATAAGATCACTTAGTTCATAAAACATATTTTATTTTACGTGTAATAGCGTTTTAGTTGCCTAAAACTATTCCAAGCTCTAAATATTTAGTATTCCATACCCTGGAAATGGTCTCAGCCCCCCCCCCGAAATTGTTTTTATATACGCCCATGCAAAGAAGAAGTACACAAGATTGAGTAGAATACCCTGCCTAATATAGCCTATATAAAATAATATGCCGAATAAAACCTATCTAGTAAATACACAAGGACAAATAAAAGTCTTGACGAATAACAAGTCAAGAAAAAAAACTTTATTTAACAAAATAAAACAAAGTTTAGTTGCCCAACTACAATAGAATAATATACCTAATTAAGTCTATGGAGTAGATACAAATGGACCAAAAACAAGTCTTGTGGAATATTGTTTTTTTTTCTAATTAAATACTTTTTATCAATATTTAGTATATAACCTTTGTTGAAAACTATTGATTGCTAATTGATGAATCGGTTTACAACTAAGTAGTCTTTATGTATATTTAGTATATAACCTATGTTTGGATCTGTGTTTTTGGGGTGCTCTCCGCCTAGGCTTTGTATTTGTGTCGGCAGATACCTGGGGTATATTTACAGCTCTTGAGGATTAACTCTTAGCAGGTAAATTTCCTGCGGCCCCCTTGTATTCTACGGCCATTGAACCGCATATTCGCTCATAGTATCTAACCGTTGTGAAGTTTATTTTTTGGATTTAGGACTTAATATACATATGTAAATCATAGCAAGAAGTAATCCTCCGTCGTCGGTTCTTAACTATGTAGACTCGCTAATGTTATCCAATCTTAGATACATCTTATTTAAAATCCACAGCAAAAACACGACATTTCATCAGAATCCCCTGCTGAATAAAACTTATATAGAATAATATGCAAAATAAAGCCTATCTAGTGGATAAAAATAGAGGAAAAAAGCCGTTCGTGGTGGTAGAAAATCTTAAAAGTATTTCGCTCAGAAATCTCCGAAATATTGTCACTAATTTTACGTATTTTGTTTTATAGCCAAATAGATTTATATTCTATAATCAATAAGAAAAACCTACTAACAATAAAAAACTATGGGTAACAGATGAAAATAGGGAATACCAAGAATAATTCTAAAGAACGAAATCAACACCAGTACTGTAATCTAGATATTCATACGGCATCTTCGAATTCTAACAAACAAAATATTGATTCTAATTATACGTATCCTGTTTTATTGACAAATACATTTGACTACTATAAGCAATTAAAAACACTAGGGAATATGCCAAAGAACTCGGAGTAGGAGCCTCGACAGTTTCAAGACATTTAAAAGAAATCGACAAATCCAAAACTGACATTTCATACGGTACAGCCTGATATATTTTTAACAATGAATTATTTTTCTTATTTTAATTAATCTGTTTTATTGTCAAAAACATTATCCAACTTTAAGCAACTAAAAAATAACAAGGAATAAAAACAAACAAAAAGAACCGAATAAACGAAATCAATTACTTTAAAGTTTTAAGCACTTATTTCTCCGATTAGCATCGTCTAATCAAAACTTTCATCAGAACCTTTTTTGTAGAGCATTCAGTAAGCTGTCTAACGTTATTCTTCCGTTTACCAAGATTCTCAACCTTTTTCGAGATATTAAGGAAAATATACAAAATTACCAAAACTTTTTATGTCTGTTAATAAAATATTTTATTCTAACCCTTCCTTAACTCCAAACGTAACCAAAATTTCAACATATTAGTTTTAATGAAAGTAGAACATGCAGAAAATGTTTCAACTGAATCCCATGATTCTAAGTACCCAAATTAAAAACGGTATTAAAAAACTATTTTTCCAATTTTCTCGAAAACGGTTAAAGCTATCGCCTTGAAAATGGTTTCATTCGTTTTCCTAGCCCAAGAAGCCTATAAAAAGAGTACATACAAGCTTATGAACTCAAAAACGTAAGCGTTACGATTTTTTCTGCGCGAATTTCGCCCCAAACTCCATCTTCCAGTGGGCGGATTTTGCTGGTTAACGAACTTGACCTTTCATATTGGACGACTGATTTTTGTACCAAATTTCATCAAAATCGGACCATTCGTCTTCGAGCTAGAGAGCGAACAGACAAATATATATATATATATGTATATATATATATATATATATATATATATATATACATATATATATATATACAAATTTGAACCACCGTTATTTTCGGTCTCTAGGGGTTCTGAAACGCGAAATTTTCTTGTCGGCACTTCCGGATTGTTTCATTGTATCAACCTTATAAGCGGGGTTCCTCCCTATGGGGGAGGGAGGAACCGCGCTAAAAGTTATTCTTCTAAAATGCTTATATGTGTGGTAATTTTAACGTAACGATTGCTGGTAGGATTCAAACCATTTCAATTTGAAAGTTAATTACCCAAACAATGTTGAAAGTTGAACAAAAAACAAAATAAAGCTATTAAAAGTGATTTGAGGTGGAAATTAACACAATTTGTTTCCATTAAATCATGGTGCGTTATTATGGGACGGAATTCGCCCTCAGATGACTTGTAATGCAAAGGATTGACAAAAGCTCTTCCTAACGCTAGATGGTGGGTGAGTCGGACTCTTAAGGACGAGGTGTAGGTCGATTTTAGCAGATTGAGTTTCATTGGCCTCGTAAAACAATAAGTAAAACAATATAGTACATGGACATAGCTTTAAAGAAAGTTATCTAGTTTCAAATAAATTGGATTGCAGTTTGGCTTCATTTAAAAGTTTTCCTTTATAAATGAAAAAAGGCGTTGACGGATACTTCAGGCGTACTAATATTTTTGAAAATATTGAAAAGTATTGTATACTATTCGAGTAAAGTAATTTATATGTTCAGACATCAATGCAATACACGACGCCTAGTGAGTTACTTCTGCTACTGTAAGTTTTCACTACATAATGGAGCCTAAATCTCAATTTTCTCATTCTCATCTCAGAAATCATGAGAGTAAATCTGCAAAGTTGTTTTCAATACATTCCAAGCTTTTCAAATTACTCCAAGTATAAGACGTTTCGGATACGCGCTAAGATGACGCAATTCATTCGAGTCAAAGTTTTGGGGGATAGCCCTGAGCGCTTCTGGGTGGATTTAAAAGTGCGATATTTTTAATTTGGGTTTATTTCCGTTTTAGGCTGTTGGACTTTACTCAAATTTGAGAAAATGTTCTTGTCGACGTGCGATGTGTAGGACACACGTCAAATGCCACAGCTTAATTATATTTAGCTACGAACGGCCGCTAAGTTTGCCCGAGTGTGCAATTTACATGAGCATAATAAGGGACTGGATTATGCGTACCATGTAGGCGTGGCTACCATAACCTACGTCTAGGGACCCATGGACAGTTTATGTCATTAGGTCTGTAAGCTCCCCCCCCCCCTCTCTGATGCTAATATTTAATCAGGACAGCCAACATAACTGACGGCGGCACAGGGGAATACCATTAGAGCAACACTGTAAACCCGTCCCTTGGATGTGTCACCTTTCGCCAATGTACGTATCAGCCGTCGTCCTCGTAACACTCGCTTCATACATCATCATTGACGTATCTCCCCCATTACTGTGTCAACGTCATCGACAGCCTCCACACCTCCATTAAGGCTTCATCTGATATATTGTATAAGATAGATGAATATTGTATATATTTTGGTGGAAAAATTTTATGTTTAATAAAATTTTCAACCTAAATATAATTTATCTAGATTAACTGGTTAATTTTGTTATTATTTTAAATTGTTTAAAGTTTTTTTTTAAATAACAATAAGAGTGCTCATAATTCATTTCCAATCGCTGAATATTATTATCTTAGAAGTAAAAAAAAAAACTAAATGTTTTTTAATGGATTTTTGTTTATTTATTTATATATTTCTACTGCTTTGAGTGATTCAATAACAGAACAAGCCTCAACACCTCAAGCACATAAGTGTATGTTATATAGAATCACTAGCTGTTACCCGGCGTGCTACGCTGCACCTACTTTCTGCATCTATAAAAGCAAAAATAAATTAGAAACCAAATAATTAATATTAAAATCTGTAACAATTTGAGTTCATTGTTTCGAACTCGTGATCTCCGAACTGTGAGTCATAGACGATTTTAACCTAGCCTATGACTCTACCCGTGTCAAGACCTACCTGTGTGCCACGTTTGGTCCAAATCGGTCAAACGGTGTGGATTTGTATAAGGAACAAACATACTGACAGACAGCTGATAGACGTTTTTGACTTAGCCTACGAGACTTCCTGTATCAAGACCTACCATTATTCCAAGTTTAGTCAAAATCGGTCAACCGGTGTGGATTTGTATAAGGAACAAACAAACAAACAGAAAAACGGACAGACACGTGATTTTTATATATATAGATTACGTCTTCTATCTAATATTTTGTCTTCATAAATGCCTTATTGGTCAAATAAATTGATAACTTTTTTTTAGAAAATAATTGTATTTTCCTTTCCCGTATTAAGCCATCCTTGGCCTTCTTTTCAAAGGAAACATATCAATTTTGACCGCACACTCACTTATGCCACATTACCGAAAAGTCGCAAAACATAATAAACATATATTTTTAAAGTAAAATACAAAACTCACCAGCATCCGTTGGCCAGAAATGTGTCGGGGATATAAAAAGAATTTTATTTAGAAGAGGCATCAACTTACCTTTAAAATTAAATAATGTGTTCAGAATAGCTTCTTCACGATAAAGCACATTTATTGTTTTTGACTTAAAAATCAGAAAAAATAGACTCAAATAATATTATTTTTCTAGAACAACGAGATACCATTTTAACGCTTATTAATAAGGCAACTTTTGAGGCGGAGACAAACCTCTAATTCTTCAAATAGCTGATAAAAAAAAGATTGAATAATTTAAGAAAAGAATAATATCAATAGTTCAAATCTACGTATATGGCTCTTAGTAAAGCTCCTAATTGATATGGAAATATTTTAATAACGGGTATTTCTTATTGGAAATTTAATGTAGATTCTAAAAATGTTAGATTCTAATGTTATTTACCATATACATTAACCAGAACTCCGGCAAACACAGTTTATAATAAAAAAAAACAACAAAAAACAATAGTTATGAAAATAGGTAAAAGTTTGAATGGCTCTGCTACTTTTTGAGATAGAACGCTCATTTTTGCACCAATTAACTACAAATGAGGTGCAGAATAAACCCCTCAAGTTATGACATCTCAATGCGGGACATCCTACATTCGACTAATATTATTTTTCCTTATTAATGTTGCACCAAGTAGTTTTCTTAAGTACTTTGATATTTTAAAGTTAATCAGTCAATGTTAAAAAGTCCGACCCGCAGGAACTGCAGCATCTTAGCGCCGTTCCGTTCTTATCCCTATACTCATTTAGAATGATTAAAATAGAAGATGTTATTATTTTGGGTCCACATTTCTAGAAAGATCTTATTTACGATCTTACCTGGATGGGTCGGCCAACCCTCCCTGGGAAGGACCCCGCTAGGCAGTTGAAAAGCTATATCTTGGAAATCCATATCTCTAACATTAAATTGTTTTTCTAATTTTTCTTAACCTGATTTATTATCAAATACATTATCTAACTATTAGCAATTAAAAAATAACAAGGAATAAAAACAGACAAAAAGATCAGTTCGAATAAGCGAAATCAATTACTTTAAAGTTTTAAGCACTTATTTCTCCGATTGACTTCGCCTGATTAAAACTTTCATCAGAACCTTTTTTGGAGAGCATTTAGTAAGCTTTCTAATGGTATTCTTCCGTTTCCCAAGATTCTCAACCTTATTCGAGATATTAAGGAAAGTAAACAAAGTTATCAAACCATTTTATGTATGTTAATAAAATACAATATTCTAACCCTTCCTTAACTCCAGACGTAACCAAAATTTCAACATAGTTTTAATGAAAGTAGAACATGCATGGTTTCATTCGTTTTCCTAGCCCAAGAAGCCTATAAAACGAGTACTTTCAAACATATGAACTCAAAAACGTAAGCGTTACGAATTTTTTTGCGCGAATTTCGCCCCAAACGCCATCTTCCAGTGGGCGGATTTTGCTGGTTAACGAACTTGGCCTTTCAAATTGGACGACGGATTTTTGTACCAAATTTCATCAAAATCGGACCATTAGGGAAGCCAGAAATGAACAGACAATATATATATATATATATATATATATATATATATATATATATATATATATATATATATATGTATATATATATATATGTATATATATATATATATATATATATATATATATATATGAATATATATGTATATATATATATATATACACAAATTTGAACCACCATCATTTTCGGTTTCTAGGGGTTCTGAAACGCAAAATTTTCTAGTCAGCACTTCTGGACTGCGTCATGAGGGAGGGAGGAACCGCGCTAAAAAAGCCATTTACTCTCCCAGAAGTCATCTAAATAATTGATGTGCCCTTTCGGAAAATTAGTTGAAATTTCCGCGTCCCGTTGGACTTCTTTCACATTTGCCCTTTCAATTTCCCATTAATTGATTCCATATATGTTTTTCGAACATTCGTCCTTTGGCTTTGATCATCAATCAATTTTGAGTAACTGTTACTAACCAGCTGGCGAGCCATTTTTAATGTAATATTTCTTTAAAAATGCTATATTTATATTGATCAAGGGCTCTGAAATCTATGGATCTGTCTCGCAGATATTTTTTGTTCATTAATGAATATATATTCATTTAGTATGAAACTAATATTATGACGACTGGAACTAATATTATAGTGAAGGATGATTATTATAATGCACTCTAATGATAGTAATATAGGACTATATCTTATCTACCTAGCAATTATTACAATTTTTAATGAAGTGTTATAGAAGTCATTTGGGTGAAAATCAATATTTCCATTACGTATAAACTTAGGTCTTTCCTGAAAAACAACTTTTCTAATAAACATTTCATTAGAGGAGTAGGACAGAAAACTTTCGAACTTTGGAAAGCTGAAAGTCCCCTGTTACATGAATTTTAAAATCTTCTATTAACTACTTAAGATTTTAGTTAAAAAAAGTAACTTTTCTCTTGTAATATCCCTTTTATTTTCAGTAACCATCATCGATATTCGTTACCATTGGACGAGAAATAATTGAAATACTATATTTATTGGTGAATTAATTAATTTAGGACCTGGATGGTAAATGCTCATCGTCAGGTACACAAGAATAGTCTTTAACCTCCATTTTAAAAAAATCATTAAAGCTTAGGACTTTCGAGCCACTGCCTCATCATCAGTGCTCACTTGACAATATATGAAACATAAAAATCACAAGTAAATGCATCAATACATTAAAAATTTTAGTAATAAAATCAATCGATTCATAAAATTAAGTAGATAAAAAAGTGTCATTTAAAAAACGTTATTCAAAAACTAAAAATAAATTCAATGTTGGTATTCGATATTACATTTTCGAAAAACATTTTTTTTAATTACCTACTATTTAATGTTTTGGGCATTTTCTTTTAGTTCCTACTTTCCAAGGGACTTTAGCTAATGAGGTTACTCTTATAGGCTGATAACCATTCTTACGGCAAGGAAACTTTATATACATTGTGCTCATCTGAAAACTAACGAATGTTCGTTCTACGAGCTAACTCGTATCACTCGCATATCGAAGACCCCACGCACTCTCTCGGTCCAGTGCGTGAAGCAGGAACTTCTGCAAGCAAGCACTGCAGCACGCAGCGCTAGGGTACATGCACCGAGCCCGGAGAGCAGTACGTCATGGGCAGCTGAAGAGCAAGTACCCCGCTAAACAGCTCTTCCTCAGCAAAACCTCCTCACCCATTGACCGAAGGAGATGCAATCCAACGCCATGAGGGAGTAGAGGCGAGTCTCCGGCCAGGAGCGCGAGTGCGGAGGAGAGAGGAGCGAAGACAGCGAACCGGCGAACATCGAGGCAACATCACAGCATGCGGCCATCATAATCCCCAGGCAACATTAATCTCAATCATTAACAATATTAACACCATTGGCTCTTCAAGCCCAGGGAAGAAATATGTTTTATATAATATAGCTATTTTTCTCACGTCAATCTTTGTTACATTTCATTTCATACAGTCCACTTTTATCAACTCCACGCCGGGACTCATATCCGGCGATGCCGAGCTTGCTCGATCAAGATTTGCGCGCACCACCCATGCCAGGGAGGCGTGCAAATTATACATGTGGTCCTCCGGGCCGGATATTATTTTCGAATTTTCACATTAATTAAGTATTATACAAATCACATATGTGAAGCTCCCGGCGTGGATATTTTATTTCAATAATAAAGATGAAATTTCAGAAAAATCAAATTTAACGTCGATAAATGACGTTAAAGTTCAATAAATAAATTTATTGTTAACATTTAAGTAAATAAATAACATTTGTTAATATTTAATGAGCCTTCAGCTAGATATATTTAATTCCATATTAGTTAATTATCAAGAGAGAGTCTTTAATCTTAAGCCTCATTGTCTTATCTCTCTCCTTTAATGCTTATCTCTGCTCACTTAATGCACCTTGCTTAGCGAATTCCGCAGTTTAGTATAAAACATATAAACACTAAAATTGCATGTATATACATTATTTATTTGATGCATTACTGACGTATCACTGCATGTATGCTTGTTCAGGCTATGTACCTTGGCATGTTAAAGGCAGCAAAATCATATTTCTAGCCTGTAGTTATCACGTATATTTATTTACATGCATTCCATTTATACTATATGCATTATGTTTTCTATTTGCATTATATCCTATTTCTGTTTCATGATTTAAATTGCAAGGTGCAACATATAATATTATATCAGTTCTTAAGTGGGTTTTTTCATATAAATAACATAACTTATTGTAAAGTTTCACTCACGATTATTCAATTAAGTTTCATATTCATAAGCGCTCATTATCTCCATTAGCGATTTTCTTCCATGTTAGTAAATGCCTGTAGCTTCAATTAAATCTATTACATCTTGACTTGGTATTTATTGAAGTTTTATTGCTCAAGATAACTTTATATTTCCATGCTTATCATGTTTCATGCCTTTATCAGGCTTCTTCAGGGGACTTTTCATTCTCTATTTCAGGTGGATTGGGGATTTTATTTCATAAATGTCATTTCTTGCTTATAATATTTATGCTTAACCTATTCAAGCTTTTAATTTTCATGCTTTACTATCTAGGCTTGTTCTATTTATATTTCTTTATTTATGCCATTTATGTTTATTCTATTTTGCTTATGTCTTGATGTTTTCGCCCTTATGCCTGTATTTCTTTAGCATGCCTATCTTCTTGTGCATCGATTTTGTCTTTCTTTCCCTGCTTGCCCCCCTCAGAGCGCGGCAAGCACGTTGCATGTCACAAGTTGTTGGCATCATTGGTGCAAACTCCAATTTCCAGCACCCCGAGTCAATCGCACTCATTTCAGGGCATGTTCCAGTCCCATGACAGGACCTTGTTTGTTTATATCTAAGCGTCATGTTTTTCTTTATTTGTACTTTACCCCTCTCCACTGCCTTTCATTTATCTGTTTGCTTGTTCGCTCCCCTCTCAGCATGAATTTTGTACATTGTTCGCTGTCTTGCCTACTGTTCTCTTCTTCTTCGTCCTCGTCGCATACCACCTGGCCGGTATGCATTATCATTTGATTTATTTGAAAATACACAATGTCTGACAAATTGGTGTTAACATTAGAGCGGCGGCTACGCAGTTTAGCCCGTAGCATCACCGGCATCATCAACACATTGAAGGCCACCGCGGATGATGATGTCCACCTCCTTGAGGCGTCTCTTGACACAGCGCGCTCATTCTGGAAGCAGTATCAAGAATCATTTCTTCAGCGCGAGGAACTATCCGGCGAACCCGACGTGAGCCCTTTTCCCGCCGAATCATGGAATGCACAGTTTCTTTTATTTCAAACCGAGATGATCACCCATGAGGCCAAACTTCTTAGGCTCAAAGACGCAGCATGCAGAGCCGCTAGAGTTTGTGAAGCGTTACCACAGCCTGATGACATTCCAAATGCTACCTGCAACGGAGGCCACACCCGTCTGCAGCTTCCCAGGATTCCTATTCCTTTCTTCTCGGGTGACCTACTAAAATGGACAAGCTTCAGGGACACCTACACCTCGCTTATCCACGAGGAAGCCTCCTTAACAAACGTAGAAAAATTCCACTACCTCTTAGGAGCCCTAAAGGGTGAGGCTGCTACCCTAGTGTCCCACCTTGTCGTTGATGACGCGTCATACACCCTTGCCTGGGAAAAGATCATGACCACTTACAACAACCCGCGGATCCTCGCCAGCTTCCTCATCAACAGGCTTCTTGAGTATAAGGCCTCCTCAAGTGTCAACGCTGGGACAGGCCATGATTCATTCATAAATGAAGTGGCAGACTCAATCGAGGCTTTCAAGGCCCTACATATTGAGAACCCCGAGGAATTCCTATTGGCGTCCTTAGCCCTCCGAGCTCTTGATCCTGAGACAAGGCGCAGTTATGAGCTTAGCCTAAGTACTGCTCAGATGCCAACACCCGACTCAGTAATAGCGTTCGTGAGGCAACGTAGGTTGGCGCTAAGAATGGCAGACGACCTCGCAAGCTCGTGTTCCTCAGTTCCTCATTACAGTCGCCAAAAATCCACCTCGCCACGAGACTTCAAAAGAAGAGGAGTTTCCCTTCACATTTCATCACCAAGTCTGGCACAACCCAAGGCAGAGAGGCCCCAAGCGAATCCAACCAGCGGCACAGCAAGGCGCCAGCTTCGATGCGCCCAATGCCAACAGCATCATGGTCTTCACCAGTGTCCTGAATTCATCAAAATTTCCATCAAAGAAAGGCTGAATGTGGTGAGAGCCCATAATTCTTGCTCCAACTGCCTTAAACCGGGACATCACGTCGCCAACTGTTCTTCCAGATTTCGCTGCAGGAATTGCGGCAAAAGACATCACACCTTACTGCACGGTGATACCCGACGCTCCGAGCCAGCAAAGGAGCCTGCGCAGCAAGAGGCGACTGCGAGCGCGTTCATCGGATTTGGCTCTGCCCCAGTTCATCCAGTTGCCACCACCACTACGGTCCTTTTAGGAACCGCTTATGTTCTGATTCGCGGTTCTCGGGGCAATTATCAACTAGCCCGCGCCATCTTGGATTCTGGGAGTCAGCACTCTTTCATCACCAAGGAGCTCGCTCGCAATCTGGGAGCCAAAGTTTTGTCATATAGCGGCCAGGTTCTTAGCTTAGGCGAATCGCAAATCCCAAAATCTATCCTCAAGGGAACTACCTCTTGTACGATCCGCAACGCTTCAGGAGAACGAGAACTCCCAGTTAATGTTTTAGTTGTGGATAGAATATCATCATCCATTCCTAGCCACGAATTGCCCTCTACCACCGTCCAGCAACTCGCCCAGTATCCGTTGGCGGATTATCAATTTGGCAGCCCTCAGCCAGTTGAAATACTTATCGGGGCCGATCTCTATTCGCATGTGATCACAGGAGCACCTCAGCCTTCTGGAATTCGAGACATATTCTTCCATCCATCAATATTCGGCCTTATTGTGACGGGAGTCCTCCATAACGTGCAGTCCTCGCAGACTCATTCCTTTTTCCTGGACTCTCCAATGAACGTGGAGCAACAACTTAGGGCTTTCTGGGAGCTAGAAGAACCCTCCCCGGCGCAAAGGGAACATCCAGATGATGCCCTCTGCGAGGACCACTTCCTCCAAACGCATTCGAGAACCGCAGAAGGCAGATACGTCGTTCGCTTGCCTTTCAAGGATAAACAGCCTCTTATAGGCCACAACAGGGAAGTATCTCTACGCCGGTTCTACTCACTGGAGTCCAAGTTCCGCAGAGACCGCATATTCGCCCAGAGATATGGTGACTTCATGAGCGAATATCTCGCCCTCAAGCATATGTCGCCCACGACGCAGCAGTCTCAGTATCTAATCCCTCACCACGGCATATGGCAAGAAGGTCCCCAGGGCAGCAAGCTACGTGTGGTTTTCGATGCGTCCTGTCCCTCTACAGCCCAAAGTCTTAACGACCTACTTCATGCAGGACCCAAGCTGCAAGAAGACCTATGTTCTATCCTAATACGCTTTCGATTGCACGCCGTCGCTGTTTGCGCTGATCTCGTGAAAATGTATCGACAAATCCTAATTCATCCAGAAGATCGGCGCTATCAGCATATACTTTGGCGCAGCGATCCCTCAACATCCGTTTCGGAAATGGAACTTTCCACCGTCACTTACGGTGTGAAATCTAGCGCCTTTCAGGCTCTTCGAGTGATTCGCCAGCTCGTTCTAGACGAAGGCCATCGTTTCCCAATAGCCGCTTTGCGAATACCACGCGACATGTATGTCGATGACATTGTGAGCGGAGCAGAGACGAAGGAAGAGGCAACTCAGCTTATTCGCCAATTAACTGATCTTTTCGCGGCAGGAGGATTTGAACTAAGCAAGTGGGCGTCAAATTGTCCTAAAATTCTTCCTTCATCATGCAGTTCCGACAGAGTTGATCTAGTCTCCGTCGTGCCGCCAGAAGGCGACTTCGTGAAAATCCTGGGGCTCTGCTGGAATCCACACCTTGATTCATTTCTGTACACGATCCGGAATCCCCCCTTCGAGCACGTCACCAAGCGCGCCATGTTATCAGCCGTCGCGAGAATCTTCGACCCTCTCGGACTACTCGCTCCCATTGTGCTCTCGGCCAAATCTTTGATCCAAGAAGTATGGAAACGCAACATAGACTGGGATGAAGAGCTCCCTGAAGGAATCCTAGCCCTCTGGTTACAGCTTGTTTCAGAGTGGCCAGTGCTGACATCTATCCGAATTCATCGCTACGTAACCACTCCCAAAGCCTCCATGCAGTTCATAGGATTCTGTGACGCTTCCGCCCGCGGCTATGCGGCAACACTTTACTTGCGGTCCGAGGACCCAAGTGGCGTGACAAAGGTGTCTTTGATCAAGGCGAAGACGAAGGTTGCACCTTTGCGGTTTCACTCTATTGCTCGCCTCGAACTCTGTGGGGCTCTTCTATTAGCTCGGTTACTTGCCTCTGTCCCGTTTCAATGCCGATCGGAAACGATATGCTATACAGACTCCAGAGTTGTTCTATCGTGGCTCCATACTCCCGTGTACAACCTACAAGTGTTCGAAGCCAACCGCGTCTCGCAAATCCTTAAGGTCATCCCTGTGCAGCAGTGGCGCCATGTACCCTCCTCTGACAATCCCGCCGACGTAGCGTCCCGAGGAACCACGCCCAAACAACTCTTACGCGACGAACTGTGGTGGGCCGGCCCCGCGTGGTTACGAAATCCCGTTGAATCATGGAGCGGACACAGCGAGCCGAGTAGCGTGTTTGCCCTCATCACTCCTCCTCAGTCACCACCAGCTCCCGTTGAAGACTGGACCACAGCGTTCTCTTCATATCCGCGCCTCATAAGAACCACCGCACGAATCCTCAGGGCCCTAAACGCAACTAGAGCGAGACTGCAAGGAACATCTTCTCCTCTCCAAACGCAGCTGACGCCCGAGGAATTGGCACAAGCCGAGGAACGCTGTATCCTGTTCGTGCAGAGACTCCATCTCCCTCGAGCTCTCACCCAGGGAGGACCGCACCCTAGAGAGTATGAGTCACTCTGCCCAATCATTGATGAGGCGGGTGTTGTCAGGGTGGGCGGCCGTCTCCAAGAATCATCGCTCCCCCCGAGCCAAAAGCATCCAATTTTGTTGCCGCCCCGAGCGCATTTATCAAAGATTCTGATAGACGACATCCATGTGCGCAACTTTCATGCAGGACCCTCACTATGCCTGGCGCTTCTAAGACTGCGCTACTGGATTCCTAGAGCCGCTCAACTAATCCGCGGCAGGACTCAACGATGCGTCCACTGCCGTCTTAGCAAGACCAAGCCTCACACATTCGAGGAACTCTCCACCATTCTTTCCAGGATCGAAGCACTGCTAAATTCAAGACCTCTGTGTCCACTTTCTGAAGACGCTTCGAGCTTTGACGTGCTGACACCTGGACACTTCTCCGTTGTTCGCACTCCTTCCGGCACGCTCCTTACCAGAGCAGTGACCCCTTTGGTTCCCTTATTTTATCACGAGTCAGGGAACTCTTAGTTAGTTTATTTCATCCCCAGGGGGACTTCAGTTCATTGTTATTTCTTAGCTAGGTTTGCTATTATTCCTTTTTTTTCTCATTTTATGTCGCTCCCAACGAGCCTTTATTATGTTTTTGTATATATTCGTTCTTATCGCAAGGTGAGTGAAGCTACTTACTTTTAACGGGCATTGTAAGCCCTCATTACATTTGTATATCACTGCTGCCTTTCTTATTGTAATTTATTAAATCAGGCGGACACCGCTACACTGATTTAGGTGGGCGGTTTGTTCGTTCTACGAGCTAACTCGTATCACTCGCATATCGAAGACCCCACGCACTCTCTCGGTCCAGTGCGTGAAGCAGGAACTTCTGCAAGCAAGCACTGCAGCACGCAGCGCTAGGGTACATGCACCGAGCCCGGAGAGCAGTACGTCCTGGGCAGCTGAAGAGCAAGTACCCCGCTAAACAGCTCTTCCTCAGCAAAACCTCCTCACCCATTGACCGAAGGAGATGCAATCCAACGCCATGAGGGAGTAGAGGCGAGTCTCCGGCCAGGAGCGCGAGTGCGGAGGAGAGAGGAGCGAAGACAGCGAACCGGCGAACATCGAGGCAACATCACAGCATGCGGCCATCATAATCCCCAGGCAACATTAATCTCAATCATTAACAATATTAACACCATTGGCTCTTCAAGCCCAGGGAAGAAATATGTTTTATATAATATAGCTATTTTTCTCACGTCAATCTTTGTTACATTTCATTTCATACAGTCCACTTTTATCAACTCCACGCCGGGACTCATATCCGGCGATGCCGAGCTTGCTCGATCAAGATTTGCGCGCACCACCCATGCCAGGGAGGCGTGCAAATTATACAACGAATATGAAAAAATGCATCTTTCATTGTCCATCTTTAATAATTTCTGCTGGTCTTATGTGCGGCAAATTCATGAATCTGATTTCACTCTATTAAAGGGAAAGTATTCCACTATCAAAAGGTCAAATCTGCCGAATATTTGACCGTCCAAAAAAAAGTTATGAATGAATAATTTTCCACTCTGAAAAGTGGTGATTTTCTTATTCGTTAGTTTGCTTTTGTATCGACGATATGTTACCTACTGTTTATTTGACTACCAAAATATTCACTATTCACTATAAATAATTTATATATATATATATATATGTATATATATATATCAACAGTATATATATATATATATATATATATATATATATATATATATATATATATATGTTCACAAAGCACTCGAAATGCCTATGCTATAATTAATGTGTTTGAACTCCAGATTGATGATCATTCTTTCCTACCTTATTTGAATTCACATAATTTGGTAAATATAACTTCTCTGGCCGGGAATAAATTGCCATCAATTCCGTCCGAGGAAAACGTACAGTGACTTAATTAGTTAATTACTTGTAATGAATTATGGATATATTAGCGAAGTAGCAATTAATATATTCATAGGGAAATTAGTGATCTAATCCGATTAGTTATATTACAATTACGAAGTTGAGCTCAAGCATTTAGATAACATGGCTGAAATTAGCTTGCTAACGTGGCACTAAAATTGGTGATATTTATTATCGGAACGACCATCGCAATAGATGATAATGATCCCAGAATTTGTAATTGGAATTGAGAGTTTTCTTAAAATTCTGATGTCAGAAACAGTGGAACCAAATGGAAATTTTTCTGATTCTTAAGCAATTTTTTATGGAATTGTGCACGTTTTAAGTGATTTTAAAGCATTTAAACAGGTTTTTATTTTACATATTTTGCCGAAAATCCATATATTCACATATTCTATTCTGCCATAAATACATATTTTTGCTACATATTTCGATATTCTTTTTATTTTGTAATTGAAAAGACACAGAGGAAACCGAGCAAGATATTAATCTTTTATGAATCTAGATCATTGTGTCTTTTATAATTGCAAGAAGCAAAGGTAGCTGGCAGCCATGCTTCCCCTGCTCTAATGGTCTAGGAGCAGAATCGTTTTAAATAAATATATCACAAATTATATTTTAGCAATTGTATTATTCCTTTAATCTGCTCTCTCAAACAAATGAATAACGAAAGAATCATGCCTATATCATTTTCCGAATTCGAGATATAAAATAATTAGTTTTTAACCTACTTTATTTTATTTATCAGCTCCTACGGCGCATTGGACGAAACTCTTGGACACGCGTCCACTATTTTTCGATGTAGAATCACCAGAAAAAATGGGCCAGATCGGTGAACCCCCATACTCTTCTGAAAGGGTTTAAGTATTATAGTGAGGACAAGTAAATATATTTGAGACATTAAAGGCAGATTAATATGGAACGGATGTTGTTGTATTTATATATTTTCTTTCTGATTCTTAAATCGTAATTATCGTGACCCCACCACTGTATACTCCCCTTCTGAGATCAGACCGGCGTCATTTTACGTTAGAAAATTTAAAAATACATTTTGTTGCAAACAATTTTCCAAAATAATGTACATTGTAGAAAATTTTCAACTTCTTTTTTCGCCTTTTAAAATGAGTTACTAACTTTTATTCATGCTTTATTTTTTCAGTATGCTACTTTTAGGCATTTTATTTATTTTAGGTATTTTAGGCACTTTTAGGTATTTTATTTTTTATGTGAGTTTTAGGCATTTTGTTCTATATGTTTTCAACTTTGTTTCATTTCATTTATAATATCAGAGTTCTTACTAGTTATTTATGCTTTTCTTTTGAATATTTTATTGTGTTTTTGCTATTTTTTTACTACATATTTTCAATTTCCCTAGTTATCACTTTTCATACAGGTTGTGCGTCATTTTCTAATATTTGTGTTATGCTCGTTGCCAAGCCATGTGCTTCGCTTTGGCGGTTGTAAGATATTCTGTGGATGAATAAACAGTTTCCGATTCTTGTCCGGCATAGTACCATTTCCTCCTTCCTCGCAATGTAAGGAGGAATATATATATATATATATATATATATATATATATATATATATATATATATAAATAAGTGGGTTTGTCTAAAATCTCCTGCGGTCTACGTTTTTGGTTGATAGTTTTCGCACTACTAGTTTCCTTTAATTTTTTTTTTTTTTTTTTTTTTTTTTAGAATGGGAAATAATCTGTCTGGAGATAATTTAACACAAAAAAGAATATATAATAAATATTTACGAACTTAATGATGCAAATGAAGTATTTTTTGTTAAGGAGAAATGCTGAAGAGAAATATGGAAATGATATTGAAAGGGATATATTTTACAATGTAAATTATTTCGTTTCTTTTTAGCAGGGAGGCTGGGTTTTATTTATACAAATGAAGAAGCTTTTATTATGATTGATTGGATCCGTCATTCCAATTCGAAGTACTTTTCGATGCTCTTTATACTACATTAAAAAAAAAAAATTGATAACACCTAAAGAAGTAAAAAAAATAATAAAATAACAGTCTTAAAGGAGACGAGGAAATTTTCCTGAATAGTGCGTTTCAACAGTTATTACTATTTTACGTATTTTATTGCTTGAATTATTTTTAATAGCGCATTAACATTCACGCCCATTTTTGCAGATTATATTCTTTATTCAAAAATAACAAAATTTTGAATCGGCGAGAAGCCTTAACTTTTAATTTGCTCTATCGATCTAGATTATGCTTTCTGTCAAATAATCACTTCCACTGCTCCAATTTCACTGAAGTTTAGTATTTGTTTTTTTTTTTATTATTATCATTTGGTTTGTTAGAGGACATAAATATCGGCCGTTTTGCCAAATGAACACCATTGATAAGACCCACGAATGAAGAAATGTATCAATGAGATATCCACAAATGTAGAGACCCGTGAAACGTAGAAGTTATTGAAATTAGAAACAAACTGAGCGGATGCGAGGAATAAATGATAGTATCTTGGAAGATCGGAAGAAAACTTGTGGTGGAGACAGCAGGATCAAGGGTCGGTTTGTGTATTGTGAACGAGCGCTTTCTACATTTTGAGTTAGTACTGAATCTTGTTTTATACATACGTAGTTAGATATATATTTTTGAGGCCAGATTAGTTTCCTACGGCGAAAAAGGTCGTCTTGACTCCCGAAACCTGACTGAGAACTTAAGAATGAAGAAGGCGCCTCGGAATCGCTCGCCCCCAGTATTCCAACTAATGCCAGGGACGACGGGCTCCACCACAAGGCACGGCAACAACCCTTTCTCATTCTTAGTCTCCAGCTTTTGGAATGTTTTTCTTAGGTGTTTGACTTTGTTGTTGTCCTCTTCAGAAATGATATCTAATCTCCTGACAACCTGTAGAGAGCCCGTTCTAAAAATAATTATAAACGGGCATTAAAATTAAAATAAATAACGTTTTTTAACAGTAAAGTGAATTTATTTATATTGAACTACTCTATTGAAAATGGAATTATGAAGTATTTTCCATTTTCTCTACAAATATTCAGTTTTAGCGCGTCTCCTCTTTACCTCCATAGAAAGGAAACCCGCTTACGTAGTCGACCTTATGTGACGCAAACCAGGGATGACAACGAGAAGTGTCCATGGTTCAGCTCACATAGGTCGAGGAAATACCGGTGGTTCGAAATTAAATATTTATATATATATGCGATTGTGTGTGTGTGTTTGTGTGTGTATAAGGAACTAATTTATAATAGACCGCTCGTTTAATTTACTCTGTTTTAACCTCTTTTTATAAATTTCCTTGAAATGTGTATATTTCGTTTTAACCCTCGGCGATGCTGTGTGAAGAGATACTGCACATCAGCAAATCCCCTTCGTGAGAGTTTTACTTTTGAAAGAGAGAAGTGTGGTACAAACAGAAATGCCAGCTGAATACAAAACAGCCACTCCTCTGTCCTTTTCTCTATCCGAAACCTTATTAATTTATACATTCGAGGTGTGGGTTACTTTCCCATTTACATGTCAAATAGAAATTCCTCTCCATACCTCTTACTTATCCTCACCCAGAGGCACAACTTTTTATCTCTCAAATCAGTTCTCATCGTGACTTAAATCTACTTCATATCGGAATCACAAATTGAACTTTGTAACTTTTGCTTAAGTTTTGGAACAGCAACTGTCTCTGTTATTCCTACTTTAGGAAAGATTCTATTCATTTGCTATTTTATCCTCATTTTTAGGAGCATTTGTCAGCAAAACAAATACAAATATCAACTGACATTAGCATATCGTCCCTACCATGTCAAACTATCGAATACGCAAATCGGAGCAAAATAGGAATGAATTTATTGAAAAATGGTCTTATTCGACACTTAATCTACGGCATTAAAGGCCATTCTTTAAAGGGGTTAGTGTTGTGACAATTTGCGACAAGAGCCGTATCGTCCAAAATCCAAATCCCGAATCTAAAACCGAGATTTTGCATATTCGAAAGTTTGACTTAGCAGGGACGATATGCAGACTTTTGTTTGGGAAAACATTTTAAGTGCAAGGAATAAATATCCTACCAAATTGGTTTTGTCGTAAATTACGATAGGACCACATCAGTCTAAGTACACGGCTCTTGCTATTTTACCAGTAAAATCTCTTAGATTGATTATGATTGTATTAATTTTCAAAATAAAAGAAAGTATTTTATACATGTTGGCTATTTCAATTGTGAATTAAACATTACGACTAAAGGTCGTAAAAGCGAATAAATTATTCATTATTGGAGTTGAGTTGTTATTTTATTGTCAAAATTTACTTTTATTTTCTAAATACTGGTTTAGATGTCTTCACTAAATGTTTTGAGCCTTGTCTGCTTTTAATCCAACGTTTCACCCAAATCGAAAGGACGTGTTCGCTGCATTCCTGAATAATTTGCTTAAAATGACCTACATAAATTCAAAATAGTTCGGTTCAAAAAGTGGTGCCTTTTCTTTTTTCAAAAAAGAAAAGGCATCAGCCCTATCCTGGCTAGAAAAGGATAGTAAACTATAGATAACCCGTCCTAAAATTCGTTGTCAAGAATAAATGGACGTTAAAATTTAAATAATAATAAACTCAAAATAATTATGAATAGTTTTTGTCTTTCTTAATGAATAGCGGACTCAAGCCCTATTAATTTTTCTTCAATTTTTTTCTGGAGTAAACCTCAATCGGTTTAACGGACAGATTTTGATTTTTTTTTTAGAACAACCGATGTTCCTCATTGGTGGGGCATCTTGTCTAACGAATTTTGTTGCAAGGAGGTTCAAATAATGCCCGGTATGGTAAAATTAATAATTTGGTTCCGGAGTAAACCCCCTCCTAATGGAGCGATTTAGTTTATTTTTAGAACGCATATTTCTCTATAGATACTCATGGCTTATACCAAGTTTCGTATAACACAAATTGTGGCCGGTATGGGGAATTTGGAATTTGTTTCCATTTCCTCCGGATTGACTGATTTTGCTGTTTAACGAACACGTCCAATTCTTTCATGAGTGCAACCGCAATAGGTACACTCCTTCCGAAAATGCTAAAACTTGAAAGTAACATTTATCTGTGTAGATGGGGGTTATCTGCTCTCTGAATAGAAAATATAGAGGAGAAATTAATTATTTATTTCCATTTTAAAATTTGTTTTAATTTTTAATAGAATCTGGAGAGGGAATTCACTGTTCTCAAGGGTCAATTCCACAGGCCCTAAAAAAAGAAGTGAGGTTGTCAAAAGGCTGGAGCACTTCATTTACCGAAAATGACCGCTGTGAAAAGCTAAGGGTAGACGATAAAGGTAAATTATATATTAAGAAAGGTCTATAAAGGCTATACCTTTAAGGGTGGATCGGGTTTTGAAAAGGCCTAACCCCTATTCCAACGACTGGAAGGGAGAAGAGAGCCTTCTTAAAACTGCATCAGCCTCCCCTCTCCCACACCACTTCAGCTCCTCTACAGGCAAGTCTCTGATTTACAGGCTAATATATCTTATCAGAAGGAACACCTGCTCCCATTTATCATATCGTGACATTAGTCAGCCCTGGCGTAGAAGCGTTCCCTTTGGGCACATACATATATCATGTTCGTTCCGAATCTTCTTCGTTTGGCGATTTTTTCAATAAAATATTTCAAAGAAATGGTGTGCGATACTTCAGTAGTGGATTTCATCAGTCGATCAGACATTCGTAATCTATGTTCCAGGTTGTTTTGATTATCATATGTAATGTATAGAGCCCGGAAGTTAGGCAAAATGCCTTTTTTTTATGTGAATGGATATATTGAAGAATCTGATAGAAATAAATATGTTTTCGTGCATTTAGGAAGTTTAGAGGCAATTTTTATTTTGCCTTTTTTGCCTATATTGCCGTCACAAATATCAATTCGAAAGTTTATTTTCCCAACCTATGGAATGACCCTCTGTAAATAACAGAACCTTCTTTAGTAGAAGGAATGCACAAGCATAATGAATATCAGGAAAGAGAGAGGATGAGAGAAGTACGTCTCCTTCCTCACACCTCTTTTGCTGTCACAATGCGTAATTATCTGGTATTCCGGATTTTGAAATGATAAGATAATGCAAAGGAAGTTTTTCCATGATGAAAAACATTTCTTCTGAGAAGGTCTATGACATTTGAAAACGGTTACGGATATCGACTTAAAAATTGTTTCATTCGTTTTCCTAGATTATTTTATTTATTTATTTATTGTTTAACGCTAAAAGGCGATAACACAATTAAAATGTTATTTTTAAGAAAAGGAAAAACAATAACAAAAGCAGTCGTAATGAATTAAGAACTTGTAAAGTGTATCTGTACTGTTTATGTTAATATTTAGTTTTACATGTAGTCAGTGAGTTTGAGTAGTATATGATTGTATAAATCTTAATAGTTTTTTTTTTTTTTTTGTTTTTTTTTACGGCGCATCGACAATTCTTGGCCATTAGCGCTAAATCTTAATAGTGTATATTACTCAATTTCAGATAGTTACAATGAAGAATTAATCAATATTATATTGTCGTCATGTTCGGTCAAATAAGTTTCTGTATTTCAAGTACGTGTAAATCTTGTATATATATTGGCTCCCATCAGAGAGTAACTCAGTCATGTTGTCCGGTAAGTCATAGTTCTGTCTCAGTAAACATTCTGTTTTTTTTTTTTTTGTTTTTTTTTCATACCCCCCACGAAAATAACCAAAGAAAGGGCTCGAGAACCGACGAGTCGGAAACTGGAGCTGGGACGAAGTAGCCTTATTCTACCCGAGGGTAATGGAAGGGACGAAGCTAGAAAAATAACTGTAAGTAAAGCCCAAGTGAATAAAATTTGGAAGAAGTAGAGGGACACGGGGAGGGACCGTTCCGGATGTGAACAACAAAACATTCTGTCAATATGTGTTTGATAGTTAAAGGAGTGTTACATATTTCACATGTCGGGAAGTATGTAAGTATTTTCCTAGATTAGAGAACATATAAGAAGTGTACCGGAAAACTCTAAGCGCAACGATTTTCTTTGCGCAAATTTTGCCCATAAAACCGTGTCCCGGTTGGCGGATTCTGCTGGTTAACGAATTTGACCTTTTAAATTAGAAAAAGTATTCTCGTACCAAATTGCATCAAAACCGGACCATTGTGAGGTGTACTGACTTTGAAAAAAGTTTCAAGTACAGTAAAATGTTGACATTTTTCATCAATACTTCCCTATATTCATTGAATTCGTCCCAATAACGAGTGACGATGGTAAACTGCAATAAACCTAAGGAAATCATTAAAACAATTTGTATTTTCAATCAAATCAAATGTATTTGAGTTAGTCTTCTAATGAGTGTAATCCACAGACATACTTTTACATTAATTTATTTATATTGTAATTGTAAGCTTAATACGTTGATTTTCCTTGTAGTTCCTATGTTGGTGTGTTGGTTTTTAATTCGATTACTTTTTCGCAATATACAATTGAATAATATTTGAGAGATTCCGAGGAAGTTTTGTATGTAGGAGGGAATATTCATATTTGTTTAACTTGTTCATGACCCTCGTGAGAGCAGATAATGGAAATGTCAAAAACATAATTGGCTGTCCGCAGCACAGGCTATTAAATCATTAGAACGGTTAAAAGTTTGGAGCCAACTTCGTGCAAGTTCAAATATATTAATTTCTCTAACAGCCAAATATGTTCGTATAAAAACACGAAGCTTCTGACAGTGAAACTTAATTTATCATTTATATTATATAATCTATGCTTTTACAGTTTCAACGCAATATAAAAAAATAGTAATTGGATTAGACAGCTGGTATTAGTAACCTCCTCCTCCAGCTGGTATTAGTAAACTCCTGGGAGGACATGATTACTTATCTGTCTGTCAAAACTATTTGCTAACTATAGAATTTTGTCATTCTCAGAGTGTCTGAAACAAATACACATTTTAAACAATTTTTAGGTCTTCTAGAGAGGGTTGCATCCACCTGTAAATGTATATATTATTGTCAAATAGTTTGGTGGAGACTAGTTAAGCTCCTTGATATTTTTTGTTTTCCGAAACATTGTTTTTACGGCACACCGACATCTAAGCAATTAGCACCGATATCCATGGTGCAGCTCGGAATTGTAACAAAGGTCCCAGAAATGAGAAAAATCCCTGCTGCAGCTGAGACTCGAACCCCCATGTCCCGCATGATAATCTAAAGCGTTATCTAAAAACGTTTATCTTACTCCCTTCATTATTTACAGTTAATTCTGAAGAGGATTCTGGTGGATTTGTGAAAATTAAATTACTGATGGCGAAACCATCATGCGAAATTAAGAGCGATTGCATATTATTTAAATTTTAACGTCCATTTATTATTAACTACGAATTTTAGGACGGGTTATCTATAGGTTACCACCCTTTTCTAGCCAGGATAGAGGTGATGCCTTTTCTTTTTTCGAAAGAAAAGCCACCACCCCTAAACTAAACTTGAATAAACTAAACTTAAAACAAACGAAAAAAAAAATACTATAAAATTATAAAAAAATACAAGAAAGGTATGACCTGTTAAACACAAGAGCAAACATTTTTTGACGGAAACTCTATCTTTACTTGGTTTTGAAGCGTTTTAAGAGGAATTCATAAAATAGATAATCTTTTATATGTAATTATTGTAATGGTTTATGCATGGTTGATGGCACTCGCAATAGTACCGCTTAAGAAGTGGTGAAATGCCTGGCAACCGAGTTAAATCAACAGTCTCTGATGATGTAATTAAAATATGATGCAAATAAAAAGGACCGCATAGTAACTTCCACTCCCACATTTTAGCAGGTGGGCATGAAGACACCATAGGACAATTTGTTTCCATTTTTTGAATGGCCACTTGTTGGTCCCTAGGGTACTTCCTGGACCTTCTTCTTCATTTAGTTACCATCAAGCTGGCAAGTTGGCAAGGATTTTTATTTTTTAATCCCAACTCACACAATTAATCTTCCACAAGAATTTTCTCTCTTTCTTTGTCCACTTTTTCCCCCCTACTCTCTGTTTTAAGCCCAAATTATGATTAATGTTGCCCTACCATTAGCTCTAACAGCAGTTTTCATCACAGATGTATGAAACAGATTAGAAAAGTTTGACTCGATGGAAATGCGTGATTTTATATCTTAACGTTGTTCTTTTACGTCTTCGATGACAACTCAAGAGTATCTAAGTATGATTCAAGACAAGAGAAACCCATGTATACATGGAAATTTTAATACTGACTTGACAATAAAACATATCGTCGATACAAATGCAAAGTATCGAATGTGAAAAAATGGATCTTTCATTTTCAATTTTTACTCATTTCTGCTGGACTTATGTACGGCAAACTCTTGAATCTTAGTTCACTCTATGAAACGGAAAGTATTTCACTGTCAAAAGGTCAAATCTGCCGAATATTTGACTGTCCAAAAAAAAGTTATGAATAAATGCTTTTCCACTCTGAAAAGTGGTGATTTTCACATTCGATACTTTGCATTTGTAACGACGATATAATCACAGACTTTATTAGATGCAATAGATTGAACGTAATAAAGAATATGTCTGAACCTCTCCCTGAAGGTAGGGATTACGTACCAACACATACCTACTAAAATATGATCTCATATGATGATCTCTAAATCACTTTAATGAATCTACTTCTTCATTTCACTAATAAGAGGGATGAACCCTTTACTAATTTAATGTTGTATTATTTACTTATATAACGTACTTCCAGAATACATTTTAAATAATTATTTGTAAGTTATATAAAAGTAATACGATTCAACAAAATTTGGCTGGTTTCCTATAAGACTTATACTCTGTGTGCTCATCACCAACACTTAACTCTTAAATGAATAAATAATTATTTTCCCAAAGAAACTATCCCGGCAATTGTGGCCTTGTTTTTTTAATTTCACATATAAGAAAGGATCCAAGCAAATAGTAACTTGTGGTAGTAAAAATAATAAAACAAAATAATTTATCATCCAATGGTATACGAGAAATCTATTATAGGATATCCCTAGGTGGGGGGGGGGGGGGGGGGGGGGTACAAAAAAAGTGAACTTTTGGTAGCGCTTTCACGGCGAACACATCATCATGCTGTTATATTAAAAAAAAAGTTCGACTCGCAGGAACTGCGCCATCTTAGCGCGTTTCCGTTCATATCTCTCGTACCATTAGTAAAGAAATACAAGCATTTAATGATGTGTCTTGATATTTCGTGAAAATTATACAATGAAATCTCAAAGAGACGTAATATAACATTTTAAGGTGCCAATGACCAAAGCAGTCGAGGCACCCAAATAATAAATAAAAAAAAAAATAAAATAAATATAACATTTTAACCGCCACAACAGCAAAAATTACTCCATCCTCTTTCTCAACTTTCGCTCTTAGGAACAGTATAACAATGTTTCTCTTATTCTTACCTTGTTTTTCTAAAATACCCCATTTTCTGTTAAATGCAATTAAAAACCAACAACAGACAATTAAAAAATTTGGTAAACAAAGACGAAAACTCTTTGAAAAGAACATACTAACAATTTCGAAGTTTTAAACACTTATTCCTCCGATTGAAATCGCCCCATCAAATATCACATAAGAACCTTTTCTACAGAGAATTTAGTAAGCTTTTAAATGGTTACCTCCCACTTACGATTTCCGAATCGTTTTCGGAAATCGTAAGTTGGAAATATTTTAGAATATTTACCAAGATCCAAAAACTTTTCGTCCCTATTAATTATTATTTTCTAATACTTCCTCAACTCCAAACGCAACCAAAATTTAAATGTCTTAGATTAGAAGAATATCAGACATGTGGAACAAGTTGCAACTGAATCAATTGTTTCTGAATACCCACACTGAAAATTAGCTTGGAATAGTAGTTGTATAAATTTATCTCGTAATCGGTTACAGATATCGCTTTAAAATGGTTTTATTTGTTTTCCTACGTTAAGAAACCTATAAAACGAGTACCTGCAAGCATATGTACTCGAAAAGGTCAGCTTTACAATGTTTTTTGCTCATGGGCGTATATAAGGGGGGCTGCAGCCCCCCCCCCCCTCCGAAATTTTGATTTGATCGGTAAAAATTTCATAAAACCCTTAAAAATAAATTAAATAAGATCATTTAGTTCATAAAACGTGTTCTATTTTGGGTGTAATAGCGTTTAAGTTGGCTAAAACTCTTTCCAGCGGTGTATGGAATACTAAAATTGTTAGTATTCCATACACCGGAAATGGTCTCAGCCCCCCTCGAAATTTTTCCAGCCCCCTCCGAAGTTATTTTCTATATACGCCCATGTTTTCGCTTCAAAAACCATGTTCCGGAGCACGAATTCTTCTGGTTAATGAACTTGTCCTTTCAAATTAGACGAAAGATTTTTATTTTTGTACCACATTTCATCAAAATCGAACCATTTTCGAGCCGATGAAAGAGCGAACAGACACACACATATATATATATATATATATATATATATATATATATATATATATATACACAGTAGGGTTCCGATTAACCGAGGTCCGGTCAACCGAGATCCCGATTAACCGAGGTGTCAAGCCTGAGAGGGGGGGGGGGTGGCGATGTGTATATATATGAAGTTGAGCCAATGGCCACGACGGGAACTTCATCTTGATTCTCAGAAGAAATACAACTCTCAGCATTTGCGGGGAAAAACTTTCAGCGGATACCGAATCTTCATCCAAAATTAATGATTTTGAATTGTTAATAACTCAAAATCTATGCGCTGAACAAATTTACAACGCAGATGAGACTGGCTTGTGGTACAAAGTGTTCTCTCAAAAAACTCTCGCGCCAAATACGGAAACTAGCGCGAGTGGTTTCAAAGGCATTAAAGACAGAGTCACTGTTTTGGTTTGTGCAAATGCAAGTGGGGAAGATAAATTAAAGTTAGTTTTAATTTGAAAATCTGCCAAAACCAGAGCCCTCAAACACATACATATTAATAAATTGCCGGTTACTTATAAAAATCAAAAATCTGGAAAAAAAACTACCTCATCGAGCCCTGCTCCTAAAAAAACTACCTCATCAAGCCCTGCGGGTCATTACATATCAAGTGATCCCAAATAAAGGAAAAAATGTCCCTCAAATTTTTTGATATTTTTAAAATTTGGCTCATCAATAGTACCCCGTACGAAAATTAAAAATCTAAATTTTTATAAATTTATCTTTATTAGTTTTCGAGTTATGAAACATTAAGTTTTTTACAAAAAAGCACATTTTTTAACAGACACTTGATCATAAAGTTGACCATAACTCCCAAACAAAAAGAGCTAGAAAGGTGTGGTGAAAAGCATTCGTTAGTGCATTAAATGCCGATTAAAATGATATTTATTATGACGTATTTATAAAAGTTGAAATTTTAAAGTCATTTTTTAAACATAAAATTTAAATTTCTCTTAAAACGTATGTTAAAAATTTTTCAAAAAAAAAAATAAATAAAAAAATGTGATTTTTCTTTGATATTTTATCTCAGTTTAGTGTAAATGGGATCTCAATGGGATCATATTTATTTTAATTAGTAACTTTATGTTGGAACTTCAAAAAATTGAAAATTTTCAGAAAATGAACTGGCATTCTGTAACAAAAAGCACAGTAAATAAAGCCTGGAAAAACCTGTGGCCTCGAATTATCCATGATAGCCAGACAATTGATGCACCTCCAACAAATCAGGAGTTGTGCGAATTGTTAAAATACCTAACTCCCCGGATATAATGGATTCCGAAGTTATAGATTGGTTATACGACGACACAATAAACAGAGCGACAGTCCTTACGGAAGATGAAATTATTAATGAGGTAATGTGAAGACGTGAAAACCATTCCCCCAAAAATAAGCCATGAAGAGGGTTTCAATCTGCTTGACAGATTCCTTCTCTATTTAGAAAGCAGAAGCGATGTACCGCCAATTGAACTCATGATTCTAAGAAAATGGAGGGACACAGCTGCTGCCGACAGAAAAAGTTCATTTAAGCAAGCCACAATTAAAGATTTCTTTTTTAAAAAATAATGTCACAGTTTCTGTTATTATTGTTATTACTACATATTATTATCATTATGCATTATTATTATTAAATATTAGTTTTTTTAGCATACAAGTAGTTTTTATTCAAAAACAACCTACATATTGGTATGGTTCCGATTAACCGATTATTTTGATTAACCGAGGTAACCTTGGTCCCCATCGACTCGGTTAATCGGAACCCTACTGTATCCCGGCCGAGCCCCCTACGACCAATAATAAAGATAATCAAGAATTAATAATAATAAATAAAAAAATTATTATTATTTTAAATCATTGCCTATTATTGGTTTTAGGAGAATGCTGTAGCCCTAAGTGGTCAGCTACCTTTCAGAATGGTCTCTCTCTACAGTGACTCACAAAACCGTTGCAATGATATTTAGGTTAAGCTATATTATAGAAAAAAAAAAAAAAATTAAACCACTATAATATTTACTACTCCGGGTCAAAATAATTTAATTGGGACTAGGAGATATAATTCTAAAAGGATCTTGAGGGGATTAGTCAATGTTAGCACTCTCAGGGATACACTTTCTGTTATAGGCTCATTGCAAGAGTTTTGTGGCGGATGTTTTGGAGTGAAGTTTAAGTTGTAATGTGTCAAGTAAACTATTTAAAATAGTTACTACCAAGCAGAAGAGTTATGAAAAATAATATTTGAGCCAGATAAATTTAAAAAATGAGGATGAACTGAGTTTTCTCTGTCATAAACAACAGTATTAAGCTTTTGGTTAATTAAAGCCCTTCGATGAGAAAAATTGCTGCTAGAGTTGGTTTGAATTGTTTTACAGTAAGCAGATATGTTATAAAAAAGCCTCTACATTGTTTGGAACATGCTGGTGATCAACCAAGAAAAACATTAGCAAGTTACTGGTTCGACTGATTAAGGTGGACAAGTTAGACACTCCTGTACAAGGCCAAGAGAGACTTAAAACTGACATAGGGCTTCACATTAATGCTGAAACTATTCCAAGAACACGAATAAGTCAGGGATATGTGACAAGGGTACTGGTGAAGAAGCTATTGCAACAAGAATACACAGGCAACTACAACTGCAATTTTGTGGTAATCATGAAAATTGAACAACTGCTGACTGAAGAAGAGTTGTGAGGTCAGAAAAAACAAAAATGAACCGTTTTGGGACTGATAGACAATGTTGGCTTTAGAAAAAAACGTGGGTCTTCCATTTCTAACAAGGAATTCCAGTCTACTTGAAAATTTGCTGGTGGCAGTCAAATGGTCTGGGGTGCATAAAGGACCAAAATGCTGGACGGATTGCCAAAATAGGAAGGACAATGAACCTTGATGAATATCTAAGTATTTTCGAGTCATCTCAACTGCCAAGTTTTAGATTCTGAAATGAAGATATTATATTTCAGCATAGTAATGATCCAAAGCACATTGTAAAAATAAGTGGAATGGTTTGAAAATGATTTAATCAACTTGTTAGATTGGCCCCTCGGCCTCCTAATATAGATATTACTGAAGACTTTTCGTTCCATAAAAAACAAAATTTGGCAAAGTGCGAAAATTCATAATAATCGAGTGAAGAATTATGTGTGCGAAACGAATCGGTATAGGACAATATCCCGTCATTATTTTCAAACAATCTAGTGAAAAGTATTCCAAGTAGACTTTAGATCATAATTAAAGCCAAAGGACGCCATATAAAGTACTAAATTATAAGGTTTTTTAATAGTTTTAATTCAGTCACAAAAGTGTTGCAATTAGTAAAATTTTCAATATTTTTCAGAATTTATTTTTATACTTCAATAAAATTATTATTATGTTCATTTCTAATTATTAAGTATGTGTTAAAACCACATATATTTGTTTCATTACCCAACTCACATTTCTAACAGCATAGTAATCAAATTTTGTCAGCAAAAGCTATCATTGCAACAGTTTTGTGAGTCAATGTGTGTATATATATATATATATATATATATATATATATATATATATATATGTATATATATATTTATGATCTATTATTTATAGATATTTATGATCTATTGGATCAGAAATTTTCTAGTCGGCACTTTCGGATTGCTTAATGAGGTCAACCTCATAAGCAAGTTTGCTCCCTATGGAGTGAGAGAGGAACCATGCTAAAACATGAGAACTCACTGTTAGATATTTAGGTAACTTTTTAAGTGTACTCCAAGTAACATTTATCCACAGTAACCTAAGAGTTATCGTCATCTTCCTACATATCCTAGGCATTTATTGCTGAAGAATGCTGTCAAAGAGCGTGCCGAAATGTTCAAAATATATTTTTCTGAAAATCTGGTGTTTTCTCTTAGTTGAATTATAACCATTCTTTGGTATCCTGTTCATGGATTAGCTGGGAAATCGAATACTCTATTTGCTGGCGGATTAATATTTCTTCAAGCCTAAACACTTTGTATGAGCTGTTAACTGTTGCTCTAACTATCCAGAGTGGCTTTCAGTTATTTTTCAATTCCTAATTATTTAATATGTTTATGTTAACAGATTATCCTCGGATTGTGATTGTGATTATAAGCCAAGAAAATCAACACCATCAGACTATTGCTGAAGAATTAAAACAAAATATTTTAAAGCAGGCAGAATCATTGCAGGTAGGTGTCTTCCACATTTTTTGCAGATATAATGTACTTTTTTGTTACTGATTCTTCAGAATTCAATCAGGTCCGTTTCTACATTGACTGTCACAATACCTTTTGGGATTCCAGAGTTGGGTGGTATACCAGTTTAATGAATTGGTGTTCTACGTAACAACTCATTATGAATTTTCTCTTAATCTGGATCTCTTAATCTGGATCTGGAAGTTGGCATAAACAGTCCGGCTCCAGATGCCGGCCTGGATAAACTACTTGTACTGTTTGAAAACAATAAAGAATCCTTGTTTTCAGCTAAACAAGTGTTCTCTCAAACAGGAGAACCCAAAAGCAACAGAATAAAAAAAAAAAGAAAAAAAAAAAGAAGGCATGCCAAATCAAAGAAGATATTCTTTGAAAAAAAAATTATGTTATGGTTTTGTTCAATTAGTAAATCAAATCTGCTCTTTATAAGTTCAGACAATTATTTAAAAAAATAATCTGATAATGTATTTATGATGGAAGAAATCTTAAGCTAGAACAAATTTATGCTAAGAGAAATTATAATTTGTTTAAAGATTTCTTAACATTTTTCCCCATAGGTGCAAACAGTTGTTCACGTATTACCAGATGAAAAATCACACATAGGTTATTGGACATTAATACCTGAACTTCCAAGGTAGGTGTGCAGTAATTCTGCTTTATAAATATAATTTTTAATAATTTTATATTGTAGTCAAGCAACACTGTCAAAACCGTTACTTTCAAGTTGGCATGTTTGTTTAATTTCTTAACAAATTCAATTCATGCCTTTATGTTAAATCTTGAATTTTCCTCTGTATCTTGTAAAAGTAAATGCATTTTAAAGTAGATAATAGCACCTATGAATTCAACCAAACCAAAAAAATTTACATTCAATTATGTATTTTGATTTTAGTAAATATTTTACAACTTTCAATTTTAAATTCAGTCAATTTAAGCATTAAATAAGTTTTAGTGTTTGCAAAATTGTGTAATGATTAATATTATAGAGTAATGATTAATTTACTTTTACAAGTTCAGATTTATTTTCTATACTTTAAATAATATTTGTAGGCTTGCAGCTCTTCATGGGTCAAATTCTTCCTGGATATACTTCTGTGAGGAAAATACTGTTGTTAAATTAGAGAATTTGCTTAAAGGACTTTTGTTAGCTGATGAATCAGAGGTAGCTTTTTTTTTTTTTTTTCATTTGATACATGGATAAAGTAATAAACTGTGCATGACTGTGAGTATTAATAGATTGAAGAAAGAAAGAAAGAACACTTTATTAAAATAATGAAAGTGATGCTGCCCAAATTAATGGGGTTGCTAAGCGACACAGCTCTTTAATCAGATAAATGTCTTGATGTGATCTCTTGGTTTCATACAAAGGGTTTGTTATGTCAGGGATACGGAAGTTGTATTGAAGATCAATTTTGTACGCATGGTTGTGCCTCACGTTGGTGTTTCATTATGGTTCTTCATTAATTGTATTTTTAACCGTAAACTCTATTTTCGTATACATAAATTAATTTGCTTGAGTTTTGCTACTGTTGTATTTTTAAAATGAAATTAACAGGTACATTTATTCTATTAAAAGTATATATTTAACTAAGTATATGTTTGTCTAGTTTGTAATACAAATTATAGAGAATGCATTCAGTTTTATTAACACTAATGGAAGATCTACAAATTAATTTTATTCCTAAATATTTAGGCTGTCATTTGAACTGCTTTAAGCCAGTAGTTGTATTTAGTGGAGATAAAAATACTAGATTTCTAGAAAAAAACCTCACAGCTTGATTTGACTTTTTCATAGTTAATAAAAAAATGACTGGTTAAGACCATAGTAAGAAGTTGTGACTTCAGGGCTTTAAAGAGATTGTGAAGCAAAAATGTATAGTTAACTTACAGTTCATCTTTGCATAATCTAAGCAAATAAGCCCTTTAAACAAAATATTTAAAATAAAGATAAATGAAAAAATACTTGAACATAAATACGATTATTTGCGTTTAAGTTATTGATCAGTCCTTATTTATTTTCTTTTTTAGTTGGAATTCAAATGTGATGCTTTTCTTATTGCGTAAACACAAGAAGGAAAAATTAGAAGAATTAAGTTCTACATTATTTTTTTTTCAGAAACTGTGGATTGGTTTTGGACTGAGTGATGAAGAACCAAGCATCATTCATCATTTTGCTTTTGCTGAAAACCCTTCTAGATTCAAGTATCCTCTCTTTTCTGCTGGATTTTCAATGACTACAGCTTTGTTGAATGAGTATACCATTGCTTTTTAAACTGTTTATAAAATATTGTAATACATTTTATACACTGTAATACATTATATACTGTTTATATAAAAAACATTTATAATGTAATACACACACACACACACACACACATATATATATATATATATATATATATATATATATATATATAAAATTAAATATAGCCCCTACCTTTTATTACATTAATAAGTTGATTAATGCCATCAAGGCATATAAAAAAAAATATCTCCTGATAAAATCTTATAGTATTATAATGAAGAATAATGACCTGAAAAAGATTTACTTATTATAAAAAATGTAGTAAATATTTAACGAGTTTGACTAAATAATATGGCGTTCTGTTTATCTAGTATAGCAGAGAGAAACATTCAAGATTTAGAAAAGGATTCAGAGTTCTCTATAGACGCATCTCATGAGCTGGCTCTTTACATAGGACTGGATCAGGCAATAGTTCATGAACCTTCGTTATTCTGCAACAAACCAGGAGAGTCATGTGCATCTTACCCTGCTGGAATTAAGCTCTGTGTATGTAATGATTATATTATGGAGATATATATTAATGCAGCATGACTTTGATTTTATACGTATTATATTTCCAGTCTGACATAAATATTTGTAGACATAAAAAGCATCTAAAAAACTTTAAAATTTGTAAAATTAGATAAGTATGTAATAAATTCTTTTTGACATAAAAGGCAGATATTAAGCACAAATGTCCTTTTATATTTGAAGATACATAACAAGGAGACCAGGGGAAGCCAAAATGTTTGGTGCACTTAAAAAAAAAAGTCGGCACGCAGGTGCTGCTTAACTAATCACTTTCCTCTAAAAGTGTGGATAGTGTATGCTGCATTCCTAAATTTTGCTTAAAATAACCTACTTAAGTAAAAGAAGTGGTTGAATTCGTAAAATTTCTATGTAATAAGCCTTTTCAAATTTGAATTTGTGGTATACAGATCTTTTTCAATTTTACTAGGACATAAAACCCTATTAAATCCACGAAAAAAACGTGCAATAATAGATTTATAATTTTCTTCTAGAATATGCTAATAAAAATACGTTACAGTAAAAACACGTCCATGTGGTATGGCATTTTGGATATTTTTTTCCCTTCATGTATGTGTTTTATACTATATTTATTTAAATTTTAACGTCCATTTATTATTAACTACAAATGTTTTATACTATAACATACTGTTTTTAATATTTTTGTTAAAAAATAAATAAATAAGACAACAGTTCTTGTTATGAGGTGTTATGAAAAAAAACAAAAACAGTCTCTATTCTGCTACAGTGCTTGAGTCCGGTAAATTACCCCCATTCATTATATGGCTAACATAGAAATAAACTAAAAAGATTTTCAAAATATAGGGAAGAAATCATGAGTATTTTTTGGTGTTTATTGATTTATTATCAGACAGCTATCAAAACAAGCAATTTTAGGACAGCCTCCAAAGAATGTTTTCTCACTGTACAAAGAAGGAATTAAACATCCTAATAGAAAGGCCCTTGGTTGATCATATGGAAATATCCTCTCGTCAATCACTATAATATTATAAATATCTTTTAATTAATTGAAAATATTATAATTTTTGTTTTCATTTTGTTTTAGAAGCCCCCAGTAGATATTGATGAAATATATTTTGCTGTTAAAACGTGTGAGAAGTTCCATCAGAATCGTGTACCTTTTATTCAGAAAACGTGGGGACGTTTAGCCAAGCATATTAAATTCTTCAGTGATGTTGGAAGTAAGGAGTTTTTCTTGATTAAACTTGCAATACTTTTTAGTTACTAACTTCTTGAAATATTTTATTTCTTCGAATTTCAGATAAGACAATTCCGACAACGAATGTTGGCGTGAGAAACACTGAAAGAGGACACTGTTTAAAAACCATAAGGATTCTACAGCTGGCCTTTAATGAAATTATAAAAAATCTTCATCAAATTAAATGGATTGTTTTAGCTGATGATGACACAATATTGAGGTAACTAGACTTTATGAAATCAATGCTCGAAATATTTCTATTAAAATCATATTTATTAGGAGGAACCTATATATTCTCTACTCCTACAAATTCTAGGATTTTGCTGGATATAACTTTTGGTACAATTCAAAGAAAAAATCTTCCTTGAGCTTACATTTCTTTCATGCAAAATTTAATTTCTAACTGGTATAAACTGAGATTAATTAAAGTTTAGTACAATTACATTTAAAAAAATTATAAATGTACTGTTTGTTTAAAAACAAAGTATATATTGTACGTCGACATGAACACTTTTAAAACTCTGAGTTTTGGAGATACCCAATTTGAAGATTGGAATTATTTTAAAAAGAATAATTACTTTATCTTTGAGTAATGATTATGCTTAGTGATAAATGTGATAAGGTCTTCTAATTTATAAAGAATCCCATTAAAATTCCATACCAGTATCTAAAATATTTTATTTAAAAATTGCTTTTGAGTTAGAACTGTCATGAGTGCTTCATGCTGCATTGTAAGAACCTATACTTAGAACAGCATTCCTTAGAAGGGGCTCATTTCTTTTGTAATGTTGTAGGTTTTACTCAAAATTAATAAATGTGAAGATGTGGCAGAGTTCCTATAAGTAAATTATAGTTTATGGAAAAACTTTAGCAGTCTATAAATAAACATTTTTGCTAATTATCAAAAGGTCATTTTCTTCTCAACTATCCATTTCTAGTAAATTGAGGCGTTGCGGATATGAAGGGTGAACTTAACACAAGGTAGTTTTCAGGAAAATGCATTTGAACATTTTTTCTATAAGGGCGAACTCCAATAGATATTCAAAACATTTTTTTGTTGTGGGACGTCTCATTTTTTGTTTATTAATTTATGTTAATAAACAAATTATATAGTATTCACCAGGAATTAGTGTGAACTTCACTTTCAACGAAAAGAGCATTTTGTTTATATCATCATCCAGCGGACTGGTAGTGGAGTGTTGAGTTCGCCTTTCGTATCAGCCTTCCTGTGGCAGTTTCCAGCAAGCTTATTTACATTCTCTGTGTATTTTGAAAGGGAAAGAAGGGTGAACTCTCTAAAGCGTCTAGATTCGGATGGTGGAAAAAAAAAAAAAAAGAATTGACCGGATGTTGAGTTCACCCTTTGTATCCCCAACACCTCTATTGATCCTTTATTACTGTCCTAATTGAATGGTAATAATTAGAATTGGCTATGTATAGAGTTTTCATTTGGATTGGTTTATTTTATCCCTAAAATTAAATTAAACTCTGTTTTATTCACAGCTTAGTCCAAATAAAGTAAAAATTCAAATACTTGTTGATATTTTGTTTTAGTATTGAGCGGCTTCAATCTCTTTTGGCTTGTTATAATGTCGACACTGTCATTGGCGAAAGGTATGGTTTTAGAGTACATCAAGGTCGGGGATACAATTACTTGACAGGTTTGTTTTATTTTCAAACAATCCATTACAATTTAGTGTGACCATAACACACAAGTTCTCTTCTTCCCTGTAAAATTTTACAGAATGATGATTTGGCTAGAGTTCAAAAATCATCCTGCATAATTACAAATTAATATAAAAAAAAAAAAAAAGAAACTGAAAGAAGCTTTTAGTAACTCAAAACTGTAGATTAAAAGATTTTTTTCAAATTTCTGTTGTCTTTCATGTTGTATTTGGGCAGGTGGTGGAGGTATAGCATTTGGAATAGCAACTCTTCACAACATCATTGACATGTGCCACTGTCCAGAAATCGATAGCCCTGATGACATGGTTCTTGGAATGTGTATAACATCTCTTAACATCCTTTTAACTCATACTCCATTATTTCATCAAGTAAGTTTTTTTAAGTAAAAGTAAATCATTATATTTTGTTCTTTAGGTTAACACATAATGATTTAAATCATGCCTTTATAATTAAGTTTAAAAAAAAGTCCGTCACACATGAGCTCTGTATAAATAGTATATTACTCTGCCGATGTGCCATAAAAAAAATGCTCTGGAAAGTATTTAGCATATGACACATTGCTGAAGCATTAGCTTAAACTAACTGTTACCAATAAAAACATATAAAAAGGTTACCTCTTAATTTTTTTAAAAGTTGTTCAAGCAGCTGGCTCATAATTAAAAAATAAATTTTGGTAAAAACCTACGTTTACTTCGTAATTCCGAGTGCAATATAGCTATTTTTGTCGAATGAGAACAAAACTTGTACCTCACACATGCAAGTGCACATTTACATTTTGATTGTGTTTCGGGTTCACCCCATTCCTTATGGACCAATTTTACTTTTTTTAATTGCACATATTTATCATTAGTTAAGCATGATGTGTATGGCATTTCTCTGAAAGAAACAACAATTAAGGCTGAAACAGACAAATTAATAATTTTGTTACTCCTAGGTTTGCTGATATTCATAAGCATACATCTTCCTCATTAGCAGTGCTTATTATGTTGCAAGAAAACAAAAATTATGTCCCCTAACGGTCATTAATAATTCAGTCTGGACCGGTTGGTTTCAAATAAACCTCCTCCTCTAATGGACTGATTTTATTGATTAATGAACTCATCCAATCATTTGCTATGTGAACGTTCTATTCCAAGTTCAGAGTGAAAGAACAAAAATGTGCCTGCTGTAGAGTTAACTGACATGTATATATGTGTAGCAGATGAGGTTGATGAAAATTTCAAGTTATTTTTCAATAATTCTGTCATGAGTACAGACTCAGAAGCTTCATTCCTTCGGAACGTGTTAAAATGCAGAAATTTATGTAAAAAAAAAAAAAAAAAAAAAAAAAAAAAAAAAAAAAAAAAAAAAAAAAAAAAAAAAAAAAAAAAAAAAAAAAAAAAAAAAAAAAAAAAAAAGAGAAAAGAGGAGCTTTGTTCCTCCCAAAATATTTCCTTAAGATAAATATTCGAACTATTTTTTATTTTAAAAAACCTTTCATTTTATAGGCAAGACCTATGGATTATGCCAAGAGTTATTTGGATATTGGCTCACCAGTTTCATTCCACAAACATTGGAATATTGATCCACTACTTGTTTATAACAAATGGTTCTCATCAGGAAGGTATAACTCTGTGCATAATGAACTGTGATAAAATAAAAACTTTTCTGTTAAATTGTTATACTGTGTTTGCAGTAAGTTAAATATATTTTTATAGCTTATTATTTTCTTAAATAAATAATCCATCAAACATTGTTTTTTTCTTAACTTGCTCCTTCACTTGATATAGCTCATATGTATAATACTTTTTGGATTCAGAAACTTTTTTTAGAGCTTATCTGAATATTTATAGTTAAAATAATCTGTTGCTTTACTTAAATAATTGACGACCATTACAAAAAACCCCATCCCCGGGCAGGACTGCAGTGGTTGTATATGACCGCTGGGGCACAGTCCACTATAACTGCTAGAATGCATGTTTCCATCATGTTAGCCAGTAGCTATGGACCCTCTGACAGGTTTCCTGTGCTTAGGTTGATTTTTTTTTTTTTTTTTTTTTTTTTTTTTTTTTTTAATAATCCATAAATTATTAGAGTAATATTATTTTAACATTTATTGTATTGTAATAACATTTATTACTGATTCCCATGGCATTTCTACTCATTCTAGGCAATAATGAGGATGATTTTAACAATATTTCCAATTTTTTTGAGTTTATTATTTATTATTTGTCCAGTTTGATATTTTGCATAGCACCCTTGACAATATTTTTTTCATTTATCATAACCTGTGGGACCACATCATAATATATCAATAATTTAGTATTTTTTCTAATAACAACTGGGTACTACTATGGTAATTATTGTCTAACATAATCTAAAAGTAGCAAAACAAAAAAATAAGAGTTTGAACTAGCACTATGTTAACAAATTACTACCAATGTACAAAATACAATAAAGGATTGGAAATATTATGATTGAATATGTGTGATTTATCCACAAAGAACCCGAAGGGATACAAAACAGTGTTTATTGTTAGATACAATTTCCTCAGACTGTTAAGTCCTAATAGAATGTACAATTCAATCCTAAAATATGCCAACATTTGTGAAATCTAGTTTTCATTTGACGCCCAAAATAAAAATTAATTGGCACTGTCTTAGTTCTACAGTAAAATTAATTAACTAATTTGCGTAGAACATGAGCTCAAATGAACTTTTTTTTGTAAGATTTTTGACTTGCCAAACAATCATTTAGCAGGTATGTGTTTACAAATACACACATAAATGAGTCGTGTCAAAGCATCAGAGTGAGACACAGCGTTCATAAAAACTCTCAGTTTTATCAGTGAAAAGTGGTGGACAGTGGTCAAATTTTCTCACGAAAATTGGCACACTGTTGGATAAAGTGTTAGTGCAACCATCAGCGAAACATCGCTTACCGTGACATCGTAGTTTACCTACAATCTGTAAGTGAAGTTACAAACATTTACAGATTATCCAGCCCTCGCTGCTAGTAGGTCTAGTGGTGGGGGGCTTGCCTGTAGCTTCCCGCTCCTGGTGCATAGGAGCCCCTGCAGAGTGGGAGATACTTTTACCAGCAACACTCTCTCTTGACAGTCAGCTGGTAGCCAGCCTCTTTGGCTCAATTACTACGTAGCCGACTCTCGGCTGGGAATCCGAGGTTCGAATCTACATTTTTTACACAATTTTTTTTTCGTCTTTTTTTTTTCTAAAATGTCTAGCGCCATGGACAGTGAGCAACAACTCACTTTTCTGGAGTCTACATCAACTCACGATGGAGAAAATTTTACCCTGGGGAGACGTAAACGTCTTCGGAAGAAAACTACCTCAAACCTTTCGCCTAAAGCCAAGCAACAAAGAGGACCTAAAGTGACAGATGATCAAAACGCTTTACAAATTAATAAAACTATCCCTACGAAAACAAATGAAAATCAGAAGCCGCCCAATATCTATGTCAGAAATATCAAGAATTACAAAAACCTCTATACTCGCCTCAGCCAAGCTGCTGGGGAAAAATCATTCTCCTGTAGAGCTAGATTTAACGATATAGCGATCAGTGCTATCAATAGCGATGCCTACAGAGCAATTATTAAAAAAATGAACGAAATGGAAGCCGACTACCACTGTTATCAATTACCGGAGGAGAAAGATTACAGAGTGGTAATACGTAATCTTCATTACTCCACACCTCCTGAAGATATAGCAGATGCCCTAAAGGATCTAGGCTACAATGTTAGAAGAATAACAAATGTTCGCCACCCGACAACTAAAGCACAACTGCCACTATTTTTCGTGGATTTAGAAAAATCTGAAAAAAGCAGGGAAATTTTTAAGGAGCGATATCTTCTCTACACAAAGATATCTGTAGAAGAGCCCCGTCGTCGACGAGAACTGATGCAATGCCACAAGTGTCAGGAATATTATCACTCCAAAGGCTATTGCAAGCACGCACCTAAGTGCGTGAAATGTGGCGAACAGCACAAGTCTGAAGATTGCACGAAATTTAAAGACGCACCAGCAACCTGCGCCAACTGTGGAGAGAATCACCCAGCCAATTATAAAGGATGCGATGTCTACAAGGCTCTAACGACTCTCCGGACTCAACGGCAGAGAACGAGCAGCGCTTCCCGGCTCCCACAAGCTTCAACCAGCAAGGATGTCAGCCATCCACGTCAGGTACTTCACCTCGGAGGCCAAATGTCTCGTATGCCTCTCTTCTCTCCTCTAGGCAAAAGAATGTGCTGGTAAATCCTCAACCTCAAACCTCACACCTCCTTCCCAAACTTCCCAGAAGAATATCCCATCAGTTTCCTCTCCTAAACCTATTAATGCTCCTCCTGTTCCTCCCACTCCTACACCCCAAGATCCCTTCAACCTCTTTTCCTCGATCCTAAATAAGTTGGAAACATTATTAACTCCTCTTATCTCCCTTATGACCTCCCTAATATCCGACATTCTTCCGAAACTTCTTAAATGACTTCCTTTAATCCCAATTCCCTCACCATAATCATATGGAATGCTAACGGACTTATTTCACGACGACTCGAGCTCGAACTCCTACTTACAGAAAAAAACATCGACATCGCACTGATTACAGAAACACACCTACTTACCACAAACTACTTTTCAATCCCAGGCTATGTGTGCTACAGGGCAGATCATCCCTCCGATTCCCGGCATGGAGCTGCTGTTATGGTGAAAAGTTCTTTGGCTCACTTTTCACATTCCACTTTCTCGACAGATAGCATGCAGGTAAGTTCAATCTCCCTTTCCCTTTCTTCCTACAATATAATTGTTTCTGCGGCGTTTTTGTCCCCAAATTTCACCATCTACCCTCCTGAATTTCTCACTCTATTCCAATCCTTTGGTCCTCGCTTTCTCATAGGGGCTGATTTCAATGCGAAACATCCCAGATGGGGAAGCCGTCTAACCAATCCTCGTGGCAGAATTCTGTATGACATCCTTCAATCCCATAATTATGACTCCATTTCCTCTGATTCCCCTTCATACTGGCCAACCGATCTCTCTCGCACTCCCGACCTTGTCGATTTCTTCATCACTTCTGGCCTAAGGAGTATATCATACTCAACTCAGTCACTGCTTGAACTCTCATCCGATCACTCAGCCATCTTACTCGTCCTGAATACCTCTCCTCTACCACGCTCCAGCAATCCCACTCTCACACCAGGGCCTATGAACTGGGAGTTGTTTCGTCAACAACTCTCTCAACTCATAGACCTCAACGTTCCTCTGAAAACCTCATCCGACGTGGACGACGCTGTATTGATGTTCACAAAAGCCATACAAGACAGTGCTCTGAGCTCAAGCAGGCCAAGAACTCGTCTTCCTTTTCACCGTAAGCCTCAACTCCCAGATCACATCCTTAATCTCTTGTCAGCTAAGCGCCAAGCAAGAGCTCGCTGGCAGAGGACTCGTTACCCATCTGACCACACTTCCTTCAATCGACTTACTCGCCTCCTAAAAAAAGCCTTATCCCAATTCCGATCTGAATCCTTCAATGATTACCTCCAATCACTCACCACCGAAGACAACTCTCTCTGGCAAGCCACCCGTAAAATTCTAAAATTCCATTCCGTTCCTCAACCTCTTCAACGCAGTGACGGAACTTGGGCTAGAAGTGATGAAGACAAAGCCGAATTATTCGCTTCCCATCTGGAATCCACTTTTTCCCCTCACCCAGAAACCAGCTCCTCCCAAGACCTAGAAATACACGATTACCTGAATAGCCCTCTTCCACTCTCCCTTCCTCCTAAAGCATTCCATCCTGCAGAAGTTAAATACATTATCAGACACCTCCCAAGAAAATCTCCCGGTTACGACCTTATAACAGCCCTAATCCTAAAAAATCTACCTCACAAAGCAATTATTTTCCTCACCTACATATTCAATTCAATCCTAAGAACCACCCACTTCCCAAATCCATGGAAGCACTCAATAATAATCCTTATACCGAAACCCCAGAAATCTCCCAAGATTCCATCATCGTATCGTCCTATCAGTTTGCTCCCAATCATGTCCAAAATATTTGAAAAACTTCTCCTAAAAAGAATTCTGTCCACAATCCCTCCCAATTCCTTACTTGATCACCAATTTGGTTCTTGTCCTCAGCATTCAACCATCCAACAATGCTTTAGCGTTGTTACACCATATCCCACGCGCTTGAAAGTAGAAACTACTGCACGAGTGCCTTTCTCGACGTCGCCCAAGCGTTCGATCGTGTTTGGCACCCGGGGTTTTTATACAAAGTAAAGCGCATACTTCCTCACACATATTTCCTAATCCTGCAATCCTATTTATCTAACCGCTCCTTCCAAGTAAGATCTGGTTCTGCACTGTCTATTTCCCATCCCATTTCCTCCGGAGTGCCACAGGGAAGTATTCTTGGGCCCCTCCTTTACCTTTTGTACACCGCAGACATCCCCACCCATCCCAGCACCCACTTAACCACATATGCTGATGATACGGCCATTTTTTCTTCTTCTCCCGATCCTGTAACTGCTTCCTTTCATCTACAAGAACACCTGGAGTCTATCGAGCACTGGTGCAACAAGTGGAAAATTAAGGTGAATCCTCAAAAATGCTGCCACATTACATTCACCCTCAACAAGAGAGCCTGCCCACCAGTCGTCATATTTAGCCACGAACTCCCCATATCCAACGAGGTGCGCTACCTGGGATTATTACTGGACAGTAGACTCACTTGGAACCCTCACACCCGACTAAAAAGACAGGAACTGAACAGGAGATACGGACTCTTACGACAACTACTGGGACCTTCATCAAAACTGACAATACACAACAAACTCATTGTATACAAAACCATAATCCGACCTATTTGGACTTACGGACTTGAACTCTGGGGAACAACTAAAACTTCTAACATACAGAGAATACAGGCATTCCAATCCAAAGTCCTTCGCAAAATAGTCAATGCTCCTTTTTACGTTTCCAATAAAACTCTTCACAATGACCTAAACATCCCTCTCGTTCAAGAACTGGCAAAATCCCGATTCCTAAGCTTTCATTCCAAATTGTCCTTCCATCCCAATCCCAGAGCACAAACACTTTCCTCCCAAACCCACCCACAGAACCCGCCTAGAAGGCTCAAGAGACATTGGCCTCGTGACCAGCTAACTGACTAGCGGAGAAAAAAAAATTCCAAACTAGGAAGTACCAATATTGATTGGCTCCTTCCATAAGTGTTATTATTTGTTATTTATTTATTTATTTTTTTTTGTCTTTACTTATTTATTATTTAGTTATTTTCATTTATTTTATTATGATTACCATTTATTCATATATTTACATTTAAATTATTTTGTTATTTCTTTTTTATTTTATTTTATTTATTTTTTTTTTATTTATTTTTTTTTTTTTTTACTTTGTTGTCAGTTGTATTAATCAATTTTTGTATATATCATGAATCATATTTGTGAGCAAACTTAACCAATGTACTTAAAAATGTACAGATGTTAAATAAACGTATTATTTAAAAAAAAAAAAAAACAAAAAAAAAAAACACACAAATAATGAAGTGAATTTTCTTGTGAGGGAGTGAGACCTTGGTCGAGGAATTGCCTGTAATAAAAAAGACAACTGATAACAAAAATAACCTAATATTTTTGTAATTTTTCTCATTTTATCTTAAATCCTTTTTTCTTTGTTGCATGCCTTCTCACACTGTCATCTTTACTTTGAATAATATGTACTAAACCAATATCAACAATAATAAAATATTCATTATTATTATGTTAGTGTAATAAAGCCCAAGCCACAAAATTACTTAAAAATTATTTATTCGGTTGTTGTTATGATTTGTTTTCACTATCTGTAATAGTTTCAATATCACCATGATGGGATTTCATTGCTGAGTCTTCTGGTCTTTCCTCTGATAACCACTCCTCTGTAATCTCATCTTCATGAGGATCACGGAAATAAGGCCTCCTTTTAGGTGGTTCATAGCGAGGAGGAGTACCTTCAAAGTATTCTTTAAATGTTTCTTCATTATCTTCCAAATAGACCTCTTCTTCTTCTTCCACTTCAGACTCCTCAGATATTTGGGGAGATCCATCAAGAGAAGACAATGATGAAACTGAAGAGCATGACTCATATCCCTGAATTTCATCTATATATGGTATAGTTTCTCCTTTAGCTTTCTTTTCAATCACTGCATTTCGCAGAAGATTGAAACTTGCTCTGTGAAGTTTCATCTGATCAAAATTTATCTTTTCGTGCGTATCTTCTTTTAGAGCTTGCTTGTCTTGTTTACTTTCGAATCTTACTGAAGATTTTCTGTCCGATAATTCTTCTGTTTCTATATTATCATTGTCTTCTAACTTAGAAACTTCTCCCTCTTTCATTTCTTCTTGATTAACTAAGTTTTGCTTCTTGCCATCTCTTTTCTTTTTCTTCTTTTGCTCAACTCCTTTTGTTTTTCCTCCTTTGTCAATGGTTTCTTGTTTTGAATTATCAGTCTCTTGAACTTCGTCTAAAGGCAATGGTTTGTCTTCCTTTTCAAGAGGTGCAGACCAAAGAAACAACTCATCAACAGTTTCTTCTTTCTCTTTAGGAGGTTCGGCTAATTCTTCATCTGAAGGGTGAGGATATGGCTCCCCATATTTAAATTTAAATGTAGGGGTACTGAAAATCTCTTCACCTCGTTTTGGTTTCTTCCATTTTAGCTTTTCATCTCCCATATACTTTCTATAAAAACTACCTTCTGGTAAATTTATGTCTATTTTTTGACTTGGAGGACTTTTAAGAATCTGCATATTCTTATCTTCACTTGTTCTTTCAGAATAATTGTCAGTAATATATTTACCATGCATTCTAACAGGTTCTTTGCCTTCTTCATTCAAATCCCAATAAGGATCATAATCACTACCGTACATTTTTCTTAATTTATCTAAGTTTTCTAATCGCCTTTTATACTTTTTTATAAGATAGCTTTCCTCGTGGTTAATCCAGTACGAAAACTCTAAACCTTCTTTTTCAATTTCTTCTTTTACTATCTCTCGTAACCATCTGAAATCCAATTTGAAGATTAAACAAGGGAACCCATTACAAAGTTTTGGCTGAGTATTAATTATTTGCAAAGAGAGATTAAATAAAACTTCTAGATCATCAAATGTAATTATGAGAGAATTATTTAGGATGCCCGGTGGCCGTGAGTGTTAAGGTGTGAGTTCACGCCAAGGGTTGTGGGTTCGATTCCCACTAGGGGTGGTGGCTTTTCTTTGGAAAAAAGAAAAGGCATCACTCCTATACTGGCTAGAAAAGGGTGGGGACCTATAGATAACCCGTCCTAAAATTTTTAGTTAATTATAATGGATATTAAAATTTAAATAATTATTTATGAAAAGTTTAATTGTGAAAATGCAATAATTAATTGCAATGTAAATATAATACTTTTGGTCTTCATCCAGATATCTTCTTCTGTCATTCCAGAAATCTCTCACTTTTTGATACTTTTCCAAAATTTCTGGTAAACTCCAGTCTTTCTTTATTTTATTTAACCTAACAAGTTCTTCGAGTTCCTTTTCTTCATTTTCATATGACTCCCCAAAATAAGCCTCTACTTTATCCAAAGCTTTCTTTGAATTATCTTCAGCAATATTTTCAATTTCTAATGACACTTGAGATTTATAAATCTGCAATTCAAATTAAAAAAAACTTAGTAATCAATTGGAGAAAAATGTGGATCTTGACATTAGTCTGACACATTCACAAAAAGTCCGACTCATTGAATAGGGAATCCTAATTTCTTTTTCATGCCGCACCATTGTCTGGGCTATTAGCACTGACATCCATGGTGCAGCCGGGAGAAATGAGGTAAAGTGCAAGAAACAACAAGTAAACTTACACGCTTTATAATGAGAACTTTCAATAACAAGAAATGACCCTCATAAGGAGTCAGACGTCATTACTGACTCCATATGCTTGCATCTTTCCTTCTATAGGTTTAAATGAACATCCAACTTACATAATTATCTAGTTCACATAAAATATATAAAAACGTCGCTTAATGTATGAATGGATACTGAAAAATGAACTTACAAGTAAAATGAAAATTCAAAAGGCCAAAAAAGTGGAGATGAATACTTTTTCTTGTAAGTCACTTTTGCAGTATTAGGAAGCAAAGTTTTTGATTATTAATAAATATTCCTTACATATTGACGAGGGATTTCAAATTCACTAATGGCATTTTGAAAAATTTCATCTGCCATATTTACTATTTCTTCTATTTTCACAGTTAATTGAGATTCACGCCTTTCTTTCTCTTTTAAAGGTTTTATTGCAATATCCAATTCATTCATTGAGATTTTTCTATTTTCAAGGATTGTCTGTAACATTGAAATTATGGAATTAAAACATTTTGTAAAAAAAAATAAAAAATAAAAATAAAATTAAAAACATGAATACATACAAATCAAATTCAAGTAACAATTAGGATCGGAACAATAATATTAATATTATTAAACTTTAAATATTTTCTAATTATTCATTTTTTTATTTTTAGATAAGAAAGGAATAATTAAGATAAATAAACTTCTTTTTAAAACTACAAAATAAAGAGAATTCAATTTCATTACTGTACATTCAACATTTGAATGGTGCAGTTATTATCAAGCTTGGATATGATTAAAAAACTATTTTACAATAAGCAGTGATTTACTTTTATCATATGCTCTTCTTCTTGACTGTACCATAACTTTTCAGCAGGATCAAGCCAGGCAGCAGTGCGCCCTCTCCGTCTTAAATACCATCTATGAAATAAAGATTAAATGTCTTTCATCTTTTGAATGTATATTAATACTACTGCTGTACTTAAATATGAGAACTCAAAACATAAAAATTTCAACTTATAGCTTAGAAGTCAACTTCGATATTTATCATCAATTCTGAAGAATTAGTTTGTAGCATAAGAACAGATACCTGAATATACCAACATACTAATAATTAACAATTCTCTATGAATTATGTAGTTTTATCAATGAATAAAAATTAAAATTGATGGGCGTGTAGCAATAAGGTGGCAGCTCCTTCTTTCACATTTTTGGCAAATTGAAAAAGCATTTTAAAATTTAGTCTCTTGGAATTTTTTTCCTCTTTCTTTTTCTTATCATAACACAGCCGCCTACTTATGAAACAAATGCCATAAGGACCCTATCCTACCTTTTTTAGAATGGCTGTGTGAGGTCTAATGGTTTTGAGCTGCCTGTTTATTGAGCCATATTCTATAGTATAATTGCTTTTAATCACATTTTTAATTTAGGAAGCTCTTATGACAATACAAAATAGAACAACAAAAAAATAAATTAAAGCAAAATGCAGTCTTCTTCTGGATCTGTCAAATCAACATCGTCAGTGTAACTGAAAAAGCTATACATTTTAATGCATTGTAGAACGGCATCTCATTCTGACCGACATATTTATGTGCGAGGCTCAATATGGCATTGTATTTCTCAGTTTTTAAGATCAGGGGTTGGCTGCACGCAGATGGGAAGTCAATAGTAGACCTCACACAGGGCTACAGGGGGGGGGGGGCATTAGTTGCTGTGATTCCACTATTAAAGTGACTAGAGCTGGTCCCTTATTGAACCAGGAGATAGAGATAATTTTTAAATCCTTCCTTGTTCTAACCTGAAAATCCCCAAAAATGGAGCTGCTTCCTTGTTGCTTCATGCCCGTCAATTATAGGATGATATTTTCAGTAGCTCGGTTTTTTATTTTATGACGAACTGAAATCTCTTCTGGTTTTCTCCATACATTAGCTACCTAAGTACATATTTGTCAAACATGGATGGCTACTTTGTTTATTATGGTTGCAAATTTTAATGGTGAATCATTGTATGCTAGAAACTCTCCATAAATGAGCACATTAATAAAAAGAGATTTACTGATAATATTCATAATTATCATTAAATCACTTATAGGTGACAAAATGTCAAAAGTTTCTTGATCTAACGGTTTGAGCTTTGCATTGAAATGTATATACAAACTTTATAAACTAATTAGGTACTGAACAAATAAATTATTTTATTTTATTAATGAAGATTCCTAGTGCCCCTTGTTTTCGATACAGGGTGTCTACTGTACGAAAATGTCACAAAATTGAAATAGGGCACAAAAAAGTCATGAGTTTTGATACCAAGTCACGAAATTTCAGTTTTTACCAGAGTGTAACATAATCCCGGTACTTTGGCGTATTCGTAATTGTCGCTGTTTTGTATGCATTTACAAATCAATTATTCATTTTTTAAATATATGAATATTGAAATACTATACACAAGGCCAATTTTAAGCCAATAGTTAAGGCTTTTTCATTTTGATTTAGTTTATTTTCTTTTTAATGAGCATGAAATTTGAAATCATTAAAATGTCACGAAAAAGTCCCAAAATTGGCTTTCACAAAAGTAGTAGACACGCTGTGATACCTTAATTGTGACCATTTACTTATATTTTTTTTGTGTAAATTTTCTTGTTTTGATTTATGTTTCTTCGGTTAAAGTGGAATTAATTTGATTTTGAATTATGTAATATGCATTGTCTCTATTGCCAGCTGACAACAAAGCAAACAACAGACTTTCTTTTACTGGATCTATAGCTCTTTAACCAGTAAGTTTTGATGGCTTTCAAAATAATTCATAATAAAAATTGATATTCTGCTGATAGAATATTATGGAAACGCGCCTAGAGAAGACAGTTCCAGTGATTCAGATTTCTTTTTTTTCAGCGCTATAGAAGTTTATAGTCTCTTAATGAATTTTATTAATGCGAGTAATCCACATTTATTTTGTGCTTACCTAATTTCTGAAATAAATACTGCTAAAACTGATCGATTTATAATGATTTTACCAGCATCATTAAATTAATTTCAGTAAAGAATAAATATGAATCCATACTTATATAATTCTTCTTTAAATTTTTTGCATCCTACAATGTCTTTCAATTTTGTCTTGCCAATTTCTTTCTTCTCTTCTTGCTTCTCCCCAGATTCAACTGATTCCTCATCTCCTGTAGTAGCTAGTGGCTTTCCTTTTCCTTGCTTCATTTTTTCCTTCTTTCTCCACCATTCATCAGCTTGGCTTTTCATTCGTATTTTTCGGGATTTTTCAGTCTCAATCATATTAAAAAATTGATCTTTCTGTAAATGATATGTGTTGTTAAATTTTCTGCTTTTTTCGACTGAATCTGTGTTTTAAGAAAATTTACAAAAATTTTATTTTTAAAATTAGTGTCTAAATATTGATTTGCTTTTAGATAATTTCATGAAATACGAACGAAGGTGTTTTTGGCAAACCATTCTCATACCGTGTGTGATTTTTGAGAATAAAATCCCATCCCATTTTATATGAAACAACTTTTGCATATGTAACATATACATTTATTCACATCAAAAGCAAACCAGTTGATACATAAAACACATTTATGGCCCTTATAAAATTTCTTACCATAAAATGAATGATGGAAGAGAGATAGAGATAGGAGAAGATAGAGTGCAAATTTGTAAGGAAAGCTCCATTATTTTAAATAATAAAATTACATGAAATATAAGTATGGAACAATTGAGACAGGTAAACAAATAATTTTGAACTGCCTGCTCTCATCCTGAGCACTTCCGGATCTCGTATGGGTTCTTGTGTGGCTCCATTAGACAATGAAGGAACTTTAGCCAGTTAGGTAGATGGAATAGTTCTAATCCCGCATGCACGAAATTCTGAGGGAAATATTCCTGATGGTTCTGCCATTTGAATTCCCATTACAATGAAGGAGAAGCTACTTTAAACTCAATAAAAACTGATTATGTCTCGTTTAGGGCCATGGAAGGCATTCAGAAGTCACGCAAGGGAGATAGTATTTAATATTTATCACTACTTAGCCAAAGCTAAGGCAATACAATTTATGCTACAGTCTGTTCAAATAGATGGTTTAGTTGGAGAGAAAAGGGCGTGTCATATATTCCCTGCGCAAGAAATAGGCGATAACAATTCTCTATGTTAGTGATAACCTTATCACTAGGAGGTTTAAAACTTTTTAATCTTAGGTTTGGCTAAGTATTGATAAAACTTAGATACTATTTCCTTTGTCTGGCCTCTCAAAGCCTTCCCTAGTCTTAAACGAGACATAATCATTTTTTATAATGTTTCATGTATAGTTTTGTTCCTTGAAATGAGAGATTGCAAATGGTGGAACCATCAGGAATATTTCCCTCAAACTTTTGCACATGCGGAATTGAACTTTTCCCTCTATCTGAACAGGCTATAGTGAAGAACTAAGATATCTACAGAGCATAAAGAACATATGTGAAAATGATTTCTCAAACAAAGAAACAGGTAGATAAAAACAAAGTAATGGAAATTATAATGTTGTTTAAATTGTAGTTTAAACAATTTGTATGCATTAGGAAATTAATGGAGCCTCACTGAACCGAGGTTCCAAGGGCTCAATTACAGAAACATATTTCTGGACTATAAATTAAGATGCAGAAATTTGCTACAAAAGTATCAAGGCAGCCCATAAGCAATTACACTAATACACGGGTCATAGACAATATTTGGGATCAGGAATCAAAATTAAAAAAAATAGTTAAACCTGTGGTAAGTGTTTAATTTCAGGTTAAGTTACTGTTAAAAAAGAGGGCAAGAGGGTTCTTTATTATATTTATTTTTCCTTTTGAAAATATTTAGAGCATCCTAATGAAAATAAATAATAGAAAAAATGAAATTCTTTGTCAAAAATATATGGAAATTTTCATCTTCACACTTCCCATTCCCTTTAAAAAAATAGAAAAAGTAATTATCATCACCTCTTCCTGGTTATCAACTTGGTAGTCCATTGGTTCATTAAAAAATTTTAGAACACCTCTCTGATCAGTAACAGCAATAAGACCACGAGGAATAGGTAATCTTGGTACGCTGAGATCTGTAAAAGAATTTGCAAGCTCATAACATTCTTGAAGTCATAACATAAAGTCATATAAAGTAAAGTATAAAAGTAAATTCGGATTCAAAGGATGGATCTTGTGATGGTTCTTTTGCTGTAATATACACCAGTTCATTCCTGCCGTTTTCTGAATGGCTATGTCCATCATGTTATAATAATTTGAGAATAATTAAAAAAATACTTACTACAAACAGAACCTTCTGCCACTGCTAGCTTCATTTTAGCCTCATTTCCATTCTCAAGTAAATCCCAAACTTCTATCGTTCCATCAGAAAATCCAACTCTAAAAGTACTTGCTTTGAAATCAGTCCACCCCACATATGTTGTTATTAATTGAGGATATTTCTTCCACTTTAATGGCTCCACCTAGAGTAATATCATTCAGTTTTAAACTTGTATTTAATTTAGATCTCTACTAAATCATCATGGAAATTTCAAATCAGGGTTTCTAGGTCATGTGCATTTGACATCATAAGCACCTTTCTTTCCTCCCTTTGGGGGAGGAATGAAATGTGCAGAAATCTCTCTCTTAAATAAAGTATTTAAATATTTATGAAAATACCATTTCCATAGTCCATAGAGCAAAAACATGACCCCCCGCAGTCAAGAAGAGATTTTTTTTTGAAGGATGTCTTGCAATATGTGATATGGGGCCATCATGAATGTTGTGGTATTTACAAATAACAGAAGCAGCTGAAAAAAACAAGCAAATTACTATGAATACAAATTCACTGTAATATAAGATTTAATATTTTTTCAAGAAGTCAATTGGTTATTGAATGTCAGTTGTCAAGAGGAAAGCTTCCTTTGGATAAATAATTACAAATTTAACTTTGGTTGCAGTCTCAGAAGGGTTAAATGTCCTTTTTTGATTACCTGTTAAATTAAAAAAAAATCTAATCTCTTTAACTAATAATATAACTGAATAAATAAAGAAATTAAGTTAATAAAAATTTCATTTTAAAACAAAAACTATATTGATTTGCTTACGTAGGCCATCATGTTCTATCATTTTATGTTCACCAGGCTGCCCTTCTGCGGGTTGCTGCCAAGAAACAGATGCAACAATTCCATCAATCGTTCCAATGATAGCCTCTGAGAGCAAGTTCATGTTGCCTAAACAGCCTAGACATTAAAAAATATACATATTTTAAAACTTCACAATTTCTATGATGGCTCAAAATAAGGGATTTTATTGCAACATTTGATTACTTATAGCTTCTCAGGGAAATTTACCTAGTTTTTTTTTCACTCGGGAGGGTACTTAAACATAGGAAACAGGCACTTGAAATTAGAAATGTATAGATTGCAATTTTTACAAACGGACGTCATTTCATTTGGTCAGGGGGTTATTCATAAAATTTCATTTTGATAGGTGGTGAAGATCCAGAAAAGATGACAACTTGACTCTGTTTAAGGGCAAATATCTTAGCGAAATTTTCAACAATGAATGAGGAATTATAAATTATTAGCATATCACTTTTCCTGAGAGTTATCAAAAAATAGGATAACATTCAGTTCTGTAAAGAAAAAGCTACGATGCTTACTCATGTTATATTCTCCTCCCATCGCTAGCCGACGTTCTCCTCGTTTAGGTTTTATTACTTCTCTTTGATATTCATAAGGAATTTCATCGTGTGAAATACAAGTGATGTGAAATCTAGCAGCTGAAAAAGGAGCCTCAGGGATTGGCATCTTAACCTGTACAACATATTTTTTCATTTATGGACAAGTTTAAATACACAATTGATAATTTCAATCATAACAATAATAGATAGATAGATTGATAGATAAACGCTGTATTTAAGTTTTAACTTTTTACAGGGAGGCCACTTAATGTGCTTAAAATAATATAACTTTACATAAAAATTATAAAATATAATACTAGTTTTATAATAATGAAAAATTTATACCTAAATAAAAAGAAAAGAAGAAGAGATAAAAACAAATGAATACATATATATAATAATAATAAATAAATAATAATAATAAGTCACACAAATTAAAATTAAAATAATTCAGTTTTGCACATTCAGTCCTACATTAAAGAAACAGCCACAAAAAAAATTAATCGAATCTGATAAAAGCACGGATTCTGAGGGCATATAAAACGTAGGCGCAGAGGTTGTTGAGCTTCTCACGGACTCTTACATCCAGTAATGCAACAAGCCTGTCTTCAGTGGTGTCCTCTCCTTGGAAATAGCTGCAGATGTAGTGGCGTCTAGCTTCCGTGTACATCGGACACCTGAGTAGGAAGTGACCAATATCCTCCTCTTCGTACAGGTTATACAGGAGCATATCTCGTCACATTTTATCTTGTACAAGATTCCATTAGTAAATATTCTCAGCTCCAACCTTCCGGCTAGTCTCAGCTGAGACAAGATTCGAGCTTTGTAGAAGGTAGTTCTGAGCTGGAGGTATTTATCTACACCCCAAAATGTCTTTAGCCTTCGGTAGATTGGACTGAAGGAGGATCCACACATCTTCTCTATATCTGCTTGGACGTGTCTATCAAGATATGCTTTGACCAGATATCCTTCTTTTTCTCTCAGAGCTGCGCTGTCCTGTCTCAGGAATAATTCCGCTTCTCCTACAAGCTGGAACTGCTCTTGTGCCTGACTCACCCAGTTATATTGGCTTGAATTATGGGATGAGCTGTCAAGTTGTAATAGCCTATCATAGCACTTTTTTGGTATCCTATTGCTCGGCATTTCTAGAAGTTTGATAAGCCATTTCAGCATTAGCCCAAAAACTTTAGCTTTCAGCATTTCTCGTCCACATTCCAATCTTAACAAGTAGCCTGGAGTGTTTCGAGGGAGAAGTAGCAGACTCTTCAGGAATTGCTCATGGAATCTCTCGAGAAGTTGCAAGTATCTCAAGCCCCATACCTGACTACTGTATAACACTACTGAACCACATAGTGCATCAAACAGCTTCATCCTCAATTCCCACTGTTGGCATTTAGTAACAATAGTAATAAATCACCGTTCGCTTACAAACAACAAGAAAGATTATTTTCAATAAATGACTAGAAATAAATAAATTAATAAAAGCATAACAATGGAGATTACTTATTTACAGTAATGACAATTTTCTATTTATAATATTATAACACAGCTCCACAAAAGAAAAAAAAGAGTTAGAAAAAGACAGACCCATATCTGTTTTTCCAAAAATATTTTATAATATATCATAACAAAATATAGAATTATATCAGAAAAATATTCTCATGTTTCCTAACCAAAACTCTCAAGTTAACCATTTTTGCGTAATAGAATATGAGTAATAAATAAGCTTAAAGTAAGAAAGCATTCACTCTAATTATGTACAACTAGAGTTGATTATTTTTGCATAAGAAAACTCTTCTATCATTATGCTAAATTAAGTAAGAATTAAATAAGCGTACCCGTTAATTTAGACTAAATCTGTGTCAATTCAGATTATTGAGAACACTTTTTTGAGATAAGTGGTAATTTAGCTTAATTAATAAAATTATATCACTATATTCTACTTTCCCTTTTAAACTTCTTTGCTGGTTGATTGTATCTCCTACATCCCAGCATATGTCCACCTGCGCATAGTGGGGCAAAACGACATATCGTCTTTCAAAAAAAGGTACAGCTTCTAATCTTAACTGATTTCAAAGCACATTTTTTAAATAAAAGCTAATAAAATTTAAAACAACTTTGTCCAGCCAGGTTTTTGTTTCCCTTGTTTATTAAATTAAGCGTAAAGATGTTAAATTTACAAAGTTTTACAATTGAACACAGAATAACATTTCATTACAAATATTGTTAGACTTGGAATAGAATCAGATTGACACATGTTCATAAAAGGTAAATTTATCTTAATTCAACAATGAGGCTAATTGAAATAATATTTAGTATAGATAATAATTGTAATGAATTAGATGAAATGCTGAAATTATCACTGCTATTAATTTTTTTTAATTGCTATTATAAATTATTCTTTAAGTAAATTTTGAGATGCCACATCTATCGTAATTGGAATGTGCTTCCATTCATTACAAAAACAACTTACATAAGGATTGTAAAACTTTGTGACTTTAACTCCTAATTACCTTAACTTCCACTCCCGTTTGCCTGGTCATGACAATCCCCTAATCAATAAGTTATCCGCATCCTCCATACCCGGTAACCCTCACCATCGCCTTAAGCGCAAATGGCTTAGAGACCTATTGTAAACAAAGCTTGTAAAATGTAAACATTATAAATGTAAATATTGTAAATAGCCACACAAAAACGAAATGTAAACAACTGTTAACATTTCTAGCTACGAGGGTTCGTTCGGCCCCACTGTGCTGCGATGAGGCATATACCCTCTTACAAAAATGGTGTAGGTTTGATAATCATTATTTTCCATTTAAGAAATAAAGATATGACCTGAAAAATAGGATCCCATCTCAAATATAAATCACTGTATTTTAAAGGTTTCACTTTAAGAGCTTCTGGTTTTTCAAAATTAGTTTTACGTTGTAGACTTGAAATTGAAAAAGGAGCTTTATGTGGTGGATTTGGAGTGGATTTCATGCTCCAGTATTTCACGGTTCCATCAGCTGAAGTTGACATAAACTGTAATGTGCCAGTACCACCAGACTTTGTTAAGTTATACCTTCCTCCTTTGTCAGGCGAAACCTAAGAACATTTCATAGAATGAGAATTGGCATAAATTTCATAAGCCATCTTCAACATAATTTATATTACTTCAATATTTGGAGGAAGCCAAGTTATATCTATAACACGATCTGTATGAGATGTCTTCTTACATGATAAACATGAGACAGGAATGCGCACTGTTGGATTCAATTTTTTGAACCAAGACATAACTTTCCCCTAAAAAATAAATTTAGAAATATTCAAGAATAGTTAAAATTGTTTTACACGAAAATTGAATTAATTTTACCAAATGTCTGAATCCTTCTTTGTCACTATTTTTTTCAATGTCTATTTTTTCTATTTTTTTAGGGGAGTAACCTTCCAATTCCCAGATAACTACTTGTCCGGTAATCAAGCCTCCTGCAATATAGTGTCCAATGTAAGGGCTAAAACTCACACTGGTAACTTCAAATGGGCTAACCAACCTGTGCTAAAATGAAAATCTGTATGAATATTTAATGAAAATAAAAAATTAACTGATTTATAAAAATTAATAAAAACCAAAAAGTAATTAAGAAGAAGAATTTAATAATATTTCTTGAATCTTTTCAATACCATAAAAATAATGACTTTTTTTTTTTTAGAAATATTAAGTCTAAACATTTATTTCTGGAAAGCAGAGTCGGAATTCATGCTTATTTGTTTTCAAAACAAAAAAATTATCTAATTTCATTGAACTCATAAGCCCAAGTTATTAAACATATAAATGTAAATTTAAGTACTTCTTAACTAAGAAGAATGATCTTTTTAAAAAGCAAATACCATTGGTTTTAAGTCGTCAACAGTTGTCCAAATTACAACATAATGCTGCAATTCAAGTTTGTCTAGCTCATCCTCATCTTCATCTTTTTCAAAAAACTGTTCTGAACTTGAACCACTAGATAATATTTCCAAATCTTGTTGCAATAATTTTTTTCTTTCCCCAGTAGCAAGTTTGTTTACTTGTTCTATTAGAACCTTCTGAGCTTCATCTGTGAATCCCCTGTAATTATATGAATTCTCTAGGATTAATTTGGTCTTTAATAGATGTTCTTTGGGCATTTTATAAAAAAAAAATATTTTCTGGAACTTCAAAGTAGAATATATGTTAGAAGCAAAGTTTCCTGGGACAATTTTGTCAAAAAGATTATATATATTATATAAAAAAGAAATCTTCCCATAACTGGCCACTGCGGTACATAGAGGCAGATACTATACAGGTACCTGCATCTTGACCGTACAGCACCATTGCGAGGTAGTCTAGTCAGTAGTAGGCACTGCTCGCCCTATTTCCCCCTTGCAGATACCCATTAAAGGCTGAGTGGGCCTAGGGAGTGTGTGGAATATCAATTCTGACCTCGAACCACAACATTACACAATAAAAACTTTCAGTGCGAGCTTGAGTTTCGAACTCAGGTCCTCCAAAACATGAGTAAAGTGCTGTACAACTGATCCAGACTTGCCCCCCCCCATATTATATACAAAGCCCAGAAATCAAGCTCCTTTCCTAGGAAAGGTATAATCTCAGTTTCACAGCAAAGCCTGGAAGCTAAATTCACTAAATGGTTGCAGATCAAGGAAGATTCCATAGGTAGATTGGAGAGCTGAGAGTGTTTAGAAAAAATAAGAAATGCAGATGCTGTTTTTAAAAGTGAGGTGACAGAACTGGGAAAGAAAAGTGAGTGAAGAAGTGTTGGTCGAATGCTACACAATTAACAGAAATAGTATTATATCATTTAACACTTTATCCAAAGGGCAGGCACTCAATTTTGACACTCCTATCTTAATGGTGCGAATGTTTTGGGATGGGTTAAATTAAGTTGCCTATCCTTATCTATCCAGGATAGGGAAGATGCCCTCCATTTTTTCCACAAAGAAAAGCCACTGCTCCAAGCGGATCAAACCATCACAATCCTAGGCACATTATACCACTCACAGCATCCAACACTCCTCCCATAATTAATACCAGACAATGAAACCTGCAACGAGCTTTCACTTATAATGAAATTACTTTTCACCTTGAAGTATAATTTTTGTATAATTACAACAATATGAGATAGCTTCAACATGTTGTGCAGGCATGTGAAGAGACCAGTGCATATAATTGGACAGACAGAGTCTGTACTGTGATTTGACCTACTAAATCACAACGTAAAAAGTTCAAACTGAAAGATAAGTTATGTGCTGTATTACCTTCAAATTAGGAAAGAAAATCAAGTTTTTAATTATTAGTCTGGAAATTCTGGAGGTTCAAATATTTCTTACCTTTTTGAAGCTATACCAACAATTAACACAAATAGAGGGTATACATTATAAGGAATCTGAATTTTTTAACAAACTCACTGTATAATTCCATTTATCATTTACTCCCATCCCCAATAGTAAGGTCTTACCACTACGCAAAAACAAGATGTATCTATCATTACCTGTCTGAAAAACTAAACAAGTGTACGAAGTTGATATTTTCAATTTCCCCCTCCTTAGTAACCCTTTTACTTCAAGTTACTCTTGTAGACTTTGCTGGTTGTACGCTATAGGAGAGTGAAATGAACTACCCTATTAAGATAACTTCTCTTCTCAGTAAAAAAAAGGGAGGGGAGTATCAGAGCTTTATAAAGAGCTTGGTAGAATAGAAATGATGTTTATCATTTATAGTGTAAGCCCTAATATTGAAAATATTTCTTTATTCGAAGTTAAAGAGTATAATTACCATGAGTTGTTTTCATTAAAATAATGGGTAACATGAGGTATATTAAGAACACCCACACCTTGTTTCTTAATTTCAGATGTTTCATGATTTTCATTAGGTGACTGCATTGGGGTGGAATTTGGAATAACTTTAGTGTGTATTTTGCATTTGGAAATTTTCTTTTCCTCTTTTAAGTTTCCATTAGCAACATTTTCGCTATTTGTGCCACTTAAATGTTTTTTAAAAGAGAGATTAACTTCTTTTTCTCCTTCACTAGAAGGGGTTGAGATTTCTTTTTCTTGGGTATATTCTGTAATTATATTTGGCTCCTTCCTAAAGTATACATTCAACATATTTATTTCACACTGAGGCAATTTTGTAATTAATGCATGATCTTGTTCGCTTTCCTTAAATTTAAGTTTATCAATTCCTTTAAATTTATCTGAAGATTCTTTTTCTTCTTCAACCCCTTGTTCCTTTTCCTCATATTCTCCAGATTCGTCATCTTTTCTGGCTGCCTTTTCTCTTTCAATTTCATCTCCTTTTCCTATTTCAAGTTCTTCTTCACCCTGTTCTTTATCTTCCCTTAATGTTTCTTTTAATTCTTCTAATTCTTTCCATGGATTCCTAAATAAAACAGGGGTCAGGATTATAATAATCAACATGTAGTGTTTGGTGCATATCTAGTTAATCTGTTGTTCTGAAATAAATGAATCAATTCTCGCAACTAACTGTTTGTGGTGAGACGTTAACCCTTTAACTGGCACATTTCGCTAGCTATGTTGGACTTTTTTTAATTTATATTTGGGAGTCTGGGGGGCATCCATTTGCCAGAAAATAAAGTAGAGCGATGCTACAATTATTTTTAGTAATTAATTATAACGGGTGAGGTCACTCGTGCTTAGAGATGTGGGTTTTCTGGAAAATTTTGAATCGGAAAATTTCCCTGAAAATTTTCTGGAAAATTTTCCTAGCCACTAAATGTTCGCGGTACTGTAAAATAAACTTTTATTGCTAGAGACTACGAGTAAGCAACACTGGAGTATTTTTATCAACTATATTATATTATGGATAGGATACCCTTTTGAGTTTTCCCCCTTCCAACTAAAATAATAAAGAAAATTGAATAAAATAATAACAAAAACTCTTATGCATATATAATACTAGCCGACTACCCGTACTTCATCACGGCCGATTAGTATTTTTTATATTGAGTTAAATAAGATATGATCAAAATTAACGCTACTACATAATTTTGTACAGCTTATTATTGCACGGACTTTAAAGTTACCCAGGAAACACCATGTGGAGGTAACCGTGCTTGTTTCCGTTGGAAAGTAAAATAAAAAAAATAAATAAATACAACAACCGCTTAAAAAGTTAGGTAAACAGAGACAAATACACGTTGAAAAGCATAAAACTAACAAATTTGTAGTTTTAAGCACTTATCTCTTCGATTGACATCGCCCCACCGAACATTACAGCAGAATCTTATTGTAGAGAATTTAGTAACCTTTTGAATAGCCGCCTTTCACTTACTACGAGTTCCCAACCGTTTTCGAGATATTTTAGAAAATATACTGAGATCTGAAAACTTTGTATCACCATTCATACAATTGTTTTTCATATTGTACTTCATTTCTGAATACCCAAACAGAAAATTAGTTTTCAAAAGTATTTCTACCAATTTTTCTGGTAAATGGCTACAGAACTTGCTTAAAAAATGGTTTCATTCGTTTTCCTATGTTAAGGAATCTTTCGCACAAATTTTGTTCCAAAAACCATGTTCCAGTAAACGGATTCAACTGATTAATGAACTTGACCTTTCAAATGAGAAGAAAGATTTTTGTACCAAATGCAATCAAAATCGAACCATTTTTGAGCCGATGAGGAACTTCTTAATAATTCAAACCTCCCTAAAAGTACTTAAACATTGGAATATCAAAAAAGCTTTCTTAGCGAGTGTTTACACTCTAAACGTATTGTCCATGCAAAATTTCTAATTTTTTTGTCAAGTGGTTCGGGATATTATTACCTCGGATGGGCCAGCACCAGGGCGTAAACTCTATGAGGGACAAAATCACATTTTATTTCTAGTAATTCAAGGTTTGCCATCATAGTTTAAATTAACCTCAATTAAAAATAATACTATGAATTAGATACAGTACGGTAACAGCTGTTCTGTTATCGTCCTAGCAACACTTGCTGCCTAGGGTTGCCTGCTCTACCCAACTCAAACTTTAAACCCCTCTAAAAATACTTAAAAATTCGAATATCAAAAAATCCTTTTTTAGCGAGCGTCTACGTTCTGTAGGGAGTGTCCATGCAAAATTTCAGCTTTTTCTGTCAAGTGGTTTGGGCTGGGCGATGATAGGTCAGTGAGTGTGTGAGTGAGTCAGTGAGTGGTATTTGACAAGTATATAGTAGATTTCAGTAATTAATTAAAAAATACAATATTGGACAAAATATTTTATTTGCTAAATTGATGTATGAATATACCTATCCGAAATGGAAACAAAATATATTTTAATGTAACTGCATACTTCTTTTCTCTACAAAAACATAAAAGAAATTTTTGTATTAATGATACTGACACATTTAATAAAAAAGCTGAATTATCATAAAAATTCCATAAATATTTATTTCTCCAATTGACATCGCCCCATCGAAAAGTACTTTAGAAACTTTTTTTCTATAGAATGTAGTGACCTTTCGAATGGTTATGTTCCATTTACCATAATTTCCCAACCGTTTTCAAGATATTAAGGATAACATACGAAGATTCCAAATCATTTCATGTATGTTAATGTTAACATTTTTTCTAATACGTCATTAACTCCATAACGAACATTTAAACACCTTAGTATAGATGAATTTCAAACATATATAAAATATTTCAACTGATTCTCACAATTCTAAGTACCAAACATGAGCGTATATAGAAAATAATTTCGGGAGGGGCTGGGAAAATTTCGGGGGGGGGGGGGGGGGGTTGAGACCATTTCCGGGGTACGGAATATGAAAAATTTAGAACTTGGAATATTTTTAGGACACTGAAACGCTATTACGCCTAAAATAAACTATTTTTATTAACTAAGTGATCTTATTTAATTTATTTTTAAGGTTTTTATGACACATTTTTACCATCGAATGAAAATTTCGGGGGGGGGGGCTGCAGCCCCCTCAGCTCCCCCTTAAATACGCCCATGGTGCCAAATCCAAAAATGAGTTACAAAAACTATGTTTCCATTTTTCTCGAAAACGGTTACAGATATCGCCTTAAAAATGGTTTCATTTGTTTTCCTACCTGTGAGGACCTATTCAACGAATACCTGCAAGCATATAACCTCTAAAACGTCCGTGTTACGAATTTTTCCATGTGAATTTCGCTCCAAAACACATGTGTTGGTGACGGATTCTAACGGTTAATGAACTTAGAAAAAAGATGTTTGTACCAAATTTCATCAAATTCGGTCCATATATATATATTGTAATGATATATTACATTCTTGAAAATATTTTTAAATTCAAATAACCATCGATATTTTGAAAAGCCCGCGCAAATCACAAACTAGATATACAAATAACATCGTATTATATATAATCAAAATTAATAATATTTTTGGACAATACTGGTATACAATATATCCATATTAAATGTACATCCAGATAACAATAAATTAATTATTTGTATTACAAAAAACATAATTGTTATCTTTATATATAATCCGGTAAACTGCGGAAGTTAAGAAGCAAGGACGCTAAACTTTCCCGCTTGCTCGAATGGCGTCAGTCGAGTCTCCGCAGCCATAGGGAGAACAAGGAGTCGAGTCTAGTCTCATCATTCGGAGGGAGAAGACGAAGTCTGTTGGTTCTCAGCGTTGGTTGAAGTCAGAGCTTTCCTCCAAGGAATACCAAGTGAATTGAGGTTTTATTGGAAGCGGATTGATTAAGAGGTAAGAATTGTTTTTTTTGTAGTGTCGATTATTTTATTGTTGTTTGTGTGTGGTTTAATATTGTTTGTATCTCAGAATTGTCTGGAGATAAATGTTATATCGTCAATTCACTCGGAACTTTGATACCTGAGATTAATTTAAATTAATATAATAAAACTAATTAAAATTTCTTTATTTCTTATTGTAAAAATTAATCATTACATTTAATGGCGCCCAACGTAGACGGCCGAGTGAATTGAAATTAAAAACAGTAAATAAATATTAAAAATAAAACTTAAAAATAATTTTTTTTTTTTTTTAAATAAAAATGTCTGACGTGAATATTGAACAAATTCAAAATAACGGTGAGGAAAATAGTGTAGAATCACCGGAATACGTATTTTTTACAACACCGGGAGAAATAAATATTATAGTCGAAACACGTGAAAACGAATTGTAGGAGGATGATGCAATAGCATTCAGAGAATCGGCGGGTTCCTTAGGAACGGAAATTATATCCAATAGCGGGAACCATACTTCCGAAAGGGATAATGAGATGCATCCTCAAGGCCTAGAACATTTGTTGAGGCTATTATTGGAACAAAATAAAAAACTGGAAAATAAAATTTATGCAAATAGGATCGAACAAAATGAACTAAAGTCCGAATTAAGTAGAAATAATAAAAAATTGAAAGATAAAATTGACGCAAATAGGATCGAACAAAATAAAGAACTAAAGTTCGAATTAAGTAAAAATAATAAAAAATTGGACGATTTATGTGCGTATTTAAATAATATGGGTGAAAGTCAAAATAAAGAGACGATAGAATTGGAAAAATCGAATAATAACCTTTTTAATAAAAATAATAGAAGTTGTAAAGAAATTATTGAGATTAATGAAAATAATAATGAAAATTTAATTAAAAATACCGGAAATGACGATACATTAATAAATAATGACAATTTAAATGAAACTATAAAATACAGTTTAAATATTAATGATAGTAGTAATGACCAAATATTAGAAGATAAAATATTGATTGAAGATAAAAATGACTATAATTGTTTAATAAATGAAGATAATACAATTCAAGAAAAAATATTAACTGAATTAAATAATGATAATGAGGGTACAAATGAAATAATTAATAATAAGCTAATAAATGATAATTTCAAAAATAAAATAAGTACAAAATGTATAAACAAAATGATGAAACAAAAGAAAATTGAAAAATTATCTGATAACTATAAATTCAAAATAAATGAAAAGAGTTATAATAAAAGAAGTGGAAATATACCAATGAAGAAACTAAATAGAACTATTAATAATAATAATAATTTAAAGATTTTGAATGTCAAATTTGGAAATAAAATAAAAATTCTTTATAAATATAAAAGACAACTTGGAATAGAAAAAAATTCAAAGCTAAATCGGCCTCCAAGGAAAAGAATAAAACACTTTTATAGAAAGAAATTGGACAACTGCAAAATAAAGTATTAAGGACCAGGCATAAATTCAAGGAAATTGTTAAACTTAGTTTTAGATTAGTGAGTTTTTATAAAAATTATTAGTTTAGCATTTTTTTTTTAAGAAAATAAGATTTATATTAATATAAGATTTAATTGATAATAATAATATTTAAAAATTTATCATAAATTTAATAATCATATTAGTTTAGGATAAGATAGTTTTGATAATGATAATGTTTAAAAATGAACAGTGGAAAATGATAATTTAAATTGAGAAATGATAATTAATAAAAATTATGTAACGAAATAAGTTATTGAAAATTTGAATAAATAACAGGCTGACCAATCTAAATAATAATTCTGTATTCCGAAACTCCAAATTAAAATTTCAATTTTAAATTTATCTTTTATACCGGACTAAAAACATTTTTTTTTTAATTTTTTTTTTTTTTAGACAGGAGTGCAAATGTAATGATATATTACATTCTTGAAAATATTTTTAAATTCAAATAACCATCGATATTTTGAAAAGCCCGCGCAAATCACAAACTAGATATACAAATAACATCGTATTATATATAATCAAAATTAATAATATTTTTGGACAATACTGGTATACAATATATCCATATTAAATGTACATCCAGATAACAATAAATTAATTATTTGTATTACAAAAAACATAATTGTTATCTTTATATATAATCCGGTAAACTGCGGAAGTTAAGAAGCAAGGACGCTAAACTTTCCCGCTTGCTCGAATGGCGTCAGTCGAGTCTCCGCAACCATAGGGAGAACAAGGAGTCGAGTCTAGTCTCATCATTCGGAGGGAGAAGACGAAGTCTGTTGGTTCTCAGCGTTGGTTGAAGTCAGAGCTTTCCTCCAAGGAATACCAAGTGAATTGAGGTTTTATTGGAAGCGGATTGATTAAGAGGTAAGAATTGTTTTTTTTGTAGTGTCGATTATTTTATTGTTGTTTGTGTGTGGTTTAATATTGTTTGTATCTCAGAATTGTCTGGAGATAAATGTTATATCGTCAATTCACTCGGAACTTTGATACCTGAGATTAATTTAAATTAATATAATAAAACTAATTAAAATTTCTTTATTTCTTATTGTAAAAATTAATCATTACAATATATATATATATATATATATATATATATATATATATATATATATATATAAATATATATAAATGGGTTCTGAAATGAGAAATTTTATAGTCAGCACTTCTGGATTCTGTATTGTGGTCAACCTCATAAGCGGGTTTCCTCACAATGGAGCAAGGGAGGAATCACGTTAAAATGTGTTGAAAATTAGAACAAATGATCAAAGTTTATACATTCAAGAATTTATGGGAAAAAATTAAATATAATATATAATTTTGATCGCAATTTTACAAGCATCTAACTTTGGAACATTTTATTAAATTAAATGAAGAATTTGAGAATGTGTGTTCCTTCAATTTTATTTGTATTATTAATTTATGTTTTAATTATTTTTACAAATATTTTCATCACTACATTTTTAGTTTTAGTTTTTCTTTAATTAGTTTGTTGTTTGATCGATTTGCATATTTTTTTATATATTTAAATTTTTAACTTTAGTTCCTATGCCTACTGAATGATAAGTACTTTGTGTGGAAAGTAACCCAATATAGTTGGGCTACTAAACTTTTTTTTTCTCAAAAATAACTTTTTTCTCTCTCTGCTCAGAAGAAGCAGAATTTGAAAGGATGACATTGTCATCAAATGAAGATTTTGTGAAACTGATAGGAGCTTTGCCTTGTGTTAATCTTTCAATTTATATGCATTACAATATTTGCATTTACCTATAATTTTGTTCTCTTTCATGGACTTCTACAAAATGTAGAAGTCCACACATTTTTTTTTTTATTTCTGGTTAACCATTATTCCTGACAAAGAGCAATATGATTTTTTGTATTTTTAAATTCCAATCTAGCGTTGTTTACATGAGGCGAATTTTCTTAAAACTGTTGCAGCTAGTACAGAGTGGTGGAGCTTTTTTCTGGTTTCCGCTACAACCTTGTTTATCAAATATTAAGAGAAATGAGTTATTTATTTTCTGTGAGTGCTCTTTTATAATGAAATAGGGTGAATTACCTTTTTATGAGTTATTTCATAAGCAATATGACAATTGTTAGGTAAAACATAATCACATTTAATTTTATTCATGTGGATTAAAAAGTTGAACTATAACCTGTAGTTTTTGTTTAAATGGTTCAGAAATTAGCTAATATAACAGAATATTGTTAGCTCATATGTGCCCTGGAACAGATTTACCAAAAAATTGGCTTTTGTAAATGGAAAATTTTCCGGAAAAACATAGCTGAAAATATTCTGGAAACTTTTCAGTGGAACATTTTCCACCCCACATCTCTACTCGTGCTGTTTTAGCCCACATTTAAAATGGTTAAAATCATAAAATAAAAATGTTTAAAATAATTCAATAACTTATTTTGTGTCATCATTTCAGGACCTACACATTATAAATTTAATGTGACATTAGACAACAATATCTTTATAATATAATGTATTGCTTCATAAACCACAAGGGAAATAATACAGAATTGTAAAAACAAATACTGTCTGCAAGCAAACATAAATAAAAGAAGAAAAGCGTTACAACCGAACTTTTGGGATACCTAGTTTTACGAACCTAGTTATTTTTAGAGATTGGAGAAATTTTCATTGTTTGTGATAACCTCTGCTAGTTTATCCCATTGGTATTATATTCTTATTTATGAAATATTTTATTTAGAAGCTCGAGTCTCGAGCGCTTCCGGCAGGATTGCATGGACCTACATATAGAATAGTACTCTCCATTCAAAGGACACTTCTTTTATAATATAGTGAGGTTTACTATATTACAAAAGAAGTTAAAATTACCAAATTTGGAGATGTGACAGTGTTCTTACCAAAGCGTAATTTATAGTAACTAGAAGTTCCATAATATAACTTATTTTTCAAAGTTTTGAGAAGAAATCTGCAAAACTGGGTATCTTATCACAGCATGGTATCCAATTGAGATAAAACTTCAAACAGATGGCCTCCGTCATATTTATCTGAAGCTGGACAATGGTTTCTTTTTTTTTTTTTAAGCGTTTTTGCAGCACACCGAAATAAGTTTAGCAGGGCATAATTGCCGGGCCATCTACTGAATTATTTATTTAGGGGTACTTACTGAACTGTTTAAACATCCATGATGCAGCAGGGAATCCTCTCAACGGTGGCTGGAATGAGAAAAATCCCTGCTGCAGGTGAGACTCAAACCTTCATCTCCCGCATGAGAATCCAAGGCGTCAGCCACTAGACCACGGGGAGACCATGAGTCAGACAATTTTATAGTTTTATTTTTTTTTACGGCTCATCGACATCTGGGCTATTAGTGCTGACATACATGGTGCAGCTGGGAATTATCTTAATGAGCCCTGAAATGAGAAAAATCCCTGCTGCCAGGGGGCTCGAACCCCGATCTCCCGCATGAGAATCCAAGGCGTTAGCCACTAAACCATGGAGAGACATGTCAGACAATGTTATATATATCAGACAACTATATAATACACAGGAGAATACATATCAACATAGATTTAATTTTTAAATCTTTATTTTTCTTTTATAGGAAAAAATACCACCCTGGAATTTGAAGAATTTATTTGTCATGTTGAAATATGAGTGTGGTAGCATAATTGGCAAGACTCCTGTGCATAAAATGGGAGGTTCTGGGTTCAAATTCCAACCCGTTGACTTTTATAAAAACAATAACGACTTGAAAACATTCAAAGTTACTGAGGAACTTCATAAGTTTTCAGAGAGACAGACTCTTTTTTTAGATACAAACATTTTGTTTGGTTATTAAATTAATTTATTCAGTGTTTGTCTTTGAATGTGATATTGTTATAGTAACTTAAGAAATATAATATAAACAAATAGCTTGAAGTTATATGTGACTCTCAAAGAGCTAAGGTAAAATCATTCAAAATCAATATGGGAAGGAGAAGGTTGCCTGCCTTTTTGGTCTTATCCCATATTACACGTATGTACCTAAGTCTGGTACATACTTAGGTACATACTCGCATTTCATCAGAGAATAAAATGCGAAACCAATACTGCATATAGTCTTCAGAATATTTAATCAACTGCTTAGCTCCCGCCCCCTCCCATCAAGCAATTCCTAGAAGAAGTCATTGCCTTCAGCAGTAAAACCTTACAACACATCAAAATTGGCTTCATATTTATTTATTTTATTTTAAGGGCTTCGCAACTACGGTGATGAGCCCTGTTGGCTTCTTATAAGAATATTAAGAAGTATTCAATATATTTTGATTTTTATTTTCTAAAATAAACACTTACACTTTTTCTGGATCAGTGATTTCCTCATCTCTAAATCCAGGAAGAAAGATTTTAAGCTTCGGTACTTGTGGCTGCCCAAAAACTATAAGTCCAGACTCTCGGAATTTCCTGAAATTTTTTTTTTAATTTTTTATCAATGAATACAATTACATGTAATATAACTTTAATGTTATGTTTTAAAGATTATATTACTGGTTTATATCAATGGCTGACATTTCTAAATCTTTTCCAAAATTCCATTTGTCACCAGACCAAAACTCTCTGAACAATAGGGTTTTAATATATTTTTTTGGAACCTCTTTGTTTTCTTTGATCATAAGGTAAACAGGATCCACCATCCTGAAAGTTACACATTATTGTCATTTTCAATATGAAAAAATAACTTTCTTGTTAAAGTTTCCTTTTTAGAAAGATATAAATAGAAACTTTTTTTTAATATAAAAACATGATTTTATAATTTTAGTTTTATTAAAACTTGTTTGTGGTTGTGAATTTAGCCGAGCTAATTTCAATTTATATTCATATTTGTTGATTTCATCATGCATTTAACTTGAATTTTAAATTTTTTTGATCATTTTTATTAGGTTTTTCATAAAATAAATGGTTAGAGAGATAGGTAGAATACAAAAATTTGATATTTGTGTTCAATTCAAACAGTTATAAAAATTTAGGTCTATAATTGCAAATATTAATAAAAAAAAATAATGAAGCCCAGGGAGTGTGAGTTTTAAGGTATGAGCACTACACGCCTAAGGTTTTTCTTTAAAAAAAAAAAAGAAACTGCATCAATCCTATCCTGCCTAGAAAAGGGTGATACACTGTAGACAATCCAAAAATGTGTGTTATGTATAAGTAGATGTCAATATTTAAATAAATAATAAAAATAAGGATTAACTTACTTAGCTCCTTGCAGTTTCCATTCAAAGGTATCTGAAAATATTATGATTTAGAAATATTAATAATTGTCTTGCTATGGAGTTAACTAGATTACTATATGAAAATCTTTAATGGCTGATGAATCGTTACTTTGAAGCATTTCCTCAAGGATTTAATACTACTTTGAATTATAGCACTTAGGTAACCATAAGCGCTCTATACTATAAGGCTCATTCCTACCAATGTTTATGTGAGTGAAAAGTGGCCAATTTGTATGCCCTTATTCCTGATAACCATGGCTGGTCTCCAAAACCAACCAGGTGACCAAATATGTAAATTTGTGTATCCTTTATTTTTCAAGGGATAGTTGGTATTCGACTAAGAAAAACAGTCAGATTTTCAGAAAAATCACATTTCTCAGAAATTGTGACAATTTCTTGATGGTCACCAAGCTGGCATTTTTTGTTTTCCTTAATACCCCAGGCATTTATTTCATAAGAAGGCTGCCAAAAAGCATACCGAAATGTTCAAATTATATATTTTTCTAAGACTGTTTTTCTTAGTAAAATCCAAACTATTCATTGACTTCTTATCAACTTCACTGCTAACTAGTTGCACCTGATTAGACTTTATTTTTGGATGTTTACGAGGGCTTGTGAATTATAATCGTCTAGCTCATGTACTTTATCGTATAGGTTCATTTGTGAATAATTCTATAAACCCTTAAAATCCAAGTAGATTTGTTGCAACTTTAACAAAACTGGTTCCTTTTCTTTTGGCAATGCAGCTTTAAAATATATTTAGTAATGATGTAAAACTGGTTCTATATAAAAGCTTCACTCAATACTTCAAATTGTCAGTTAACAATGATGGTTCATAAAAAAGACCAACAACTTTATTATTGTGTATGAGAATATTAAGTATGAAAGAAAATTTCACAAATTAAAACTATTAAGACGTACCTGAAAATAAATAATTCCTCCTTAAGAATTTTGGTTCTCTTTGTATAATTTTATCAATATCAATTTTTTTCTGAAACATAATAAATGTTTGCTTTTTCATTATTTATTATGGGCACTTATATCTTCGGGAATTCAGAAGCATCCAATTTTAATCATAATAACTTTAAGCATGGATGTCTGAAATTCACTCTTTTATTTTTTAAAACATTTTATTATTACATCTGGGCCATTAGTGCTGACATCCATGGCGCAGCCAGAAATTTTCTCAATGGGCCCCTGAGAAAAATCCCTTAAACTTAATGAGAAAAATCCCTGCTGCCAGTGGGACTCGAACCCACTATCTCCCGCATGAGAATCCAAGGCATTAGCCACTAGACCACAGGGAGACCCAACACTCTTTTATTCTACTCAACAAAGTTATTAGGGATGGAATCACTTTATATTTATTTTTGTTGTTTAATTGAATATGAAGCCTGTCTAATGGTGTATGTATTAGGTAAAAAGCTTGACATAAAAAAACATGTAAATATTTCATTTTAAAATTCTCAATTGGTTAAAAAATCAAAATATATAAGAAAATAGTGTGAACATGTTAAACTTCATTTTCCAACTAATTGTATTGAAATAAACACAATTTTGTGATGCTTGTTTAGAGATAAAAGAATATTTTAGAGAATTGAAGTTCTAATTTTGAAAACTTTTCTTTTTAATAACCAATCTTAATTTGGTGAAGTGTAAAAGGTTCTGTAATTATTCATGTACTTAAATTGATGTGCTACTTTATAGTTTGAGTATATCTAAGTGCTTAGATTTTGTGGTTACAGTTGAGAATTCCTAGGCTATTTAATGTTCCCAGCCAAGCTCGAAGAGAAGCTGTAGCTAAATTACAATTAAAGCTATATTCACCTGAGGTACCGTAACTTTATTTCACTGCTCAACGCATAGCCTTCTAGTGGCAAAAGACAGAAAAACCATGGTTCCTAGGGAGGTTGCCCTGAGGAACGGCATCTAACAGCCAGCTGATACATTTTATATTATAAGGTAACCACATGGAATGGAACAGAATGGTGGCTGGGGCCCAAGTCCTACAAGGAACGTAGTGCCCAACAGTTAGTGAGTGAGTGAGGAGAGTAACTGAATGCCAAATTAATGAAAAATAAAATAAAAATAGTGTGTTCCTTTTGGAGTAGCTAAAATAGTGTCCAACGGTATTTAACCTGTAACTTACCCCGAGTAACTATGAGTCCTAATACAACAGGAGACCAACCAGTGCATCACAATGTCACTACAAGTAAATGTTTAATTTTTTGTTAAGTCTAAGTAGTCATTAATGCCTTTTAAGGAGGAGGATATTCTGGTATATTCAGCAGTAAAATTTTCATATACATTAGACTCTCTCTAATCAGGGGGTCTCCGAGAGGAATGAGTTCCTAGAACTGGCTCAAGGGTTCCAAGAAAACCTTCCCTTTCTAGTTAGCCTAACATTTATTTCATGGTATTTTATTGAAAGGAGGTCAAAGAAGGCATATATGTTTCGTTTTAGAGGGAGGGGAACTTGTATTTCTACTAAAAAAATAAATGTTTCTACTAAGGCACCTGGGGCTGGATCACCTGTTTTAGCTAGTCTAGTTCGAACATTCATCACGAGTGGAGTGCAAGTTTTAAAGGTTTATTAAATTTTAAAAATATGTACCATTTTAAATATGCAAAATATTTTCCGTGTTTTTTGTTTGTTTTATGTCTTCTTTTTCTCTGCAGTCTGTAAATATGTGTTTCATTGTAAGTGGAACATTGCAAAGTGTACAATTTTGTTTGTCCTGTTTTGCCATCAAATAGGAATGAGTCAAGTGTGAATGTCCAATACGTAGTCTAGTAAGCACGACTTCTTCTTGCCTTACATTCCGAATACTGGAACTCCAGGCTTCTATAGTTGGATTAATCTTTTGTGACTTGTTGTCTTGTATGTTTGACCAGTCAGTTTGCCACTTATTCATAATGTGTTTTTTTATTACATTGTTTATGTCATCTCTAGTCATCTGATTAATGCCTTCAGTGGTTTGTCTTGTAGCTAGTTTTGCTTCATTCTCTACGTCCGTACATCTTGATAGGTTGTCATGTCCAGGTATCCATATGAAATTTACTTTAAAGATAATGATTAAAATTAAACAGTGAATTTAAATACAGCATCAAAATTGTAGAAATGTATAAAGTTATCTACAGTGTGATCACTCTCCTGCTTTAAAAGTAATGTAATAAAATTAGAAGCTAAAATTTTACTTGCCTTCTTGTATTTTCTTTTAGTGCCTGTAAATAGTGGGTATTCAAACTCTTCTTCTGCATCCAAATCTTCTACGTCAGGAGCATCAAGAAACTGTTTTTTAGCTTGGATCATTTCAAACAATCGCATATCCTGTGAAGAAAAGAACATTTAAGTTACTGAAAAATTCATTTATGGTTTGGTCTGAATCCATAGGAAAAAGATATGTCACATCAAAGAATTCAATTTCACGGTCACAAATAGTCAGATGTCAAAATGTATAATACATTTCTTTCAAAACATATTAATCTGACCTTAGAACATATTTAGTTTTATTGATTATTATACTTGTGTTAACTTCCAAAATAAAATCATAGAAGGAAAAACTTTTAGTTATTGTTCAAAAGTGCATTAGCAATAAAAATTTTATTTTTTGATACAATAAAGAGATTTCATCCCAATGTTAAATCACATTTTATTTCTCATAAAAAATAAAATCAAACAAAAGTAAATTGTAAATTAGAATTGCTACCAGGTGCAGACATTATGATGGAAGGTAATCAAGAAAGGCGTATCTTAAAGAAGCAAGGATAGATTTACTTTTCCAAAACGTCTATGGCATTTTTTACTTCTTTTTTTTAAAATAAAGTAAATGTTGAGATTATTTATGGCATTATATTATTCTTGAAAAGTAAAAGTGAGTTGGAACAAAAGATTAGTTAACAAAAGATAAATATAAAACAATTAGTTAACAAATTTACTCTGGCATATTTCAGAAACTTCAGTGATGTTGATGCCAATTTATATAAATTTCTATCTCGTTCTTTGTTAAGTTCTTCATCAAGCTCCTTAAGCTGACATATCCATAGTTTTCTAATAACATTTTCAAATGGTGTGCTAGTAGGAACAGAATTGTACAGGCTTTCGTCATCTGTATCACTTTCAGAATATTCATCATCATCAGAATTATCACTTAAATTGCCAACTTTTTTAATACATTCCTTTGTATAGCATACAGCAATGATTCCTATAAGTAAAAAAAAAAAAAAAAATTAAAAAAAACAAAAAAAACTTATAAGTAATAATAGGTGTGTATTTACCAGAAAATTTTGTTTTGGATTATCGAATAAGTTGATTAAAAAAAAACATTAAAAAAAAAAAACATTAAAAGAGCAAGACTTTTTATATGGGAGACCCGATGGCCGTGAGCACTTAACACTCTGAGCCAAAGGTCGTGGGTTCGATTCCCACTAGGGGTGGTGGCTTTTCTTTAGAAAAAAGAAAAGGCATCAGCCCTATCCTGGCTAGAAAAGGGTGGTAACCTATAGATAACCCGTCCTAAAATTCCTAGTTAATAATAAATGGACGTTAAAATTTAAATAAATTACTTTTTATATGTATTACATTTATATTGGTTAGTTGAAGTACATTGTAAACTTGCCACCTTGCGGAAGAATATGATTATTTTATGCAGCTCCTGCAAGGTAGACTTTAATAATTTCAACGCTATCTGGAATGTTCGCTTTCAATTTGATACAAATGAATATGAAGTTTTAAAATAACCATAATATGAGATCTGTACAATTTAGGCTGATGTAATGTGTTAATACAACTCACCTGGTATATTTGGGTGCCATGATGTCTTCCCAATAGCTCTACCTTTTGTTCCTATGAATGTTACCATTGTTAAGAAATGCTCATATGGCATATTTGGGTACATATTTAGGTCTTCACCAGAATTTGCTAACATTTCATAATCATCTTGATATAAATCATATTCTTCATTGTATGTCAAAAGTGAATCAACTCTGAAAAGTGAAGTTCAAAAATAACAGTGAACTAATTTACAAATATTTTAAAAATTTCTGATATAATTTCAAATTAGCCAGACAATGTTTATTTAAACAAAAAATATCGGTTTGAAGTACTATAAATAAGAAAAGCACAATTTTGGCAAGAATAATAATGTCCATGAAGATATTGATAAAAATAAAAATTGCAGAAAAAGGAATTTTAAGGATAGAGAGAGAAGATTAAATTGGTAGTTTCTAAATCTAGAATAAATACATTTATTTATTGGAAGCTTAAACGTCTAGTCACATACAACAGTGGTCCGATTCAGAACCGTTGCCGGCAAAATCGTCCCTCAAAACAAAAAAATATTGTTGAGAAGAAATTATGTTTTGATGGTTCGGTGACTTAAGTGGGTTTGGAGCCATCAGTCGCACTTCTGTAACTGAACTGTCAAACGATAATTTCTTCTCAATGATATTTGGCCTGAGATTGGCCGGCGATGGTTCTGATTCGGAACAGCGACTGAACTGTGTCATGACTGATTTGTGTTATTAGACCGTCAGTCCCACTTCAGTCAACAAACATATTTTTTGTGACTGATACTAGACGGAACGGAGATGTGATGTAACTGATGTGTGTAAATAGACCTTTAATATATATATATTTTTTCAAGACAATATTCCATGGTAATTGCTTGACACAAAGATAATGAATGTTTGTTTAAATAACTGGCAGGAGTTGCTCCCCAAAAATGTTTAAAACATTAAGTTATACTTGCGACATTTCAAACCTGTTTAGGTTGATCATCAGGCATTTTAAAATTAAGTCATGTTAAGGTTTATTATAATTTTGATTTTTTCATGTTAAGGTGCATAATTTTGAAGTTTTCGAGAAAAACGTTAAATCCAGGTAAGAACCTCATAATTGGTTGAGTGGACAAGTCAGATTCACATGGAATTTTCAGATGCCTGATGATGAACCTAAACAGGTTCGAAACGTCGCAAATATAACTGAATTTTTTAACATTTTGGGAGAAACTCCTGCCAGTTATTTCAAAAATCCATTGATCCTTCCCCACCCTCACCTTCAAGTTACATAATGAATGATCTTTAAACAAATACAACTCATAGCCACATGTTTTAGAATTTGATAAATTAGTAATGCCTTATTTTCTAAGAATAAAATTTTATTAGACCAATTTCAGTTTGGTCTTTTCCAATATAAACATATGTAATAATACATAAATTGTTACATTGTTGATTTAATAATTTCTTTCTAGTCTTATTTTATGCTATATACAAATATTTTTTACTTATAAAGAAAGGATGTCATTTTTTGCTGGAGAAGTTCTTCATCAAGATCCATAAGCTGCAGTTTTTCTTCATTTTCTGTGACTCGCATTTCAGTAGTACACTGAGTAGTTGAGTTGACTGGAATTTCAGGGATAGTTTCAACCAAAACATCACGATAAACCGGTCCTGCCTGAATAAGAAGAAAACTTGTTAATTCTTTAGTTAATTATTCCAAATTCTTCAAATCTTTTTCTTTTTCTTTCTTTGTAGGTCCAAAAATTACTTTAGAAATAATATTCTAGGACTTATCATTAACAAAAATCTTGATTTCTGATGCATTGAAGATGAATTTAAAGACATTAAAACGTATATAAATAGTTGCCAGTCCTACATTAAATTAATAATTAAATAGGGATTGAATGAGAGGGTCCTAAGATTTTCTTTGTCCTTAAAGCTTTTAGACAGGAAAGCAGACATTCATACAATATTTTCTGAAAATCTAGTGTGCTAGACCTGAATCCTGGGCAGCTCTTTCCAGCATATAAGTAGTAGTAGGCCTAACTTTCAAACCTAACAAATCATCTCTTCATCACTACACTGTCTGACAGTAATTATCAAGAAGAATTTTATATTAGGCATGCCTTTTCTGAAATGGCCCCCAATGAAGATATATTATTATTTTATTTATTTAAATTTTAACGTCCATTTATTATTAACTACAAATTTTAAGACGGGTTATCTATAAGTTATCATTCTTTTCTAGCCAGGATAGGGGTGATGCCTTTTATTTTTTCGAAAGAAAAGCCACCACCCCCTGATCCCCTGATGGGAATCGAACCTACGACTTTTGGCACGGAGTGTTAAGTGCTCATGTCTTAACCCTCATAGCCACCGGGTCTCCATAAATTATTAATATTTAAGGTGTTTTCACAGCTTAAAAACATTGTGCACAATACCACAATTTTACTATAGACAACATATACAAAATGCTAGTATCTTTTACTGAAATATATTATGGACATATAGTTTTACCTGAGTCTGTTTATCAAAAACAACTCCTTCAACATTTTTTACAGCACTGTATATTGGTCCTGTTATTTCCACATAGAATTCCTCATAATCAAAAGGCTTTTCATGACGTGTTTCATGTGTCTGTCGCTTTAATGTACAATCATAACTTATCTAAAAGCACATGGATCTTTATTAATTTTTTTTATAACTTGATAATAAAAATAAAAATTTTTAATATTTAAAAATTATAATACACTAACAAAAGAATGGCATAATTATACAAATAATATGTAAACGGGCAAATTAACGGATAAAAAATGACTTACAAATGGTCGTGAGCAAACTACATGCTCTTCTTCAACTTCTTTTTCACTTCCTAAAGACTTCCATGTTCCAATTGGAAAGTTTTTGAATTTCATTATTCTATTTATAAAATCCAGATGCTTGGCTTTAATTTCTTCAAGAATAGTAGTTCTTCCGTGAATAGTCAGTGCAATTACAAAATCATCAGGATTAGCAATTGAACATCTTCCTATGAGCATTTCATCTTCTGGATAGGACTGAATTAAATAAAGTGTTTTTATTTATGAAGTTTTCTAAGAATGAATAATTAAAGAAAAGTTCTATTTATTTGAAGATCATCCAAATAATACTCAAGAAGCAATCATTGTCACAAATACTGACATAATATGCATAAAATAAAAGCAACAAGAGATATATGAAGAATATATCCTTAAATCTAGAGGTAGTATGCCATGGTTATGTTGCAGATTTTACTGTTCAGGCTTAAACAATTACACAACTTCCAAAAATATGTAAAGAAAAAAAAATTACATTCCCTGTTGTCTATTATTTATTGAGAATCACAATAAAGGAAACTTTTTTTATGGGTGTGTTTTACGACGTATCAATGATTGGTCTATTAACGTCGGGCTAGAGACAGGTTGCCACACTTTTATAATGCCAACAGCATGTCGGTCAACTATTCAGTTACTTGCCACACCCGGTGCTGCTTAACTTCGGTGATCAAAGGGAACCGATGCATTCAACGTGTAAAGGAAACAGTTATCCTCAACTTTTGTTTACTTTATCTTAAACTCAAGCCCTTCAATAAATGCGTCTGGATTGAGAATATTAAGTAAATGAAAAAAAAAAAAAAAAGAAGTTTGATAATAATAGAGTAATCTGTTTTAAGAACTGCATATTCAATGTGTACTGTGTTCTGTTTTATAGAAATAGAATTTGTTCAAACTATAACAAAAAGAAGCTTTGTCGGCTACTGTTCGGAATATTATATGGAACTGAAGACCAATGGTCATCTTCAGAAAAGGCTAAGTACTTTCCTAGATTGGTGGGAGTTTCTTCGTGTGAATACAAGGAGAGGAGGGCAACAGCGCTGCTAAGACCCTGCCTCCTTAATTATAGGCATTGCTGTTGAACTCATTGTGGGGATAGTGGTTCCTAGAGTGTAGCAAGGTTTCAGAATTCTTAAAATTAATTCATTCTATAGGAAGAGACAAGAGTGTAGCTGGAGGAAAAAGGAAGTGTGTTTCTTACATGGAAATCAATGAATTCATCATATGATTTAAAATGTCATAAACAAATCTGTGTTCAGATGGTACAATGTTTTGACAAGTTTTCTCATAAAGAGAACTTAGTAATTTTTCATGAAAAAGAGATTCTTTTAAACTTTACATTTTCATTCTGTTGATTTCTCGCATTAATAAAAACTCATTTTTATTTTAAAATGTACTTTTATTAACTATTATGTCTGAAACCAGACTATTTCTACTGTTTAATCTCCAAGGTCATAATTCTCTTCTGAATAAACTAAAATTTTACATTTTTCTTATAATGTACTTAAATAAAAATATGCAAAATTTACAAAACATTTAGGCCGTCTGTAAAATTTGATCTGGCCCGCAAGATAGTTTGAAAAATGCAATTAAATGAAAAAAATAATATTAAACTCACACTGACTCCAAATGAGGAAGCTAAAGTGAGATGGAGTAGTCGCTTGCTCCTGCAGAATCAAGTGAGCGAGCAAGACGAGTTTCTCATTGATTTTGTGTCGCTACTTAACTTTCGTAGTTAGTAATAATTCCAAATTTTACAATTTTTTTTCATTTCATTTTGTTATTTTAATAAATTTTATTACAATAACATTGTGGTATTATTTCATGTCTGATATCAATCGCTATGAATTATGAACACTACTTTAAAATCCAATGTTATTCTATTTTGAAACATCTGGTTTGGCCCACAAAATGTAAAAGGTTGCCCATACCTGCTTTAGATTGTATGTATGATAAAGTAGGTAGAGGTTTGCAGACCTCTTGGTAGACCTAAACTCTTTGGTGTCTTATATGTCTATATTGCTAATTGCTTATTTGTCTGAGGTTAATATGCAAAATGACAGTATATGCTTCCAATGAAGAATGCAGTGACTTCAACGGAAGTTCATAATTATTCAAAGGTTTAAGTGGAGCAAATATTTATTCCTTAATTTACAGAATTTTAACTAAAATATCTGGATACAGAAGCAATATTTTTTATTTTATTTTATACCTTAATTGCTTCAATATGATCTTCGAGGGGGAAGTTATCCATTGAATTCCTCAATTTCAAGAGATCATTTTTTCTAATAATTGTCCAAGGCTGATTCAAGAATATGTTTACACATAGTTCACATTTTAGTATTTTTTGTTCTTCAGGACCAAAAGATACAGGAACAACGTGGAAGATTTCGAGAAGAGCTTCAGGATCTTCTGGATCTATAAATCATTTATTTTGCATGCTGAGAAGAATATTGGCATTTTGCCATTAACACAACTTGCCATTAACTAGGTGAAATAAGGAAAATGTTAAGCATAGAAGTTTGGCTAAGCTCTAGCATTCATTTCTTGAAATATATTTAAAACATTATTATTCACAACAATGGACATTTTGAAAAAAAAAAAAAAAAAAAAAAAGAAACAACAAAAAATATTACTACACTCAGCTACAACTTTCGAGCTTTACTCAATATCTCTAAAACACTTTTTTTGGACATTGGTATTAACTCCAGCATATGGTTTTAATGGCAGTGATATCAAGAAAGCAATTGAGAATTAATTGCGTAATCATTGAATAGGTTTGAATCAAAATGTATCTTTGTTTTGAAAAAACATCTATTGAGCTTTTGCTAGTTAGCTTTCTGTAAATTTTAAAGTTCTTATTTATGCTTTCTCTATTGAAATGTGTTGAGAAAAAGAGACATTTAAGAATTATCTTATTTTAGCAGCTTTCCTCGTTTCAGTTCAGTGCAACATTGTTTTCAATGAGATATTGAGAAGAATCCTTTGTGAGAAAGAAATAGAAGAGGAATGCATGCAAATCACCTCAAATTTAGCATAGCAGAGCGATGATCTGCTGGGCTCTGCGAAATTCTGATATGCGAATAGATTATATTAATTATATGAAATTATATCAGAAAAGGTTTACAAGGAATTCTTGTGAATATTTTAATTTTAGAAAATTGGGACTTTGCCACACATCTTCTACTCAGGTGGAGCAACAAAGAGAGCTGCCAATTACTAATATATAATTTAATTTCTAGACTTTTTCAGATTTGAAGTTACCAATGAATGGGTAATACAACTGTTTGAAAAGGAACCCATTCGTTTCAGTTTGACCAATAAATACTTGGTCTTGGATTAGATTAGAGGTAAAGATTTTATCAGAATAATTTCACTACATTATTATTTGAATAGTCTTACTGGTTGGAGGCTTGACTATCCAAGTTGAATAAATGGTTCTCCTTCCATAAGTACCTATTTCATCTATTCTAGAGCTTACTCCGAAATCAGATGGTAATCGGCTCTCCTTTTCTTGGCGGTCTTCTTTTATTTTTTTGGGCGATGACTTCCTACCGACTGACTGTTTTCGTTTTCTTCTTTTCTTTTTTCCTTTTGAGCCTTCCCATGTAAACACCGATGAAGCTTCTCGCTCCATTAGTTCTTTTGTTGTAGCTTCCTCAATCAATTTTTGTTCTTCAATCCATATTTCTCTTAATCGCTGAGGGAGGGGGGTCTCAAATAATCCTCCGTATGGTTCAGGTTTTATCTTTCGAATTTCATCTTCAGATAGGCCTAAAGCACTTTTCAAATTCCTCATTCGAATGTTCCATGAAAGAGCCATGTCTCCTTGACTTTCCATCTGGAAGAAATTATCCTATGAAAAGCCACAAGATAAAACTAATAAATTGTGAAATAAAACAGGCTCAAAAATTTTTTTTTTCAATTTATTATTTTTCAATGGGGGGATCCAAATCTACAAAATTCAAATCTGTGAGTGTAGAAGAAATTTAAAAAAAAAAAAAAGTCCTCAAAGGAACTGCATGAATTAAGTATGTTTCTCATTAATGTTTGTATCTAGTTTGATTTGGAAAATTTGTTATAGAAATTATACTAAATATAACATATTTTGCTTTCAGAGTTATTGCTATTTTTGCTTAAAATTTAAATTGATAAACTCTGTTTCCTTTTAAGGAAATTTAGAAAACCAGCTGAATTGAAATATCCAAGAAAGGTGAGACTTTTGGCACTCCTTGATGCACAAAGAAAAACAGCGACAACCTACTCCTGTATCTTGGCTTCCAGTAATTCTAGTGGAACACAATGTTACAAACAAAAAATACTAAATAAAAAAGCCAATTTCTTTCTAATTGTTGATGACCCACCCGCAGGGACCATTCGTCTTGTGCCTTATTGTTGACTCAAGCCATCTTATATAATATCGGCATATCTTGGCAAGCCGTCATCATTGACACCATGAACTTCTTGAAGTAATTTAAAATAATTTTCTTGGAGGAGACATTATCTTATGTTTTACATTATGTATATTCAAATTTTAACATCCATTATTATTAACGAAGAATTTTAGGACGAGTAAACTATAGGTGACCACCCTTTTCTAGCCAGGATAGAACTGATGCTTTTATTTTTTCTAAAAAAAGCCACCACCTCATAGTGGGAACTGAACCCTAACCCCTTGGCAAGGACTGTGGGTTACATTATGATGTCGCCCAGTAATGAGGAGCATGTTATTTGGACACTTTCCAGCACATGTACAGGAGTTTCGTTCTCTCCACTGCACCTCCGACAGAGGGGTCCAATGCGGAACACAGAACACCTCGCAATGGCGCATAATTGGTATTTCATTTATAAGCGTTTGTCCATTCAGAAAAATATAAAATAGATTTATCGTAAATAAATTTGTTTTCTTTTGGACTATAAATAACCCTTCTTCAATATACATCACTCTTTACATTTTGTAGATGCTAACCACTTCAAGTTCTAATTTTATATCCACCATCTTTACAAGCTTTCTTATAGCTAACTGCCATTCACGAGTCAAGAGAATATTAGCAATCTCAATCCACAATTTATAGAGAACTACTCATCAGAGTCAATCAACTGATTTATTCTTGTCAAACATTACCTAACTTGATTCTCAAACTAGTAAGGAAGTAGGTTTTAGTTCGAGTATTAATTTATTTTCTTCAGGAGATCGTGAGTGCTAAGGCGTATACACTCCTTAGGCTATGGGTTCAATTCCCACTAGGGGTAGCAGGGGGCACTAGGGAGGTGCTGGGGTTTCTTCCAAAAAAAGAAAAGGCACTAGTCCTTTCCTGGCTAGAGAAGGGTGGTAACGTATAGATAACCCGTCCTAAAATTTGTTGTCAATAATAAATGGACGTTAAAATTTAAATAAATTATTTTCTTCAAGATTTGAACCTGTTTCTCCTATATTGAACTCCAGCATGTAATCTTGTACTAAGTTACAGTACTCAAGATGTTTCGGCTTGAAATTCAAGTGTTCATCATATGCAATAATTTCTTGGATAGTTTTTGACATTTAATGTAAAACACTACAATAGGAGAAGGATTTTTCAGGCATAATTATGAACAAATAATTTATTTAGGAACAAAAATTGACAAAGAACAAACTAATGTTGATCATAAAGTATATTTAGAAATGTATAAAATTCAAATGATTAATTGAAGTATAAAATGCCACTTAAAAGTTACAATACATTAAAGCTTTAAGTACAAAATAAATGCATAATATATTACGTTTATACACTAGGGCATATTACCTTTGATTAGTAATAGGATGTCTAGGAAAGGTAATTGGGTATACTTCTAAACTTCAGTGATTCAGGAATAGGGAGGTCATACACAAAGAAATGCGGAACTTCCCCTATCTTTGACATGGGAAAATTAGATAAACATAGCACACTTTTTGAGGAGAAAATAATTTCGTTCAGAAAGAAAACTTACCTGACATCTTGAAATGATTCATTTTGAAAACAGGTAAGCTACTACTTATTTTACTGAATGACACTGAGTAAAATGCTCAATCTGAGAGTTGTTATGACAAAAAATAAACAAATCCTTGAGGGAGAATCACACAATCAATAATAGCTTTGAAACATATGGCTTTCACATTTGCAATCTGACAATTATATTTTGAAATCACAGCTCTTTCTTTTTACTTGGTTCTTCTTTGAGCTGGAATCCTTTCTCCTGCAGTAGCTCATTGCATTCTTCTCTCGACATACCTCGTAATGGAATTCTCTCAATTTCCTGCAATTAAAGCCTTAATGTAAAACAAATACAAAATATTAATGAATACATTTTCAGAATTTTTGCAGTTAGGAATGTGGTAGCCATTTTGAGTTTGACTTCAACTAATTAAGTTGTGCATAGATATTATAATATTAAAGAATTATGATTATTATTTAAGATATGAAAATTAAGAACCATATGATTTAGAAGCAGATTGTGACATTAGATAAGGGGCTTCCGTGGAGCAATGTATTCTTATGGTTACATAATAAAACTGTAATTGAGATTAAATTAATTCCTGTATGTTTATATTGTTTTCTTAGAAGCTTGTAGTATTTTATTTTTAAATACTACTTTTTTTCTCATAATGTCTGATATTTTTTGAAATACCAGGCTTCATTTGGAATGGTCACAAGAGGTCTGATAAATAATTTTCATGCTGTTCTTCTTGATTCTTTCTAGTCAATAAAATTTTCAACAATTATTTTATAAATACTGTCAAGGACCATTCGGCTCTTACCATATTGAATAGAAATTGACTTCCCAAAGTTATCACTCTAGACATGCTGCTTAAAAATGGCCAGGATATCACAGAGTTTGATATTTCTTTATAACTTTTTTATACTTCAGCTCAGCGAGCAATGAGATTGACAAAGTTGCTTTTCTAACCCAAATAGCAAATAAAGCGAAAGCATCATTTGTTACGAATAATTCAATAAAAACAGAAGTTTTGGACCATTTTGACCACATCAACTCAGTACCAGTATTAATATTTTCATAATATATATATATATATATTATTAATTCCTTTATTAGGTGCTCAACTACTTGGGTTTTTCGCACCTATAAAAATGTATGTTTCCCTATTTAATTAACAAACTTATTATTATATATTTTTTTAAATTCTTTTGAATTGGGTACTGTGGAAACAGTTAATAGAATCATCAGTAGCTAATAAAATTCAATCATAAGACCAACCAGAAATTTCAGAATTATTTTAATGTATTAACAATTTTAAGCAATAATTTAAAATCATTCACAGGCGTTTGCCCTTTCCTGGCAAGCCAAATATTTGAAATTGGCAAACCTTTTAGTCCATAACCAATAGAAAAAATAATTTTTTATATATTTATATCTGGCAGAAGGTCAAATTTTAAGCAAAACACTCACTTTCTTCACTACTCCTTTATTCTGCCCTACATGTTTCACGTCTCTATGATGCCTCTTTAGGAGCACTTAAACTAATATAATATATCATTACAGCCTAAACATCTGAGAACCTTTCGCAGGTAGGGCCACGTCTAGACTGATAAGATCAATCATGTCTACTACTTATCTGCTGTTTAAAATCGTTAGTTTTAGGGTAAATGTCGATTTTACAAAATAAGTCTTTGTCATTTTATAAAATAATTCACATTATATCGTATTAATTAATTGTTGATTAAATTAAAGAATATTTTATCTAGATATTTAATCTCAGTTTTATTATTAACTGCCTTTCTCCTGTTTTTAATTATGTGTATATTTTCTTTTAATGGGTTTTTTCTCTTTATCTAATATCTTTACTGTGTCAAAATTAAAAGTATGGCTATTTTGTATAGCATCATCCACTAATGCAGTTTTGTTCTCAGTCTTGTCAAGATTTTTGCATGTTGTTCAACTCTCTTTTTTAAAAGTTGTTCCGATATTGGAAAAATAGGGTCACCATATTATAATAATTTTTTATAGTTATTCCCTGCTCACATTTGAAATTTAAATGACAGCAACAAGTTTGAAGACACAGCAAATACTTCTTTTTTTTTGGACGTGTTGGATTTTGACATATATTTAATAAATTGTATTGGTTTATTTAATTAAACATTTTTTTTAGCATTTGTTAATTTTTCGAATAAAGTAAAAAAGTTGATATAACGAGTAAGCATTAAAGAGCATAAAGTAATAATAAAAACATCAAACTAAATTCTGTTATATAAGTTTTGCTCATTTAATTTAATTTGTCTTACCAATAAGTTTCAGTATCAATTGATTAATTTTCTTACCTCAAACTTGTCACTGAATAAGACTAATTCTGGAGGCGCACCTTGAATATGTTTAAAAACCACATCTTCACTAAGAATTTATTAAGGAATAGTAATAAAGATCGCACTTATTAAAATGAATAACAAAAATAGCAATTATTAAATTAAAATGGTAAAAAGGATACTATTTTGGAACATCTTGAAAGATGAAAGCCTTTACTTCAGGCATCCCATTAAGAGAACAGCCGCTGCAACTCTAAACAAATTAGAAATCATAAAAAAACATTTCATTAATTTATATTATCATGTAAATTATAATAATGTAACACAATTCAAATTTGATGGTCAACTGATCACGATAAATTTCAAGGTCTATCTGACTATTTTAGTAGTAGTAGTATCGTTTTTTTGAGGACAATCAACTCTTCCTTGTCTATTTTATAAAAAATAAGTTCTATTCTATAAGACTATTTTATAAAAAATAAGTTCATTTATTACAGATCCTAATATGCCGCTTCATTATGGCTAGCTATGGGGTTTAACCTGTACTAAAACTACTGTAGTAAGAGGAAGGAGCATAAAACATAGATATAACTATTATAATTTGTTGTTAACAGAAGTTTAAATGGTAGTTACAAGTGCGTAACTCACTGGAGGGAACCGAGGTATTCACATGACACTTTTTTTGGTTAACCATGTTGGAATGCATATTATTTTATTAGAAGAAATTAGAACCAAGATTTCGAAAGAGAATCTTCATTCATGATGTTAAACTTAAATTGACCTATAGCTATTATAATGATTATGTGAGGTAACCAATGTGATAAAAATAAGATAAAAAGATCCACGTATGATAATAAATATATTTTAAGGTACTAAAGTTATTTTAAAATACAATAGTTCTTTGTTTACCTGAATTTCTGCTCTTGATGCTGCTTTCTCTTCGCCAGCGAAGGCGTAATTAATTGCAATTAATAAACAAAGAATAAACATTAATGACTTTCTTAAAAAATTGTCAGTATTCATGATTTTATATACTATTTTGCTTTACTAAGTATCGGTCTATAGTGATAAATGTTGCCTACAAGTTTCTTAGATAAGATATGATAAGAAACTTGTAACTTTCCAAAGAAGACTAAACTAAGTATATCACAGGTCTATGATCTCAACAGTGTACTGTTGTCAGAGCACTCTGCTTTCAAGTGGTGGGATTAAACTTTACCGATAGCGGTTCGTAGAGATTAAGTAAGATGAGGAACGAAATACACTTGATATCCTTCATGTATTTACAGTCATTTGAGTAAGATGAATATTTCATGTGCAATTTTAATTTATTGATCAAACTGTTTTATAGAGGATATGTTCATTGAGAGGAGTTGGCTGGAATTGCGAAAGTATATTTAGACAGGGTTCGGCCTTGGTATCATAATAAAACAACGTTTGTTATAAGAAAATGTAGTTTTATTAAGATACCAAGCATGGGCGTACATAAGGGGGGGGGGAGTCGAGGGGACTGCAGCCCCCCCCCCCGAAATTGTGATCGAATCGGTAAAAATGTGCCATAAAAACCTCAAAAATAAATTAAATAAGATCACTTAGTTCAGAAAAATAATTTTTTTTGAGGTGTAATAGCGTTTTAGTTGGCTAACTATTCAAAGTGCTAGGTTTTCCATCCTTCCAAAGTCCCCGGTTTCTTCCCCCAAATTATTTCCTATATATTTCCCTGATACCAAGACTGAATCCTTTTCTTATAATGTTTTGGAGTCATATGAATAAGGAGGGAAGCCAAAGAAGGGATGGTTTTCTATCTTTGTACTGTTGTGAATTTTGTATATAAAAGTCCGACTCGCAGGAACTGCATCATCTTAGCGCGGTTCCGTTCTTAATCCTAATGTCATTTGGAAAGGTTGAAATAGACACAGTTATAATTTTAGTTAGACCTTTCATGAAATAACTTATGATCTCAAATAGGTCCCCCCAGACCCTCACCTGTACCTGACAGAAAAAGGGCCAGGCAGCACCCTTCATCCACTCCTAGAGATACTAATCTTACTGTTCAATGATTTGAAAAATATCTAAATGTTTACATTTTCTTGTACTCTTCTACTATAGTAATAATTCTACAAATAATTCCAATAAAAAAAAACAACAACCAATTAAAAAGTGAACTAAACAACTACAAAACCCCGTTTAAAAGAACAAAACAAACACATTTGAAGTTTTAAGCGCTTATTTCTCCGATTGACATCGCCTAATCGAAAATTGCTTCAGAATCTTTTTTGTAGAGCATTTAGTAAGATTTTGAATGGTTACCTTCCACTTACCATGATTTCCAACCGTTTTCGAGATATTAAGGGAAATATACGAAGTTCCCAAAACTTTTCATGTCTAAAAATAAAATATTTTATTCTAATGCTTCCTCAACTCCGAAAGTAACCAAAATTAAATTATCTTTCTTTACATGAATTTCAAACATACAGAAATTATTTTAAATAAATCCCATGATTCTAAGTACCCAAACCAAAAACTTGATTCAACAAATATTTTTCCGCTTTTCTTGAAAACGGTTAAAGCTATCGCCTTAAAAATGGTTTCATTCGTTTTTGTAAGCATATGAAGACGAGTAGCTACTTGTAAGCATATGAAGTAAGCATAACGATTTTTTTTCGCGCGAATTTCGCTCCAAAAAACCATGTTCCGGTGGACGGCTGCTGGTTAACGAACTTGACCTTTCAAATTATACAAAAGATTTTTGTACCAAATTTCACCAAAATCGGACCATTATTGAGGCCAGGAAAGAGCGAACAGAAATAAATATAAATAAATAAATATATATATATATATATATATATATATATATATATATATATATATATATACATACATATATACAAATTTGAACCACAGTTATTTTCGTTCTCTAGGGGCTCTGAATCGTAAAATTTTCTAGTCGGCACTTCCGGATTGCTTTATGAGGTCAACGTTATAAGCGGGATCCTCCCCCTGAAGGGAGGGAGGAACCGCCTTAAAAGGAACCTCTCTCACAGCCTCAAGCCGTCCTACCTTCTACTAACTTAACCTTTTTTGACTGATTCGAGTCCTCCCAGATTCTTTTAATTAAATTAAGGGGTACATTCATGGAGAAATCGCTTTCTTGTAATTGCTGAGTCCTAGCCCTACTTACCCGGCATACTGACAGGTTACTATCGCGTAAAAAGGGCTGGACCACCTACTAACTGACAAATAGAGCGATAAAATAATTTCAACCGAACAACAACGTGAAACACGCATACCACACATCAGGATAAACAAATAACTGGAATGTACATGTGGAAAAGGAATCCTAATAAAAACCTCGTGACCCCTCCAGCCGAAATGTATCATTCGAATCCTGCCAATACACGTTCATTACAGTTCCCGCCAAAAAACACGCGATACCAAGTATTTTACCACATTCCGCTCTCTATGCCACCATGCCAGTGGAATTGGTTACAAAACTGTAACCAATTCCACGATATCCATTGAACTGATGCTACATCCTCTACACTCGAGCATGAAGTCTATGTTAAAAGATCAGAACTATTTTTCGATTCCAATTTTAGATTTTAGAGTTTTTTTTAGGGTGCCTGGTATTATTGTACAGGATAAGCCGAGAACTATAAGACCTATTGTGCCACACGACGTGTCCGTCCGTTATATCACCACACAAAATAAAAACAAACTCACGATTTTTCACTCTAAATGTTTCGATACGAGTGCATTCCTGGTAGTTTCTTAGCATTATGCATTATATGGTAACCTTTTGAACGTAGTTACAAATTTTTGTAGTAATACTTAGGAAAATTGTTGCTTTCTTTCTCTTCATTTCATTTCCAAGAACATTGGATTTCCAATGCTTTGGGAAATGGCTTTAGACAACAGCGATCAGCTAATAACACGTGTCAAATAAAATGCATCATATTTTTCTTTTTTATCACTCTATTTGTCTTGTTTTGCCCTCTGTGTTTCGAGGAACGGTAAAACTTTAGGAGAGCGTCCTCAGCACTGATTTTTTTTTTCAAATTTTGCACTATAACGTATTTTGATGCATTAAACACGAATCCGTTAAAAAAAAAAAAAAAAGTTGCTCTCAACTAGGAAAGAAGTTATTAAGCTCTAAAGTTTACTGTTATGGAGGTTATAAAAGCTGGTGTAAACAGCGTATTAATAAACATGCATATTAAGAAGATTGTCTAGGACGACTTTTGGGCAGACGTGCTATGCGTTTCCGCTCGCTACGCTCGCTCAAGAAGATATCAAAACTCTACTCAATCCAACTCGCTGTTATGGATAGAATTCCGATATCGTGGAGGTTATAAATAGTTTATCAACATTTCAAAAGAGAGTTCTTTGTTTCCCAATGTTAGATGTCTGCGCATGCGCGTGTTTACAAATACGCTGTTTATGCCAACTTTAACCTCAATTACGGTGAACTTTAGTGCTTAATAACTTCTTTCCTAGTTGAGAACAACTTTTTTATTTTTTTTAACGGATTCGTGTTTAGTGCTTCAAAATACGTTATAGTGCAAAATTTGAAAACAATCGGTGCTGAGGACGCTCTCCTTCAGTTTTACCCGAGGAACATTAGCACCAGAAATATTTATCTTTCTTTTCACTACTTACCTATGTTTGTTTTATTTATGTTTAAGGGCAAAAACTTACTACTGCTTAATCACTACGTAGGTTCAACCCTTTTCAGGAATATCATTTATCTATTTACAATAGAAAGTAGCCAGTAAAGTGACAACATTTATTCAGTTAGTCATCATCAAAATATAACTGGTGATGTACAACAGGTGGTGCTGGGGTATGTGGAAGGACCCATGGGTCAACACTTGATGCGTAGACTATCCGAATGTTGTTGGTGAAGCCAGCTCCTTGCCTCCACCCATTCACTAAGATCAGTGGATCGCCTGCGTTGATTATTCCACGAAGTTTACCGATCTCTATGCCATACTGCAGGCGGAGGTCTACGTCACGAGAGAAGCATGGAATTGGGGAGGCTGTAAAATTCCGTGTATTACTCATATTGTTTAATTATAAAAATGAGAGAAAAAATAAAAGATTGAATAAGAAAGAAAAAAAAATCATTATGTTAAAAATAAAGTGCGTCACGTAGGAGCTGCATAACTAAGCACATTCCACAGCGATCTGTTTAGTTTACAGTGCATTATTAAAGAATTTGCTTGAGATTACCTCTGTAAATACAAAATAATCATAAATAATTTTGCTATTTTATATTTGTAATGTTCAGCTGTCTAAAGTATTTTTTCATTTAATTTTTTTTCCCGGATTAAGCCTGAACTTCTAATGGACCGATATTAATTTTCTTACAACAAACGTTCCTAAGTTGGGCATGATATCTAGTGGAGGCTCGGTGGCCGTGAGTGATAAGCCCTGAGCACATAACACTCCGTGCCAAGGGTCTTGGGTTCGATTCCCACTCGGGTTGGTGGCTTTTCTTTGGGAAAAAGAAAATGCATCAGCCCTATCCTGGCTAGAAAAGGCTGGTAACCGATAGATAACCCGCCCTAAAATTGTGAGTTAATTATCATGGCCGTTAAAAATTTAAATAAATGATATCTAGTAAGGGCAAAGTAATAACTCGTCCAATAATTTCAAATAACAATGCTATATACAATGATAGGCGATCCCACTATTCCCTGACTTCTTAAAATTAAATGTTTTGATTTTGTCGCTTATCATCGTTTTTCTTTTTCGATTTCAAGTATTCTTTATGCCATGTTGGACTGCAAACTTGTATTAAAGAATAGCCCAAAAGAATGTGTATTTGTAGATACAAGCATAGCAATTGTCAAAAGATCTTTATATCTTAATTGTTAACCTCTTTAGTCAAAAGTGGCCAGGACCTTATAGATATGAAATTAAAATTAGCAATAAGAAGGAAGAAGGTGAAGTTCTCTCGCCCATGGGCTGTAGCCCCCCCCCCCACCCGAAATTTTGATTTCATCGGTAAAAATGTGTCATAAAAACCTTCAAAATAAATTAAATAAGTCCACAGCTTAGAAGAAATAATGTATTTTGGGTGAAATAACGTTTTAGTTGTACATATGCTGTTCCAAGTTCTAGAATGTTAGTATTCCATACCCCCAAATGCTCTCAGCCCCCCCCTCGAAATTCTCCCAGCCCCTCCCGAAATTATTTCCTATATACGCCCATGCTCTCTCCACGGTGTTGTTCTCATCTTTGTATCACTAGTTACCTTTAGAAGATCGATTTGAAGAGTAATTGGAATAGCTTTGAGTAAAACAAAACAAAAAGTAGATAGAAAAACAAGCAGTTCAATATTTACCAAGAAAAGAAAATTTGAATGAGGAAAAAGCAAAGGGACATGATTGGATTTTTGTTAGGATAAATCATTCATTGCTTTAAAAAAAAAAGGCTAAATGTTCTTTAGGAGGTTAAGCTTGATTTAAGGTAGATTGGAATACCAACTTTTGTTATCTTGAGTTTCTCAAGTAGAGTCAGTTCCCTGTTTTATCACATTCCTTCCACATGGATGGCTTTTTCAGCTCCTCTACTAATCTGATTGAATACTTCTCCATAACAGCTTTCGTTCTTCCTCCGGTCTAACTTCTCCCTTTTATATATTCTCTTTCGTTCAACTTCTCTTGTTTTGGTTTGTTATATTTTTTGGCGCGGAATATTTACCTATAACCTATACTACGGGATTGAAAAGTCCATCCTCCAGAAAATGCATTAACTAAACATTCCTGAGCAAGACTGTGACTTCAATAAACTCGGGTCATTAAAAGAGCATGTAGTTTTTCTGTTTTCTATTCGTAATAAATAGCTGAATCTATTATTTAAAAAAAAAAATCACTTTAAGCCGGCAATCTGAACGGTCAGCGGTCTCTCCTCAATGCTTTTATTTTGCACTGCTCAACAAACTGAGCAAACTGGTAAAATGAGCGAAATGATTAACATCCTTTTGTCTAAATGTTTTAAAAGATGATTTGTTACTTTCAACATTTCTGTACCCCGGACGCCATATCCATCTTTTATTAAATTGACTTCACAACGTGTTTTTAATCTGGAATTTTCGATCCATATAATGGTGTAGAGTATGATGTCCTGTTCCAATAAACGACGAAGATAAGACAGTGAAAAATAAAGTAATGCCCGTTTTCATTAGAGTTAAAAGACACCATGTGGAGGATTTGGCTTTGACTATGAACAATACTTCCAATTACATATCAATGCCAATAACAATGCGAAGAATTTTCTTTAAACTTAAAGTACCGAACAAACAAATTTTAATAGTTCAAGGCTATGGAAAATTGGACTCCTGACCAATAACAAATATGTGACATGGTGTCCTTTACCTCCAGGGTACAGATTTAATGCGGGATTTTAAGCAATGATTAAGAGGTGTTTTTTTAAATGCCAACAAGTGAACAACTGCATGTGTCTTATTACAATGTACCTATAATAATTATTATACACATATGGATAAACGAAACAGTAATACTTATCTAGGCGCACGGTAGTGCGCCAGGCCAAGTTCCGGCCTAAGCATACTGTGTGTATATTACAGGCGGTCTTAGAGCCGATTTTTAGTCTCTCATAACTTTCAACCAGGTAAAGATATAGTTATGAAATTTTACACAGGTATTATACTACTAGATGTGAGTAAAACTGGAAATTTTCATAATTCTACATCGAGTAGTTTCTGAGATATAAGCGATCGAAAATCGGGATTTATAGGACTCACTCACTCACTGACTCATCAAAATTATTAGGCACTTCCCATGATGCTAGAGACTTGAAATTTTGCATGAAGATAGATATGGAGACGTTATTAAAGGAAAAAATCGAAAAATCGCGAAAAGTTGTGTTTGACTCCGCTTCCGGGGCGGGGGCGTGTCAGTTTTGTACTTCCTTCGGAAACCCGTCATTCCGTCCGAAACCCATGATGTGGGGTATCAAATGAATTGTCTCGGTATGAAGAACCTATATCTGATGTTTTAAGAAACAATTAGACGCATATAGGCTCGGTAAAAATCTTATACCAGCTGTCTGTCTGTATGTTTGTTCCTCTTACAAATCCGTACCGTTTGACCGATTTTGACCATACTTGGGACACAGATGGGTCTTGATACGGGGAGAATCACAGGCTAGGTTAAATTGTCTATCAGCTGTCTGTCTGTCTGTTTGTTCCTTACACAAATTCACAACATTTGACCGATTTTGACCAAACTTGGCACACAGGTAAGCCTTGGTCCGGGGAATGCACTAGGCTAGGTAAAAAAGGTCTTTCGGCTGTCTGTCTGCATGTTTGTTCCTTACACAAATTCACACCATTTGACCGATTTTGACCAAACTTGGCACGCACGTAGGTCTTGATACGGGAGTGACATATTACCTATTACGTTTTCTACTTTTTGTTCCATCGAAATGCCATCATTCCTTCTGAAACCCATCATGTGGGGTATCAAATGAATCGTCTTGGTAAGGAGAACCTATATTTCATGTTTCAAAAAACATTTCCACGCATCTTAACAAAAACAGTTGTGACTTCTTTCTTAAATGTAGTAAATAAAGTCGTAGGGGTTCACTGCATAATATACGTACTTCAAAGCAGATAATAAGTTTTTCAAATCGAGCCATCTAAATTACAAAGTTTAGGATCACAAACCCAAAATGTATCGTCTTTGTTCTTATATTTTTCTTGAAGGCCTTCTGCACTTTCCCTATTGTGATATTTATCCTCGGGACAAGGTTCCTGTGTTTTACAGTGTAATAGTTTAGTTAAGAGAGCAATCAATTTGTCCTCTAGAGTAATGTCATCTGGAAGAGCTTCTAACTTTTCTAGTCTAGTGATTAGATGTATGAAGGTTGATTATTGGTATCAAATATCAAGCAGTAAGGAGAACCTTATGCAGAATCCAAAGACCCTGGTTTTATATGAAGTACAAAAGCCAGTAGGTATGCGGCAACTGAATTCTACTTAATACTTAGAAAAAAGTAATGAGTTCCCCAAAAAAACATAAATGTGAAATAGAGGCCAAGTTCCTGCCCCCACAAAGAAACACTCCCTTCCTCAAAAATATCCCCTCCTAAACCCCCCCCCAAAACGCCAACCATTCTACACTCCAAAAAAGTAGTATGAGTTGGTGCATTAAATGTACCATATTTTCAACCAAAAATATTTGCCAATACAAGAGATGATACAAAAATGAAATGTCCAAGTTCATTACTTGGAAGACCTCATAGTTACTTACTAAGAACAGTAAAGACACTTCAACTGAACTTTAAAAACAACAATAAAAATACTTATATCCAGTTACTATAATATCACTTTCCTCAACCAGGTATATTCTTAAACTTGGCAATGTTTAGTTTTTCTCTAAAGATAATTTCGGCACAAAAAAAACATTGCCAAGTTTAAGAATATACCTGGTTGAGGAAAGTGATATTTTAGTAACTGGATATAAGTATTTTTATTGTTGTTTTTAAAGGTCAGTTGAAGTGTCTTTACTATTCTTAGTAAGTAACTATGAGGTCTTCCAATTAATGAACTTGGACATTTCTTTCTTGTATCATCTCTTGTATTGGCAAATATTTTTGGTTGAAAATATGGTACATTTAATGCACCAACTCATACTACTTTTTTGGAGTGTAGAATGGTTGGCGTTTTTGGGGGGGGGGGTTTAGGAGGAGATATTTTTGAGGAAGGGAGTGTTTCTTTGTTGGGGCAGGAACTTGGCCTCTATTTCACATTTATGTTTTTTTGGGGATAATTATTACTGTTTCGTTTATCCATGATATGTGAATGGGCGAATAAACTGTGTCCAGAACGAAACCTGGTTAAAATAACCTGTTTCCTTCTTGCTCGGATTTATTTAAACCAAGCCCTTGTGGCTTTCTTTTTAGCGTAAATATGCTTTAGCGATGACTAAACTTGAAAAAAGCCGCACAAAAAAGTGTCCGCTGGCGTTCGCGCTTGCGCTGTAGCCATGTACGGAAAATAAGACTGTATGTTATACAGTACATTACATAGGTTTTGTCGGGTGGACCTAAAGCATATTTATGTTCCTGAATTTGAGCAGAAAGTCTAAACGAATTTTTTTTTCTTGTTTTGACGGTAGTTTAACTTTTTTTTTGTCCCAAATAAAGTCCAGCTTCATTTATTCAATCAATGTTAGTTACATACCAATATAGTGAACTGGATAGATGCTCTTCCACAAGTTGAGCTGCCTCGCGACTGCTCCGTACCGCGTGATGCCTAAAATGGGGCATCTTGGCTTGTACTTGGCGAGGACCTGTGCAGATTTTCCTGAAGTAGTTACGACGAGGATGGCTGAAGCATGACACTTCATGGAAGCAAGGACTGCTGCCATGCACAGAGCATGAGCCGGATCTAAAGGTGGGCAAGTCTGCAAGCATAAAACATTTTATTAATTAAACAAAAACCAAAACTAACTCCTTAAAGGTTTGACACTCATGAAATGCTACATCTTAACTAGTTTCTTCAATTCTTCAAATTTAATCTAAATACATGTCATATTTCGTATGTTATGAATGTTTTCAGCTTTACATATCGTGTTTTACTTGGAAAAATTCAATAAAAAAACAAAAAAACACTAATTAAAAACTGAGGCAAAAGAAAGAGAAAACGAACGAAACCGACACTTTTCAAATTTAAGAACAGATTTTTCGAATCAGATTGCTATATCAAATATTTCATAAGAACATTGTGGAACATTTATTAGGCTTTTGAATAAATGAATTACACTTACCACGATTTCCCAAACATTTTTGAGATTTTTAAGACAATCCTATAACTGCTCATGTGTGTTAATACTATTTTTTTTTTTTCAAATACTTCCTTAACTCCAAACTTAAGCAAGATTTAAATATCTTAATTTCGATGAATTTCAAGCTACTGGAACAACTGAATCAACCTTTTCTGAATACCCAAACCAAACATTAGTTAGAAAAACTGGTTGTATCTACTTTTATCTAAAAGGGATACAGATGTTGCCTTAAAATAGTTCCATCAGTTTCCCTACGTTAAAAATTCAACGAAAAGTGTACATGTAAGACTATTAAAGGAAGAACGTAAGCGCTACGATTTTGTTAGCGCGAATTTCACCCAAGAAAAACATGTTCCGCTGGTTAACGAACTTGACCTTTCAAATTAGATAATGTTTTTTTGCAGCATTTTGGAAAGACACAAGATAATTTATTTTTCTAACGGCACATGGACTCTAAATAAGCAAGGGAAATTCTATTCATTTATTTAATAAAATATCGTAAGATTGAATAATGAATGAGAGCTGCTAAAGACCATAGCAGTCGATGCACCAGGGGGAAAATGGATGAGAAGGTTTCTATCGTGTTGGATTTTCACGTAAGCAGATGCGGATTCGGGTCCTGCATGCACTGTTTTTTTTTTGTGTGATGGGCTCGCTGAAAAAAAGGTTTGTCACACAGGAAGTGCATAAATAAGCTCATTCCTCAGAAGCTAGGATAGGGCTCATGCATTTTCCTTTTGATCGAGTCTTCTTTGATGATTAATATACGTTTTATCCCTACAAGGATAGTGGCCATTTTTAATTAGATGATTAATAGATGATCAATTAATTTTTCAAAAATATTTGACTCTTCTTTTCTAATAAAAAAAAATCAGTGACGTAACGAGGACCCTGGGGGGAAGATACTATAAAGGTATCTGAACATGACCATACGGCACACTAAGGAGATAGTGTGGTCAGTACTATGCTCTGGCCGCCTGATTTTCCCCGTGCTGCTTCGACTGCTAGAGTCATTAGCACCAAGGTACCCATTAATAAATTAATTAAAGGCTGGGTTGGCCTAGGGACAGTCAGGGAGGCCGACTTCCAACTCATGAACGAAGACACTAGAAGAAAAAATGTTTAGTGCTTGCTCGGGGTTTGAACTCAGGTCCTCCAACTTATTAGTCCAGTGCTCTACCACTGAGCTAACCTCGCCCCCCTCTCTTTTGTAATAAAAAGAAAAAAAGCTCACCCTGAACTTTATTTAAACAATTGGCTTCATAATTTAGCAAATGTTTTTAAGTTGTATTTATTTATTTAGAGTATCGCGACAAAAGCGATTTTATAATAAATGAGTCTTTAATAAAAAAACAAAACAAATACTTTTAAATTTGATATTCTTATATGATGTCACATAATTTAGAATTTAATATTGTTTATGAAAATAGGCTTAGAAATTTATGCTGAGTTAATTAAATTAACAAAGTCAGTATTGTGATATTGGAGAATCATTAGAGTGTTAAGCACATCTAGGAATGTACTAAGCTTCAATCAAGGAATATTGTTGCTTTTAGTGCTTTAGGTATGGCACATACTATACTACAGAGATGTGGCCTAGACAGTTGCTTGCCTCATTAGATTCCAAAGAGCAGATTATTCAGGTGAATACAGTCATGTTCTACTCATGGTATCAGGTACATACATATAATGTAGGGATCTGATACCATGAGTTATACATACATGTGAACCTACCAATCATATTACGATTTATAGGTTCAAATGTATGTATAACAATTCATCTCATTGTGTGTATTATACGGTATCGAGTTTCTAGGCGAAGCTGAGCTAATTATTTATTTAAATTTTAACGTCAATTATTATTAAATTATAATTACTAACTATTAACTAATCAGTGCTTTGTGTATGGCACATAACTATACTACAGAAATGTGGCCTAGACAATTACTTGCCTCATTAGCTAAAGTAATTAAGAGCATGTATAAAAATGAAAGTTTTAAGGTTCAATATGGGTTATCTATTTCAACTCACGGATCCAGCAATATTAGATTTGGAATTACCAACCAGATAGATAGATAAATATTCTTTATTGAAACAATAAAGTGACAATAAACTGTTTTTGTTTTTTTTATATTTCAAGCGAACTTTTCCTCTCACTAAACCCAAAAACAATATGAAGAAAAATTACAAAAAAATAAAAAAAAACTCGACTTATGTAGACATAATAAAGGTACAGCACATTTAGGCTTTTATGTTTATTCTTAGTGTAATTTAATCACAATATAAATGTGGAAATCCTCGGATCATTCAACACAAGGTGCATTTGGTTTATTGGAATCCACCTTGGGATCATCTTAAACAATTATTTTGCAATTTTAAGTTTTCACAGGAAGTGGGGGACCATATTGGGCAGCCGTAACAAATAATTGGCCTAATATATAAAATATAAATTAGTTTTTTATTTAGAAGATTTAACTGAGAGTTTCTGTTTAACAAAGGGTATAATATCGTCGATACACGTGCAAACTAACGAATCTGAAAATCACCACTTTCAAGAGTGAAAATACTTTCATTTATTACTCTGCTTTTGGGGAGTCAAATAGTAGGCAGATTCGACCTTTTGACAGTGGTTACATCCTCCTTTCACTGTGTGAACTTAGATTCGAGAGTTTGCCATCCATCAGTCCAACAGCAATCAGTAAAGATTTAAAATGAAAAATGCGTTTTTTCACATTCGATACTTTGCATTTGTATCGACGATATGTGTAAGTCTCCTGTGCCATGGCTAAATTATCTATCGGCATGTGTGGCAAAAGTTAATTTAGCATTCATTTGGACTTCAAGATATTTTACAGATTTGTCCAGGAAAATGTTTGGTCATTAACATTAACAAAGTGATCACGCAGGCCTGCGCTATAAAAAACAAGATAACCTCTTTCTTTTGCTAATTCGGATTTGTTTTTTATTTATTAAAATACTTAAAACATTGTTTTAGTTTTAATGACAATTGGTTAGCAATAGTATAAACTCTATAAGATGATAGAAAAATAGCTGTATCGTCAGCAATTTTTCTGTCATCCAGAAAAATAAGTTTAAGCTCTAAATGTCTCCCTCCATCTTACAAAAGTCAACATTAGTAGTTTTTTTTTTTTTTTTGTTGTTGTTTTTTTTACGGCGATTCGACATAATTCTTGGCCATTAGTAGTAAAAATCAACTAAAGCTTGCTCAGCTAAAATACCTCCTCACATCAGCGCCAGCCCTACGGCCTTCCAAGTACCCTACCCAGAAACAAAATATTGTGACTGGCGAATCAGTCCATTTTTTTTTATAACAAAAAAGATCGTTTCTAAATATTAGCATAGAGAGCAGTGAGGTTGTAGTTTTTACCAGAGCATCCAACGATTGAAACAACTGCCATTGCCAGATTTGAGATTCCGCTTCTCTTGCAAGTGTTTGCAGAGTTCTTACAACTAATTCTGGATCATCTCCTGAAATAGAAAGCGTTCATAGAAATTAAAAAAAAAACAAACACGAATATGACGTTTCTGAAGCTAAATTAATTATGCTTTGATGCACTCACAAAGCTCTTAAAATTGGATGATTTAGACTAGGCCCGCATTGCTTTAAAAAATCGGCTGATTAAGTTCCTAGTTTGTAGTAGCAGGAATATACTGGAATGGTTTTGATGATACATTGAAATACAATGACTATTAATCGGGAATCAATTGTATCGATGAACTTTGATTCCGTGGAACAGTGTCAGACGAACGAGCAATTAGAGAGAATCTAGTGCTGGCGTTGCTAATTCAAGGTCCCTATTGTATATTGTCGCTTTTGGGATTGTATTTCATTTAATGAATGGAGTCATGTAACCTTCACGAAGGCGTTAGGGTTTCTTGCTATGACATGATGTCAATAAACGTAAATGCAGTCAGCATTATCTGAAGGAATATAGCTTTAGAGGTTGCTCTCATGAAATATTTTTTGGGAAATATCTTCAAGAAAATAAAGCTCGCTTCTTTTCAAACAGTCCAAGGACGTAAAGGAAGGGTGGTGAAAAACTACAGAAGAAAATAGGTCATTCTTATCCGTCTTGAATTTATTATAAAACAACCTTTTCTATGTGTGAAGAACAGAACTTATTCTATGTATGTAAGAAAAGCCTGCCCTTAAGGCAGCTTTTCCCAATTTTTTAAAACCCACAGTATTAGAAAGTAAATTGTTCACTTTACAGTATTTCGGCCAAGTGTCGAAAAAAAGAGCTCTTATTTTAAGTAAAGCGAATGCTAATGGGGCTTCCCCATTTGGCTAATGCTCCCTCATTGGCTAATGCTCTATGTGCCGTTAAGGATAAAATAAACACGGGAAATAAGTCTGGGGTTTATAAAGTTGTATGTGGCCTTTGCTCGGGATCTTACGTAGGACAAACTCGCAGACAACTCAAAATGAGAGCATAATGGCATAAAACTAGGCAGGATTCTGAGTTTCGTCAACACTGTCTCTCAGAAGGACACAGCGAGGCTAACCACTCACTGTTTATTTTACATTGCCGGAAGACGTCTGCACTGATGAACATTCTAGAAAGTATAGAGATACGTGTGGATAAGATCCTCATCCCCTGTAATCTAGGCGCACGGTAGTGCGCCAGGCCAAGTTCTCTTTTTATTTTTAGTCTCTCATAACATTCAACCAGGTAAAGATAAAGTTATGAAATTTTACACAGGTATTATACTACTAGATGTGAGTAAAACTGGAAATTTTCATAATTCTACATCGAATAGTTTCTGAGATATAAGCGATCGAAAATCGGGATTTATAGGACTCACTCACTCACTGACTCATCAAAATTATTAGGCACTTCCTATGATGCTAGAGACTTGAAATTTTGCATGAAGATAGATATGAAGACGTTATTAAAGGAAAAAATCGAAAAATCGCGAAAAGTTGTGTTTGACTCCGCTTCCGGGGTGGGGGCGTGTCAGTTTTGTACTTCCTTCGGAAACCCGTCATCCCAGTAAAGACACTTCAACTGACCTTTAAAAACAACAATAAAAATACTTATATCCAGTTACTAAAATATCACTTTCCTCAACCAGGTATATTCTTAAACTTGGCAATGTTTTTTTTTGTGCCGAAATTATCTTTAGAGAAAAACTAAACATTGCCAAGTTTAAGAATATACCTGGTTGAGGAAAGTGATATTTTAGTAACTGGATATAAGTATTTTTATTGTTGTTTTTAAAGGTCAGTTGAAGTGTTTTTACTGTTCTTAGTAAGTAACTATGAGGTCTTCCAAGTAATGAACTTGGACATTTCTTTCTTGTATCATCTCTTGTATTGGCAAATATTTTTGGTTGAATTAGTACACCTACTCATACTACTTTTTTGGAGTGTAGAATGGTAAGGCGTTTTTGGGGGGTTTTAGGAGGGGATATTTTTGAGGAAGGGAGTGTTTCTTTTTGGGGGCAGGAACTTGGCCTCTATTTCAAATTTATGTTTTTTGGGGGATTTAAATAAAAGGACGGATATCAAACTGATTTGTTGAGTCCTGTCTCTGTGCAGGCTCTCACTCCGCTTCCCTTCAGTCAGCCCTAAGCAGTGTAGCTGAACTCTTTATAGGTGAGTCGCTCTCCTACACTTTATCTACTGTATTACTTTTCATCATGACTACTGTTTTTTTATTTATTTATTCCTTTTTTTAAAAAGTTTTTCTGTTTATGTGTTGACGAAACAAAACTATTGTGATTATTAATTTATTATTGTTTTATGTGTAGTTCTAGGCATACAAATATTAATATTAAGGTGTATGCTAATATAATATTTTTATGTATTTATTTTGTCACAGCTCTGAGGATGGCTGCAGAGCAGCTGAAAGCGATTACCTTGAAAAATAAATTTGTTGTTTGTGAAGGAATTGTACGTCTTTTTATTTTACTGTATTGTATGTATGTGTGAAATGCTAATTGATAATTTCACCTCTGCTCGTCTCGTCCATCATGATGATCCCATCAACTCCATCAATGACAGCCGTGACAACGTCCGTACTCTCTGCTATCGTGGGGCAATCTTTGTGGACCATTGAGTTCAAGTACTCAGTCAGGACGAAAATTGGTTTTCCCGCCTGTTGGATATTTATTTCTCGCTATAATATCTTGTACAACATAAAGATGTCTTCAAATATCATACATTTTGTTTTGTTCTTTAATTCTAATATTCCAGGGGTCATCTGTAAAACCGTTGATATATTTGGATGTTAATAGGGGGCAAGCCAATTTGTGTTGCAATATCACCGGAACAACTTAAATAACAATAATTGACGGATACGTAAGTCGAAAAATTCCCGGAACATATATTTTTTTTAAATATAAAAAAAACAACATTTTTTTTTATCTTTTAATAACTCCAAACGTATTCACGCTAAAGATTTTACCAAGACGTCAAAGACTCGTAATGACACTTCATATATTCTTATTATTTAGAAATACTAAACTTTTTTCGCTGCTTTGCAAATCAGCAATAAGTATGAATTAAGCCCGTCACGCAGGAGATGAATAACTAAGTACTTTCCTCAGAATTTGGGTAGTATACAAGACAACAACTCATATATTAAAAAAAAAAACTATCGTTAAATTAAAAATGTTGATTATTTAGTAAAACAACCTACCAAATTACGTTTAAATAGGTTCGAAGGTGCTAATGACCTTGGCAGTAGGAGCACCTATAATTAATAAATAAAAAAAAAAAAAATAGGTTCGATAGTTTGTGGAGAATATGTATTTACGCATACTTAAACAACTGTTATTTGCGTTGTTTCGAAGATATTCCTGCAAAAATGATCTTGCTCCCTCTCAAAATCCAACTCCAAACGGATGTGCACTGCATTCCCTAGCCAAGGAAGTGTGTATTATATATAATTAATGGAAAAGAAATACTCACTTTCATTGCTTTTGCTATCATCTTCTTTTGGCATTGCATTACTCTTTCGGTCGAGAGCTCAATTCCCAATTTACCTCGATTTATTACAATACCATCTGCCTCGTACAGTATTTCGTCGAAATTCTCAAAAGCTGCCATGTTTTCTATTTTTATAAAGAGTAGAATTCCTTTTCCTTTTTCGCCTGTTTTAAATGCAAACAAGAAATTATAAATAGTTTTGTTAAATTTTAATAGCCCATCAACTTTTATGACTATTAGCTCCAAAGTATAGTTTTCTTAGTCGGAGATAGAGTATTTACAAATTATAAGCATCAGAACTAAAGCAATTGTAATAAAATGTTAAAATAAATTATTATTTTGATTACGTGTCTCCAATATCGCAGTTTCCTCGGCGTTTGAAACATGGAAAGAATATCCAAATAAGATAGGACCAATAGCTGAGAGAAGAATTGGCTTAATGTTCATTACACATTTGCGAGGGCGCTACTATGGCAACTCATCATACAAAACTAAGATTTAAATAGAATATTGTTAATTCTTTTCAATAATTGTATAAACTACATAGAGCCATTGACCACAAATATGCAAATTAGTGTAATAGAGAAGCGTTTACAACATATGACATGAACAAGCATTGTGATCAAATTTTTGATTTCCTTATTGCCATTAACACTGGTGTGGAAACGTCTGTAATATGCCTGAAAGCCACTGATTACTCAGCAGCAATCTTAAAATGAGATTTTATAGTTTAGTCTTCAGTGAATAGATTTAGGATCTTACAAAAAGAAAATATTCGTATGATTATAGTAAATCAAAGCATTAGCTTTCCTGCAACTTTACTGATTCTATTTCTTGACTATTGTTTTGTTGAAAGACCATAAAAGCATTTAACCTTAACTTTAACAAATAATATTTATTGCATTAATGTTTCAGACACAAATATGTCAGATAATTGACTTACAAAATAGTTTAAACTCTACCTAGGGCACTTCTTATTTCTCTGATCCCGTGCTTGTTGATGGCGGAAGCAAAGATGGCATCGGCTTTCTCCTCTACGAGGAGTGAAATGTCCATCCGGTCTTTTGGCGTGATATCGGGCAGTTCGAAAGGCACGTTCAGAGCTAGCACGTCCCGGTAGTGGCCGAGGTCTCCACCGGTCAGGATCTCACAGATAATGTCCGAGTCAACTGTCCGCAACATTGGAAATGTAACATCCATAACAAGGAAATGGCTTAAGTTTCGTGTTATATGATAGTTGATACTATTTATCATTTGGTACTGACTCGTCACATACACAATGTGCAAAAATTATTTTGTAATATCTTGATGTACTGTTAAAGAGCAAGTCGCCAAAAGTTGCGATACTCTTAATAAATAAATATCAAAATATCATTTGGTATATTTAGCAAATAGATGAATGTGGCATATGCTATCCACCTTGTTGAAGAATTTACTTCGATACGCATCTACTAAGTGACGGACGATTAAACATATTTTGAACATCTGTAACGTAGAAAGTTACGAACCACGTAGATTTTCCTACATCGGCATTCATTGTCTAATCCTGATTTTTGTTTCATGGTTGGATAAGATATATTTGAAGCAAAAAAAAAAAAAAAAAAAAAAAAAAAAAAAAAAAAAAAAAAAAGGCTTGGTTATTCCAAGCACGATTAATGTTAATTTCCTGGTTTTAAAAATCCAACACTTGCAAGATTTCTGGCATTAAAGTAGTCGAATTGTACAGAAACAGAATATAATATACTGTTTTATGACTTAAGTAGTCTTAAAGAAATGTAGCGTTACGTAAAAATCAAGCTTTCGGATGATAACCTTCTAGATACCACTTTTTACCAAGGTATTTAACAGAATACGCCAAAAGTTCAAATCTGCATAGCGCTATTCATAAAATTTAATTTTTTTTAATACAACCTCTTCTTCAAAGATAACAAAAATGTACGAATCTTCAGTTGGACAATGTGGTAACATTACTGTATCACTTTTAAGCACCCTAAACCAATATTCTAGTTTTTAATGCTTTCTAGATTTATTTAAATTTTAACGTCCATTATTATTAAATATGAATTTTAGGACGGGTTATCTATAGGTTACAGCCCTTTTCTAGCCAGGCTAGGGCTAATGCCATTTCATTTTTCTAAGGGAAAGCCACCACCCTATAGTGGGAATTGATCAGACGACCCTTAGTACGGAATGTTAAGTGCTCAAGCCTTAACACTCGAATACAGTTATTTGTTTGCCAACTACGGCGATTCAACAATAAGGTGGTCTAATGCGAATACAGTTAGAGATAATGATAAAGAGCTGATGTATCTGATATATATATATATATATATATATATATATATATATATATATATGTGTATTTTTTCAGGTAAAAGTTTCATTTAGGAAATATATCGTAAAATGGGGTCACGTTAGTACAGTGTGGTGAAATTGGTACAAACCTATACTAGTAGGATATTTTCAATTAACTGATACCAAAGGGTCGAACTGAATTAACTGATACCAAAGGTTTGAACTTAGCTCAAAGAGTGCCAGCAGACAAATATATACCTACATACTAGTCGGTTCGCTCTCAGACAAATGTATAAGCAAATATAAACAGTTCACCACACTGTACTAATGAGACCCAATTTTACAGGATGTATTTCTCATAAAGGAAACCAATTATGTCTTATCTAGTCACTGTTATACCGTCCTTACCCGTTCCCCTGACGTTGAGCTCTATTCTTCCACAATCTAGGAAAACTCGATCTCTAGGTTTGAGGACGCTGGGCAGGTTTTTGAAATCTACAAATATCTTCTCAGCTGTTCCTTTTGTATCCCATCCTGGGTGTGTTGTCAGAGTTATTATATCACCTTTCTTCAGGTAAATCTTGTCTGTCTGTAATTAGACGAATTGAAATTTTAATGCGTTGTAAATAATTAAAAAAAAAAAACACACAACAGATTATTAAAGGTGGTAGTGTATTTTTCTCCATGGAAACCGTATATATATATTTTTTGGGTAATCTATTGGGTACCACCCTTTTCGGAGCCCTATCCTTGCTAGAAAAGATTGGTAAACCGTCCCAAGCTCTGTGTTATTATGGGTGTTAATATTTCAAAAATTAACTATACAGAATTAATAGAAAGAATGAATAGAGACCTCAGTTTATGAGAGACGAAGATCAACTAGCCATGAAATAATCAATGACTATAATTAATTTGGCTCCTGATTTTCGCCAAATCTATTACATTTCTGAAGGCAGGTTTTGCAAAATTCCAAACATTTCATATGTCCATTTATTATTAATTCCAAGTAATTTTATTTGATGTACCCTTCAGACTTATTTTGTAGTAAATGCAAACTCTAAGAAAGTTTTTACTCAGTGTTCATTAATTTTGAGGCCGTATCACCATGAATATTGTCATGAACACTCTTCTTAGGGGCGTACGTTTAATTTCACCACCAGAGGTGGTGATTTTTCTATTAAAAAAATACGAGACATCCATCATGTAGGATCTAGAATAACTTTGATAACCTAAAAAAAAAAAAAAAAATAAAAAAAATAAAATTACAAATCAGAACGGATTTTAACCAATAGATAACCCTTCCTAAAATTATGTGTAATTATAATTGGACATTAACTTTTAAATAAACAATTGTTTTTGGAGATATATAATTTAAAACCGTCACACTTTTTTACTGCAGAAGTTATATTAACCATATATTCCATTTTGTATTAATCTATTATATAAATTTTGGAACCCAGTAAGAAATTGGAAAGCCTAGATAATTTTTGAATTCCTCTTTTTTTTTTTTTTTTAATATCATCTTTCTATGAATCGGATTTCTTTTAGTGTGGTTCGTACCTCCTTCCATAGGGACATTCCCAAAAGGGAGGGGGATAACTTCGAAGTTGTTGGTCGTTCGTGGTGTGTGTTTGAACAGCTCTTTTTGTCAACTTTTTTATTGCTTGTTATTACTTATGCAAGGAGAATATATTTGTCTGTAAAACCAATTTTCTGTTGTTAGAAATACATGCGTTAGAAAAATGGGTAGGTGCCCTTGCATAAATTCCCAGCAAGCTGAAAATTTGCATGAACTTTAGGGACACCAATTACCAATAATGGGGGCGAGGTTAGCTCAGTGGTAGAGCACTGGACTCATATGCTGGAGGACCTGAGTTTAAATCTTGAGCAAGCACAAAAGATTTTTATCTTTTAGTGTCTTCGTCCGTGGGTTGAATTCGGCCTCCCTGACAGTCCCTAAGCCAACCCAGCCTTTAATTAATTTATTAATGGGTTCTGGGTCTCCCGTCGTCTAATGGCTAGCACCTTGGATTCATAAGCGGGAGATGGTGGGTTCGATTCCCAACCTCCGGCAGGAATTTTATCATCCCACGGCTCGCTGGTAAAATTCCTCGCTGCACCCTGGATGTCGGCGCTAATGACCTAGATGTAGATGCACCAAAAAAAAAATTAATGGGTACTTTGGTGCTAATGACCCTAACAGTCGAAGCGGCAAAGGGGAAAATCAGGTGGCCGGAGCATAGTACTGACCACACTATCTCCCTAGTGTGCCGTATGGTCATTAATCAGATACCTCTACAGTATCTGTCCCTCAGGGCCCTCGTGGCCTGTTACGGGTCTGATTTTTTTTTTTTTTTTTTTTTTTTTTTTTTAGCATAAATATGCTTCAGCGTTGACTAAACTGGAAAAAACGTTACAAAAAAGTGTCCGCTGGCGTTCGCGCATGCGCACGCCCAGTGGCGTTCGCGCATGCGCAGTGACCATGTACGAAAAAGAAGACTGTATGTATCACAAAAAAAATGTTCGCTGACGTTTGCGCATCCGCAGTGACCATGTAGGAAAAAGAAGACTGTATGTTATAGAGTACATTACATAGGTTTGTCGGATGACCTAAAGCATATTTATGTTTCCGAATTTGAGCAGAAGGCTCTAAACGAAATAATTTCTTTCAGTATTCTGAAACTTCTCATGCGCCTTGGCTTAGAGACAGCTGAGATATTAGACGACAACATACAGGGGCCTCTTTCTCCATTTTTTTTTATTACCAATAACGAAACTGGGAAAAGTCCCCTTCGATCGCATGATTGCAAAAAATTTTATTCAAGGTCAAAGTTTGCGAAAAATTGGTTTTTTTTTATTTTTCAGCGAAACGGTTAGTTTTATGATAGAGACAAAATCAGACATATTTGTAGATCATGCAAATATCTACAAAAATTGTCCTTACAATTGATTTTTTTAATTGACGCACTGATTGCTTTGGTTCATTCACTATAAACAGGTTTTCCTTAGGCATCAGTCTGTCTCCTCTAAAGAAAGGAATGCTTTTAAAGATGAAATATGAGTAAAAAGCATGTTTAAATAAGTGCGAAATACAGTCAGCTAGAGGCTGGAGACAGCTGTGGCGAATTGAACGGAGAGGTAAAGGGATTAAGATCGGCCGAGCAAGGAAGGCCATTGGTAGGAAATTGCTCTGTGCAGGCTTCCCTCTTAATGGATTGAAGGTGGTTCATTGTTACCAATTGGCTGGTTATGTGTTGGCGGGGGAATTCAATTCCATTGCAGCTCATTTAGAAATTATTTTATCCACTTACTGCTGGGGTGGGAATCGAGAAACACTTCACCTCAATGCGATATGCAGTACGATGGCGAATGCCAAGTTAGACAATATTTTTTAAGCAAAATAGCAATTATTTTAAGCGCGTTGAATGATGAGGAGTATATAGAGTGATGGAATTCATTTTAGATTAGGTATGTAATTTAAACTAAAATATTGTGAATGGTCAAACATTGTTTAACAAGATTAAACAAATCTAGATGAATTTAGTAAACTAGCTAGGTGAAGTGACTGTGGATTAAGGCGAGAGAAAGGATGCTTTCTAAAGTACCTATGAATGGATATGCCCACTCACCCCCAAACCCTACAGACCACATATGCTGATGACACAGCCATCCTATCAACTTCCCCTGATCCTTCAGTAGCATCCCAACACCTTCCAGCAGCAGGAACATCTTTCCGCCATACGCAGAAAAATATAAACAGGTTACATTCACTCTTAACCGGAAATCATGCCCTCCTGTATATACCAATGACACTCCACTGCCAGAATCAAATGCGGTTCGATATCTAGGATTATACCTTGACAGCCGACTGACATGGAACCCTCACACGAGACTAAAAAGACAAGAACTGAACAAAAGATACGGACTACTTAGACGACTCCTTGAACCTTCATCTAAATTATCGATACAGAACAAACTAACGACATATAAAACAATAATTCTACCAATATGGACACACAGACTTGAACTCTGGGGATCTGCAAAACCATACAACAGAATACAGGGATTCCAGTCCAAAGTTCTCCAAAAAAGTTTTAATGCCTTTTTCTACGTCTTGAACAAAACTTCACAATGAAAGATGTGGGGCCTTACATGAGAAAATTGATTATTTTAGCTCTAATATCGTTCCAGAAGTAAGATTTTTTTTTTCTGTCTTGTAGGCCAAGTCTCGATCATTGTTTACTTACCTATTATAATAGAGTAAGTTAGAAAATAAATGTTACTTACATTGTGCAGTTTTCCTGTAAACACTTGCCTTCCCTTTATATCTCCAATAAGAGCAATTGGTATGACTCTCTTGAGCTTGGATGATAAATCAGTGATTGCATTTTTCACCTTTCTCATCATGATGATCTGCTCCTTTCCCTCACCGGTGCTCATGTCAAATCTAGCTGCTCGCATCCCATATTCTATCATTTTCTCAAGAATATCTGGCTCTAAGCATGATTCACCTAAATCAAAAAAATGTAGATCAACGCTTGGCAACAATATTAGAAAGACAGTTATTTATTTTTTTTATTTGCAATGTTGGGCAAAACTAAAAACTAAAATTTAAAGTACTTTTTCTATGGTAAAATAATTTTCTATTCCACTTGTTTCTGACCAATCAAGTTTATTCACGTTTTTGGATATATCGTCGATACAAATGCAAACTAACGAATATGAAAAAATGCATCTTTCATTGGCCATGTTTAATCATTTCTGCTGGACTTATTTACGGCAAATTCTTCAATCAGACTTCACTCTATTAAAGGGAAAGTATTCCACTATCAAAAGGTCAAATCTGCCGAATATTTGACTGTCCAAAAAAAAGTTATGAATAAATACTTTTCCACTCTGAAAAGTGGTGATTTTCATATTCGTTAGTTTGCTTTTGTATCGACGATATATGGCGTGGGTCAAACATATCACTTCATTTTAATTTGTACCACATTATTGCATATTTGCGCTACATGTTTCGTGGCCTTAATGCCACCTCCTCAAGGGCCATTACATCCCCGCATGTGATCAGCTCGCCACCCATATTAAGACTCATGATAGCCTAATGAAGTCACTAACTCACAGCCTTGATCGTTTCCAACTTATAAGTATCTTGGTTTCTTGGCATTTCGTTAAATAGCGTGTTTTCTCAGTTAATTCTCTTTAAACCAACAGCCCCGAATAGTTGATATTTTGAACTTAGCAAGTTATTTTCTGTGCCCATCGATATTATACGCTTATTTTACTAACGTTACTTATACTCTCTGATTTAATATTATCCGAATATGAAGCTTACCAATAGTGCATATGATCGAGAGTAGTGCATGTGGTGGCCTGGGAGACTTGATGTCCAAGGAAGCATTATGCTCTATTTGGAAGGTCTTGAAAGCAGCCTTGTCTTGATTGACCAGGGGTTTCATAGGGTCGGGGAAACCCTACCAACATAACAGTTTAAATTAGAAATAGTTAACAGGTATTTTCATTTGAGAGGATATCCATAAACCCTTTAAAAATAAAGTAAATAAGATCACTTAGTTCGTAAAAAATATTTTATTTGATGTATAATAGCGTTTTAGTTGGCTAAAAACTATTCGAAGTTTTAGATTGTTAGTATTCTCAGCCTCCCCGAAATTTTCCCAGCTCCCACCCCCCTCGAAATTATTTCCTATATACACCCATGCCCATTGTACATCAAACGGAATATGCTTGGGGAAGCTGAAGTATCTAAGGATAAATATATATCTATGATTAATTTGTGGGATTTGATTATTTTGGGAAAAGTTTTAAGAAAATACAATTCAGTTGAACTTTCCGGGATTAGGGACCTAAGATAAAAAAGTTTTGGTTTTGTCAGAGTACAAGGAGATGTCATTAGATGCAGCTCATGCATTGATGTTATGCAATGTGTAAAGCAGCCATGTTTTTTGAATGATTGAAATAACTCTGGCATAAAATGAAGTGCGCACATCTGATAGAACTTAAGATAGTCCACAGTGAACCAATTACAATTTCTTTCAAAGAAATCACCAATAGTTTTGCCTATAAGTAAACCAAATGAAACATTCTTTGATTTTTGTTTTCACAATTGTGAGATTTATACTAATATATTTGTTATAATGGCTTACTATTTTTTTTTCACGAGTCTTCCCTTTTCCCTTTGCCATAAATAGAAAATATGTTGGATTCTGGTTTTGAAAATATTTGAATCATACGTGAGTGTATAGGGCTTATATAATTCAAACTGAAGACTGACTAAGAATGACAGAAAGCAACAGCTTCCAAAATCAAAACAAATTTCCTTTATAAAAATTGTTTACAGACTTTAAATAAAGTTATCTTGCTACGGTAAGTTGAGAATGGAATCTCCGACTCGTCTGTATTGTGGCATACCCTTTGAATAGCCCAACAACCTTGTGATACCTGAGGAGATTGGAACCACGATGCTATTGTATACCTCTTTTTGTTTAATTCTTGCTCCTCCTTGGATCTTATTAATTTGGTAGCTAGAGTACTATCCTAAGTTAATTAATTTGTATCTTGGTTTGCAAAGTGTTCAAGGATAGCGTCTTAAAGGGCATAGCTGAGTATCTCCCAAAGTTTAACCATTCCCGCAAAATGTGCTTATACTCATGTCTACTTAAGACATCCGGGTTCTGTCTAATTGAATTCAGTTCTTATCTTTTATCTTCAGACGTATTCCACCAAGAAGTAGTATTTGTGTCATATACAAACCCTACACAACAATTTCAAGCAATGTAGCATCATGTTTAAACTTACTGATACTTAGGTCATAATTAGTATGGTGAACACCTTTATGGATGATGAGAAAAAAAAAAAAAAGGATGTCTAACTAATATCAGTTTGAGTATGAAAAGTGAAACAAAATACTACGGAGGGATTAAGCATGTTTTCTCCTAAAAGCAACTACAATAACAACAAAAAACATTAAATCAGTTTTAAAAATGGCTTCTTATTGGTTCATTAGAATGCTGGCGCCCAACGTGAGGACGTAGTTGGTCTTCTACTATTAGGACCTTTTCGGTAAAGGTCCTTCCACTAAGGCGATAACGTTTTAGCAATTATTAGTTTCATCAAATCACAAAATCTTCATTTTCAAGGCTATCAACAACTGGGCTATTGGCGCGAGACTATCTACAGGTTGCCATTTTCTTTATATCGCCAACATTATGTAGACGGTCACCCATTCATGTACTGGCCATGTCCGACTTTGCTTAACGTCGGCGATCAACGGGAACCGGTGTATTCAATTTGGCTGTGGCCAGTGGCTTCAACTATTATTTAGCTGCAATTAGATTATTATTTTTTTGTTAGATAATGAAAAAATAATATTTAACTCTTTTTGGATTGGCCTATTGAATTTATTTTGTCGTCTGTATCAAAATAAAGAGGATTTTAAAACTAAAATCATAATATTTGTTCTAGTAATAACAATAATCGAAAGGTATCTATGTTCGAAAGGTATATTGTTTATCCGGTTGATGTTATTGCATAGAAATTGCCTAGACAGTATAAACATCAATTATTGTATGAGTTAGTTATCAAGAAAATTAACTCATACAATAATTGATATGGAAACTTAAACACGCTTCTCTTTTATGGGGTATATGGCGTAATGTGCATTCATTTTAACAATTTCCATATTCAGAACGTATTCATTTAATGAAGGTGTTTCTTACCCAAGGTCTGACCATAGGAGGAAGATCCATATCAAGCAAATATTCTTTGGCTGGGTAAATGTTTTGTTACTAGTAATTTTGAGAATTGTTTTTGTTTATATTGCGTCTTCAACCAAAAAAGTGTTTTATAGGGAATGAAAAAAGGTTAGTTTCCACATGTTTGTAAATTATGCAACATTATTATTTATTTAAATTTTAACGTATATTTATTACTAACAACGAATTTTAGGGCGGGTTATCTATAGGTTATCCCCCTTTTCTTGCCAGGATAGGGCTCATGCCTTTTCTTTTTCGAGTGATAAGCCATCACCCCTAGTATACATATATAGTATATAGTAGCCACGACAGTCGGTGGCTATCGGATCGGATCGGATTGGGTCCAATGTAGGTGCCCCCCTAGTCAAACACAGCCTGGAATGCAAGCCTGCCCATCTTGGCACAGTGACACACTATGACAGTCTTTATTTAGAAGAGCATCTATGTGATTTAGTACTTGCAATGCAAGTTAAATGTCTATATTTATATAGAAGTTTTGCCTTTTTGGGAAATTGTTCTCCCGAACTGTAATTTCTCACTGAAAAACAGTAGTAAACGAGCCAGGATTTAAAAAAAAGAAGGTTTTTGCAGCGAAAAAACCCTACCAGTTTTTTTTTGTCCGCAAGGGATCCGTTTATGTATCACGGTAGTGAGCCTCCTGTTTTCCCTTCCAATTTTTTCGGAATATTCAATAACTTCTTACTTACAGCAAAGTCTACTTCTGAGCATGGTACAGCTGCTAGTTTTAAGCGTAATTCTTTTGGAGAAGAGAGATAATTAATTTTTAAAGTATCAATGGTTAATGTAATTGATCTTTTAGTGTAGTTATTATTTGTTAGGATCATGATTTCATTTTTTTTTTCCGTTTTTAACGGCGCATCAACTATTTGGCTATTAGCGCCATGATTTCATATTATCATTACTTTGCATGATAGTGACAGTTAGTCGTTTATAACCCTACAACTTAGTGATGTGGCCCATCATAGACCCTTCCGAGCTTTGATCACAAAGGAGTTGCTTTAAACCATGTCTATCCCTCCTGTCCGCTCGGAATACCTGTTGTTGACGGCTTCCTTAACACCTATCTCTGTACCCTAAGAGCTTGGACGTCGATTTGTCGTCATCTTAATGCTTTTACATCACGTTAACTTCTCTACAAACAGGATAATACGTTATGAAAAATATCTTTTCAAAATATATCTGAAGATTTTCATTGGATTCAACTTTAAGCTTAATTTTATTCCTTTAAAGATCCATCATCCCAAGAATCATTAAAGTTAGCTATTACTGTTGTTTCTAAAAAATAACGCTAATAATTTTAAATATAGCCAATAAAATAAGATCTAACATTTTCTTATATTATTGTTTTCCACACAATTGTCTCTCTTCTTGAGGATTTTTATCCTTGATTGTGAGAATATAGCTGCTGTCAAGAATATAGCTGCTGCGACCACAGCTTATAACTCACTACCTGAGTTTATCCATGATTGTGAGAATGATATTCTGTCAAGAATATAGCTGCTGCGACCAGAGCTTATAACTCACTACCTGAGTTTACCCATGATTGTGAGAATGATAGTCTGTCAAGAATATAGCTGCTGCGACCCGAGCTTATAACTCTCTACCTGAGATGGAATAGGTCGGGTCCTAAAAGTATCTTCTTCGTTTAAATCTGCAGGTGATTTCATTCAAGATCCCGGAATGTTTAAACTATTTCAGGTCCATCCAACTGGCAGTCTTTCGTTGCTCTTTTTACTCACGAATGAGGTTTTAACTGCCAGAAGTTTCCCTGCCCTAGTGAGTTCACATATCAGATTGCCTCCTGTAGTGCCAAGTTATTTATTTATTTGTTTTCAGAGACCCGTAACGTTTGGGGATGGTCTCCTTACAGTTTATCACTATGAAAATCTCTCTCAGTCCAAAAGAAAAAGATAAATAAATAAAAAAAATGAAATAAATAATTATAAAGTATAACAAAATAAATGAAACTGAACACAACAAAATCATAGTAAATAAAGGAATAGAAAATAAATAAATATACATAGGTATATATATTATACCAAGTTATATATATTGTGCCAAGTTATAATCAATTATTTTAAAAAGTTCTCATCAGTAGTTTGTGTCAGTCTATATATGTATCTACATAAATAGATTAATTATTCCCTCATTTATTTCTTATGGACTTCGTAAATACTCGGCCACTAGCCTCTAAGTAATTAATTTAAGTTACGTTACGTCAAGTTGCTAAAGATGGCTGTCTGGAGATTACCACGATGGAGGTAATCACAATAGTTGAATTAAAAAAAAAAAAAAGAGTTACTTTCTTGTCAGCATTGTGGCGTCCTGTCTGCCTTGCATCTTCCACATCAGCCCGAGGAAAGCGTGGGTACGTCCAGACATGTTGTATGTAGCCAGTTGTAATTCCTCTGTTACCTCGATTTAGAATGTTTTCCTTTTTTTTTATAATTGGTTTAGTGTTTTTATTACTTTACCGGTGTTTTTAACGAGGGTTGGTACCCCACTTTGGTACAAAGTATTGCACCAAATACTCATTTGTATGTATATTTTAATTAAATATATATACAACAATTAGCACTCGCATCCTCAAATGTACCCGCTAGTCGACGATATATCTCGTAGTAGTTGCCCTTTCATAACTCCGCTAAGTCTACTAGTTTGAAATATAGGGCTTTCACGACTCCATTACAAAAATCTCCGAAATTACTAAAATCGAATTAAAAGAAAAATATACGAGCAAGAAAAAACGAAATAACAAACTAATTACCAAGAACTAGATTCAAGCTTATTAAATCAATATATATTTTTGTGATTCTTAAACTTAAGAATGGAACTCTTTTGAGAGTGGAAACAAGATAAGAAGGTAGAATTTGCCAGTATATCGATCGTCTATCTTAATAAACTACAATTTTTTAAACAAGAAAATGAGATGTATTATTTGCCGATTTTTTTTATAAGAAAATGAATTTTATTATTTGCCAACCTTTCGGCTTGAAATTCAAGCCATCATCAGGGCTTTGAATGAAAACAATTACTCTGTCCTCCTTGTTTAACAGCCCTGATGATGGCTTGAAGTTCAAGCCTTCATCAGGGCTTTGAATGAAAACAATTACTCTGTCCTCCTTGTTTAACAGCCCTGATGATGGCTTGAAGTTCAAGCCTTCATCAGGGCTTTGAATGAAAACAAGTACTCTGTCCTCCTTGTTTAACAGCCCTGATGATGGCTTGAAATTCAAGCCATCATCAGGGCTTTGAATGAAAACAAGTACTCTGTCCTCCTTGTTTAACAGCCCTGATGATGGCTTGAAGTTCAAGCCATCATCAGGGCTTTGAATGAAAACAATTACTCTGTCCTCCTTGTTTAACAGCCCTGATGATGGCTTGAAGTTCAAGCCTTCATCAGGGCTTTGAATGAAAACAATTACTCTGTCCTCCTTGTTTAACAGCCCTGATGATGGCTTGAAGTTCAAGCCTTCATCAGGGCTTTGAATGAAAACAATTACTCTGTCCTCCTTGTTTAACAGCCCTGATGATGGCTTGAAGTTCAAGCCTTCATCAGGGCTTTGAATGAAAACAAGTACTCTGTCCTCCTTGTTTAACAGCCCTGATGATGGCTTGAAGTTCAAGCCTTCATCAGGGCTTTGAATGAAAACAATTTCTCTGTCCTCCTTGTTTAACAGCCCTGATGATGGCTTGAAGTTCAAGCCTTCATCAGGGCTTTGAATGAAAACAATTACTCTGTCCTCCTTGTTTAACAGCCCTGATGATGGCTTGAAGTTCAAGCCTTCATCAGGGCTTTGAATGAAAACAATTACTCTGTCCTCCTTGTTTAACAGCCCTGATGATGGCTTGAAGTTCAAGCCTTCATCAGGGCTTTGAATGAAAACAATTACTCTGTCCTCCTTGTTTAACAGCCCTGATGATGGCTTGAATCAAGCCATCATCAGGGCTTTGAATGAAAACAATTACTCTGTCCTCCTTGTTTAACAGCCCTGATGATGGCTTGAAGTTCAAGCCGAAAGGTTGGCAAATAATAAAATTCATTTTCTTATAAAAAAAAAATGTATTAAAAAGTTTTATTAACATATCACGATCGAACCCTGACAAGTTCTACCTTCCTATCCTTCTATCTTTTTTCCACTTATTTGGAAATCTCTCCATATCACTATGAAAACCAAATATTTTCTAACAATTCTAAACGTAATTGTAGCAGTTCGTAAGCTTATTCTATTCGAAGTGTGTTTATGTATTTTACGTGATGCGCTATAGAAGCCGAACCTAGATAGAAAGCCTCCTTGAAATCTATCCTGAATAAGAATTGACTCAAAGGTTGATCCCACGTTCCTAGTGCTCAAGACTCGAAACTACTTCAATCCGAACACGTGTTATCTCCATTATCTATATCCTTCTATCAGTATGGACTATCCTTGAGTAAGTAAAGGTAAAAGTAAAATATAATAATTCTTTGTTGCTAGAAAGTTTAATTCTTAGCGTGTTTCTTCTATTTCTAAAGGGAAGAAACCAGCTTAGGAGGAAACCCGATGATGCGATTTGGACGTTCCCTAAAGAACTGTTGGTGTTTTATGACCAGCACGTCACGAAATTTCTGGGAGGTCAGATGTTAAACCATTTCAATAAAAGTGGACAAAACTAAAATTTTGGCTATTAGCGATTACTTCAAAACGAGTAGAATATTACGATCCAAACTAACATTGTCAACTTTTGGAGTAGAGAAGTATTAGAATAAAAATATTTATTATAAAGATATGAACAACTTTGGGCTTCAATTTTCTCAGATACCTCGAAAACGACTGCAAAAGCATTATACGTGCTCCGGATTATGACTACTAAAAGGTTAGCCTTTAGGATTAATAGGGTAGGAGATTATTATTATTATTATTGGGTTCAAGATGTCACTCATTCTGAAAGATCCGAAAAGTCACAGGCTCGAGCGTTCACTACAAATGGAAGATTCTCACAGGATAACAACGACGTTTCCGCTATACATTTTTTGGTGACTACCACCCATTTGGGACCCACAAGTTGGTGGTTAGTTCAGCGTCCCGAGGCTGAATGACGCATGTATGGTTTATCTCAAGCATTTGGATCTTCAACGAATGTGCCGCCCTTCTTACATGAAATCCTGACTTCGCCAGACAAGGAAGTCACAGCGAAAAATAGTTACAGTTTGTCTGCACTGGACGATATAGATGTCTCTAGTCTTTGTGAACATCTCACTGTAGACCCGAACATAAAATTATTCTTGAAGAAATGCTTAAGATAAACTCCACAAACCTCTATATTTATTGTTATCTGCGTTATGTTTCGAAAACCTCGCCTTTCCTTCTAGTAATGTCAACGGTAGGGTTTTTAGACTCTCTGTACTATTAATACTAAGTACCACAAACCTTCTTGAACAAAGTCACGCAGTCTAGCTTGTTATTTATTTTGAACAATGAGCCCGTCACTTTCTTGATATACTGGCGCAAACCTATACCTATGCCAGGGTCTCCTAAATCATTCTAGAGCAGCCGTCCCAATCTTGTGCACCAACCATCCAGCTCTGTACGCCTAGCAGGGCCCTACCATCTCGTGCAACTCCATCCTTCCAGCGGAACTTCGGCCTCCCAAGTTTCCACGGTGTACTTCTTCCATTCTTTCTTTCTTGCTAATACGGCAGGATCCATACGACCCACATGGTCGATCCTCTTGAGCCTTCCATACAGTTTTTACATTACGACATATTAATTTTCTGTGGTATGGCTTGACGTTGTAGTACATTATACACTTTTTTTCGATGAAATGTGCCTTAAAGTTAGAATTTTACACTTATAAAAAACGATAAAATTATAATGAGTAATAGCAATAGTTCATTGCATATTCCCTTATAAAAATTTTTTTTTTTTTTTTTTTATAATTCTTGATAAAATATGTCTCTCGCAGGTGATCCCTGTGCTTTTCCCTGAGGCCATTCCTTTACATGGTTTCAGGCATATCTTTCGATAGTTCTGAACGTTACTCAATATTTCACTTAAGTTTCAGGGCATGCCTAACGTGTTGCAGTTTTATTTTCCGTGCCTTGAAATGAACGTTGCTTTTGGGAAAAAAAAATTAAGTTTTATTATTATATTTAGTATATTTGAGTAGGTGAAACGCAAAACTCGTTCGTTCCACAGGAACATCTTTTTAGGAAGCTCAAAAAACTCAAAACCACGTCTTGTAGAGTGGCCAGATTAAAATGTTTTTTTTTGTTTTTTGCCTCCGAAAGGAACATCTATATGTTTTTGTTGTTTTTTTTTACGGCGCATCTACATCTAGGTCATTAGCGCCGACATCCAGGGTGTAGCGAGGAATTTTACCAGCGAGCCGTGGGATGATAAAATTCCTGCCGGAGGTTGGGCATCGAACCCACCATCTCCCGCTTATGAATCCAAGGCGCTAGCCATTAGACCACGGGAGACCCCAACATCTTTATGTTTACAGATTTATGTTATAATTCAACATTATAGCATTGAAATATCTGTTTGAATCTAATGCCATCTCAATTTTTCAAAAAATGGAACGAACGAGTTTTGCACCTTACCTCCTCATATAATTATTTAAAACTTAATATATATATCTCCTTGTATATGTATATAAATTGAGTATTTGTAGCCCTGTCCTCTCATTGGGCCGTTCAAACAGGGGGATAGAATGCTGACAGTGCGCGCCTGCCCCGACTCCAGTGCTGCTGGATAGAATTCAGTCTTCTTCCAGCTCTCGTTAGAGTCATGTCGGCTCTCATACTCCTCTCCGTATTCTCATTCGCGTGAGTACAGAACAATAAAAAATATTTCAAAACAATAACATAATTATATATTTTTATTTTTTTTCCTTCAGAACTGACCAAATGTGATAAAAAAGTGCACTAAACTTTCCTACAATAGTATTTTCTTTGTTCAAGAGATAATAATGTATTTGTTGACTGTTTAAATAGAAGGCTAAAACTGAATGTATTTTACAAAATAATTATAATTATAATTTATCTAATATATATATATATATATATATATATATATATATATATATATAATTATATCTACCATACATTTGCACTCATAAAAGTATTAACTGTTTAGATTTCGAATGAGTTTAATATATTTGGAAAATACTCTGCTTTGAGCAGAAAACTTGGAGAAATTTCTCTAGTCAGGAGCATTAAAAAATATATTATTCGAATGATAGATTCAGGAACCAAGTTTGATACTTATCAAATAAAAAATAAATGGGAGAAAATACATATTATTATTTTATTAGCTTTATAGCTCTGCTGTTTGGAATATTAAATATCGCTTGTGTAGTACAAATTATTTAAGGTATTAACACACCGATTTTATATTAAGACATGAGAATTTCAAGATGTCTTTGAATAAAATATAAACTGATCTTTGTTAAGTACATAAAGTACCATGTAAAATAAGGAACATTGTAGAAAGTATGACAAATGTAAAATTTAATTTTTTGGCTCGATGGAGGTAGGTTATTTTTTGTAAGGATTATTAGGAAATGTGAACCCTTTGAAAATGCGTTTTTTAAAGCTTAATGTTAGTAACATAAAGTAAATAGGAAGTGTTATTAAAGGCAAGTTGAATTAATTCAACATCCTGCATTTAAGGAAAATACACAAAAGTTTGAGGAATATATATATATATATATATATATATATATATATATATATATATATGTATATATATGTATATATATATATATATATATATATATATATATATATATAAAAAAAAGAGATAGTTAATATATTCATCTTTATAGAGTAATATATCCTGAATATTTTGATACTACTTGATTGTCTGTCATTGCTGTGAAAATATCTCAGAAGGAAACTTATATTTACGTTTCCAATTTTTTATCATTTTTAAATAATAATGAATAATTTTGACATTAAATTTAATTTTGTTGATTTATATTTTAACAATGCATCTTACCTTCTTATTATCAATTTTTCGTTTGTAATTTCTTTACATTGCCAATATTATAAGGCAACCAAAATTCCTATCAGATTTCAATATATATATATATATATCATAACTGTAATATCTGAACTGTAAACAGAATTAAGTAGCTACGTTTTTATTCGTAGCCTCTTTGTATGAAATATGATTTACTAAAACGTTTTAGTTAAGATGAAATCAATTTCAACTTGTCATTCAATTAATGATGCACTATAAACTGAATAGCATGTGAATTCAAAGAAATTAAAAAAAAATAATTTTCAGGATTGACATAATAATAATAACAACAATAACACAATAATTAAAATAACTCATTATCTTGTACGAATATCAGATCTCTGAAGCATTACTAAATCATATATACTTTGTAAATAAATATATACATATATATATATATATATATATATATATATATGTGTATATATATATATATATATATATATATATATATATATATATATACATATATACCTATATTAGGGGTTCTGAAATGCAAATTTTTTCTAGTCGGCACTTCCGGATTGTTTCATGAAATCAACCTTATAAGCGGGGTTCCTCCCTCCCTCCATAGGGAGGAACCCCGCTAAAAGATACTGCGTTATAAACTATTATTAGCGATATAATGTGCTTACTTTAAATTCATTACACCAAATATGTCGTTTTTGTTTATAAAAAATGTAAAACTAAATTTTGAATATTTTTGCTCATTTTATTTTAGTTTATATTATATTTAATGATCACAAGATTTGAATCATGTAGTATGGGGGAGGGGTTTTAAATAATCTCTTTAGTTACCATTGGCCAGGAGCATTAATATTGAAAAAAAAAATCAATAAACATAATGTCTACAATTATTTTCAAATTTTAAATGAAAATAAATTAACTTTTTTATAATTAATTGTTTATAAATTAACACAATTATGTCAAATTATTACTAGCTAAACAGAAAACTTGAACAATGACCAACAGATATTGTACCAACCATTACTTTAATAAAATATTGCAAAGTGTAAGTTTAATTAAATGAAAATTATTTTAAATAATTTTTTTATTTATGAGTATCCGCAAAAAAGGCAATTTGCACAATACGTATTCTTAAAATAACAGAATTGAAATTTTACATATCCAGTTATCCAATTGATTATACATACAATCATAAAATATTATATATACATTCAATTATAGAATGAATTACCTAATTCATTTATAACTCAATATAAAAATTAAATTCATATAAATATAAGTCGAGGGAGAGACGGGAAGCAATAATAAAAAAGATTTAACTTTATCAAACTGATTCCGCATTATATATATATAAATATCGCTTTATCGAAAAATGAAGACCTTTACTGACAATGTATCAGGTGTGTCTTTACCCCAGTTGTGCTTGCACATTTATTTGAGATACCCCCGCCACGTTTACGGTGCGACATCACCGTTATAGTATAGTTATTGTTAAGTTAATAATTTTAAGGTTCCTCCCATGGCAAAATGGCTATCATGGTGGACCCGGACGTAGGTGAAGAGTGTTCGAATCGCGACAGTGTAGGTTTTTTCAATGTTTTGCTTTAGAAAATATTGCCTGCTCCTCCATGGATTTTTAGAACGGATGCCAATCAGCAAATAAATAAATAAAATCATTGAAGGAATATTGTGGAAATATTATTTAATAAATGAGAGTTTCGAATGACCATACAAATTTAAATATTTTCAGGTATTATTTTATGATAGTAATAATTTAATCTTAATTAACAATATTTTTAAAACTTAAAATTATAAACCAATAAATGGTAAAACAATAAATAAACTTTTTTTTATGACTTGATTTATTCATTGATTAAAGATATTCAATCTTTATATTTGCCGGATCGGTGCGCAGAGATATGCAAAAGCTCCCTGATTTTCCGGTTTGCAGGTTAATATTAAAGGCTAGCTGGCGTTGAGGCCTAATTTAAGCTCTCTGAAAGAACTTACTGTAAGATCATTCTGAGCGTAAAATTGGGATAGATCCCATATCCGCCTTCTGCTTATAACTCAAGCACACACAACTGTTATCAAAGATGAACTGTTGCCTGGCCCCTCTATAAATACTGGAGTATGTATAGATGTTTAGAAGAATAATGCTTCAAAATAAATGATAAACACGGGTTTCTTTTTATCCAATAACTCGTTTTGAGTGTAAAAGTTTCTGTCAGCAGAGATGCTATTTATATATACACGTGAAAGGTGGGTAAATCCGCTATATGCACACCTTTATATACATACGCACAGATATATATATATATATATATATATATATATATATATATATATATATATATTGCCATTTTGTAAAAGCCTGATAGGTCAAAGTATCGTTCAGTCTTCTTTTTATAACATTCTTTATTTTCTTAACGTATTTCTAGCTTATTGGCTTTTTTTTTACGCGTGTGTGTGCGTGAGTGTACGTATATCTCAGAAAATGGAAAATCCTAGGTGACCTTTATTGAATACTAGCTGTTACCCGGTGTGCCACGTTTGGTCAAAATCGGTCGTACGCTGTGGATTTGTATAAGGAACAAACATCCAGACAGACAGCTGGTAGACATTTTTGACTTAGCCTACGAGACTTCCCTTATCAATACCTACCAGTTTTCCAGCTTGGGTCAAAATCAGTCAAACGGTGTGGATTTGAATAAGGAACAAACAGACAGACACGTTATTTATATGTGTATATATATATATATATATATATATATATATATATATATATATATATTTCTATAAATGATGAAGTTCGAAATTGCGACGCTAACCGGCGAATATCTGATTTTGGTTTTCTTGTTAGTCATGAGTGATTTGACAACCCATGAAATCCGAATGAATGAAGCTTTTGATCTAGCGCCCATTGAAAAACCTCCTCAAACCATTATTGAGCCTGGTTAAACCTAAAAAAAAGTCCGACTCACAGGATCTGCATCATCTTAGCGGGATTCTCTTTCGCATTTAAGATTTCGAATAGATATTTACATTTACTACGATTTCCCAACAGCTTTCAAGAAATATAAGAATGTAAATGTAAATCCAAAGGAAAATCCATTTTTTCCATTTTCTTCGACAACGGTTATAGCTATGATCTTGGAAATGGTTTCATTTGATTCCTCACGTCCACTGACTTATGAAACGTGTACCTGAAAACCAGACCTTTACCTAAAACGAGTTTTTGGAAAATTAGAACCCATTCCTTATTAATGTAAATGTTTTTAAATCACAAATTTAGTTCGAAAATTTTCTTATAAAAAGATCGAAAATTTTGTTATATATTTAACTTTAAAAAGAATTTTCAAAATGTTTCAGTATGGTGATGCTTCCTAGTAAAGCTTTTATTTCGCTTCAATTTGATGTTTTATTTATTTTCAATATCGTTTTTCAGGAACAACAGCGTTCAAGTACTCTGATTTTAATAATTGTAAGAAAACAATAATATTGATCCATTCCAATGAAAGACAAAATGCATTTCACAAAATACTCATTTCCTATGTTAGCAAATAATATTTCTTGGTATTTTTTTTTTTTTTTTTTACGGCGCATCTACATCTAGGTCATTAGCGCCGACATCCAGGGTGCAGCGAGGAATTTTCCCAGCGAGCCCTGAGATGAGAAAATTCCTGCCGGAGGTGGGAATCGAACCCACCATCTCCCGCTTATGAATCCAAGGCGCTAGCCACTAGACCACGGGAGACCCCATTTCTTGGTATTTCAAAAAGATTCATTTGCTCATATCTCTTATTTATAATTGAGTAAATACACTTCTGTAATAGTGTGGATGTTTGGAAGTTAAAATGGAAAAGTGCTAAATTAACAAAAACTAAATAATAAAAAAAAATAGGTAACTAAATTATACATAGGGCAGGATAACTTTCACAAAAGAAACATTATTCCGCTTGGTTTAATGGTTGCTTTCCGCTGTTGAATATTTAATGTTCCTGTATTTTCAAAGCAGAAATGCTGCTTCTTTATACCTCGTGTTGTTCTCATCGATACGCAGCCGGCTCTCGTTCTCTGCTCGTCCTGTATGGGCGTGTGTTTTTACAAGAAAGGGGAGTAAAGAAAGGGTGTGCTCTTAGAGTGGATTTTTACCTATAAAATAAATTTTAAATGCTTTGTTGAGATTTATGACAGGATCCCATGGCATAGATTAATGTGTGTAAAAAAAATGCTGCTGGTTTTAAGCTGTTTGAAAATAGGCTAAATGGCCGAAAATTTATTTATATGGAAATTGAATAAATAAAGAGTACCAACGGCCATAGCCACGTTGCATGGACCGGTTTCCAGCACGTGGTCGGAATGGGTGACCGACCACGTGCTGTTGGCATTATAAAAGGGTGGCAACCTGTAGATAGCTCGGCGCTAATGGTCAAGTTGTAGATAGACCGTAAAAAAAAATAAATAAAAAATAAAGAAGTTTTCTAGGGTGGTGATCAATATAATGGGATTTTTGGTAGCCCGTTAAAGTGTATCAATTTAATTGTGAAAAATAATTATTAATTTTTTGGTTTAATGAGAATGGCTGTACATAATGATTTTGATAATAAGTTTGTATATAATTTTTAATTTGCTTATAATACACAGAAAAATGATTTTTTTTTTAATTTGACAATTTTTGATAATCTAGAAAAATCTTATCGCACACCTGCGGTTGTGTGGAAGTCCTGACATAAGAGTAATCTGGAATCTATGACTTCCCGATATTTTCCCGAAATGTTGCCATTAGTTAGACCAAATTTATAACAATTATCACTGATTTCGAATTTTTTGTCTTTCTGTTTGTTTTTTTTTTTTAGTTAATTCTAAGTGCATCGACTGCCGAGGCCAATAGCACAATACATGTTTGTATTTTGGTTTGTGTCTCAGTCTGCCTTACCATTTCCTAGCCGTATGTCCAATGCTGTCCCATATATGAATAAACATCTTCCACAAAAATAGATTAACTCACATGAAAGCAATAGACTATTTGACCGGCCAGGACTACTCAAAACTCTACCACTATGTTAAATACGCGATGGCTTTTAAATTTGATTATCAAGAATAAGGAGGATCAATTTTTGTTTTGCTTATTTATTTTTTCTACATTATTATTTATTTTAATATTTGTAATATTATGTGTTCTCGCTTAGCTAACTGATTGTATCTAAGCTTAAGTAAATTTATTGTAAATAACTCAAGGGCCTATTATTTGTATCTGTATAAAATACAATTTACTTCACTACTAGTACTACTACTACTACAGTCTGTCTTACTAACAAACATGTAAAAATAGCAAACTCTCGTTGAATCGATTCTGTTTTTACACCTCCAATAATTTAATTAAATAAAAAAAAACTATTTTGTATTTATAGAGGTTATTTTACGTGAATATTTCAAGAATATGGGGCAAACAAAAAATGTTGCTGAGAAACGAGCTTAGTTATGCAGTTTCTCCATGATGGGCCTTTTATTTGAGCTTTTTTCGAAGGAGTGCTATTGATATAGCACTAATAAAGAAATATTTCAGAAATCTCTCCAAATCTTTATTGATCCTACCGACGAGGTACCGAAAACCTCGATATATATATATATGTATACATTTATTTATGTGTCTTTTAACGCGATAGTGGCCAGAATGCTTGTTTCTTTGCTGCAAAACGTGGTATATAGGATTTCTATAAAAACGATTGGACAAGTTCTTAATCAGGAAGATCGGTGCATAGGAAGGGTGGTGTTTGCTCCAATTTAAATTTTCGTTATACTATTTCAATACAAATTGGCACGTGTCGTGCCCATCTTTAGAGACACAGGTGTTGTAAATATAAACTAAATCAAGAAACATTAGAATTGTTTGATTCCGGAACCAAATTATAAATTTGCACTTACCTGCCGTTAGTTTTACCTCCTAGCTACGAAACTAGGTGAATATCAAGCCCATGGAATGAGAGACATGCGCTATAAAAAAATCATAATCTCTCCACAAGAAGTTGGGGTTTACTCCAGGATAAAATTAAATGAAAACTTAATTATTGAGTCAGCTTTTCATTACAAAATCAAAAGAGCTTACCTATTTTTTATGTACATCGATTATTTTAAGCATATTCGGATGCGTGAGAGTTCCTTACCTATGGTTGTGGATTTGATTCCAGTATTGACGGTGGCTTCTTTTTTTCAAAAACAAAACAAATACCAGCCCAATATTGGATAGAAAAGAGAGGTATTTCGTAGTTATTGACCACAAAATACCAATGTCTAATTACTAGTTAACTCGTCCTAAACATCTGTGTTATTTACTAAAGTATCTACCTGGCTAGTGATGCAGCTCCGGCGTGACGGACTTTTAATATAAAATACTTGTGTATGCACATATAGTTTAAAGAGTTTCTTTTTATTGTAAATATAATCAATCTACAACTGGAGTGTGATGTAATCCCATTGTTATTATATTGGTACATTGTTCCATATTTAAAATTATATATATACATATATATATATATATATATATATATATATATATATATATATATATACATTTAAACTAAGGTTCAGGAGTTTAAATACTAGTGGTTCAGACCTATAAGTATAAATACAGATTAATATTTCACTTGAAAAATTCCTCGAGTTTAACATTATTTAGCTGACTTCGGAGATATTTTGAAGAAAGATGACATTTCGCAGAATTTCCTCGTTAAGAACTTTCTTCTTTCTTAGTCTTCCAATACCCGGAAGTTTATATAAGATCAAAGATGTAAGCATGCCTTGTTAAGGTAACAATATTTCGTTCATGTAAAGAAGTTGTTAGCATTTCATTGGAAAAATGGAAAAAGAAATGGTTTTGATACTGGGGAAAAGTATTCCTGGTATGATTTGATTTGAATGATGGAAAGATTTATTTTTAGTAAAAATTCATTTTATTGTTTTGAAAGTTAATATTTTAATTTTTTTAACATGTCTTGTTAACGCAACCGCTAAACTATTTTAAAGGACATTAAACTATTTTTAGGACATTCATGGTCCTCTCTGTGATATACTTGGAGATGGCCATGAATTCAGCTAGATAAAATATAAATAACTTAATTTTTAAAAAAATACCAATATAATACATCGAAATATTTGACACTATTGGTATTTTATTTGATTTTATTAGTTTAGGTTTATATCATTATTTAGTATATTTTATTTAAGACTTTGGTTTTATTATTATTGAGTTTATTATATACTATTTTCATTGTTTAATTGATTTTGATTTCTTTCTTTTCACTATTTTTTGCAATATTATTTCGAGTTATTACTTATTACAAATACAAAATTGTCCTGCGTGGTTGAATTCCCTTACAATATCTATTTTAAAGAAAAAATAGGCAAAGTTTCAGACTTTTTTCATACTTTCAGGGTTATTGTTCAGAAGCCTACTTTTATTTATAAAATCATTATCCGGAATGCCATCACACCTCTGTACATTCGGTTTGAGAGGTGTGAGGGTCGACTTACTCAAAAATAGCTAGATAGGATTAGGGACATTGATGTTATAAAAAAAAGTTATAGCTTGAGTTGAACCATATCTACGGAAAATAAAATAAGATTTATACACATTTAATCTGGCAAAGAGTTAAAGAAAACTAAAAATATTAGGACGAAAAAGACCCTTAGAACGAATGCTTTTAGCACTTTCCTCCGAAGGAAAGTAGCTATTGAGGTTGCACTCATGACGGAATTTTTGAAAAATTTCTTCAAATCTCCATCAATCTTACCTAGCAGACACCGAAAATGACCCCCGTTAAAATTTATATATATATATATATGTGTGTGTGTGTGTGTGTGTGTGTGTGTCTGTTAACACGATAGCGGCCAGAGTTTTTGTATTTTCTTCACGAGATGTGGTATATAGCGTTCAATTAGCAAACGATTGAACGAGTTCGTTAACCACCAAAATCGGCCCACCGGGAGGGGGGGTTTACCCCGGACCCAAAACACTAATTTGACCATGCCAGCCGTAGTTTTTGTTATATTTCAACGAAACGCGGTATACGTTATGTTGATCTAAAGAGAGATACACGTTGTAAAAATAAACTAAATCGGTTAATTAGGAGGGGGGTTTTACTCCAGACCCACATTACCAATTTGCCACTACCAGCCGTAATTTTGGTACATTTCAACGAAAATCGGTATTCGTGGTGGTAATCAACAGAGAAAAATGGGTTGTAAAAATGAACTAAATCAGGTTATTTGGAGGGGGGGGGGTTTACTCCGGACCTAAAGTACTAATATACTCATACCGGTCGTAATTCCTGTTGTATTATAACGAAACGCGGTATACGTCTTGGGTATCTCACGAGAAAGAAGTGTAAAAATGAAGTAAATCGGTCAATTGGAAAGAAGGGTTTACTTTAAACTCTGTTTCATTAGAATTAGCCGACCAGACGTAGGTTCCTAAAGGCGCCGCGAGGAGCGCTATCTCCCAAAAGGGGGACTGTATCCTGTTCCTGCGTCAGATCAAAAGACAGAAAATGAAGTTTTTGTGTATTTACTAAGTAGTACAGTATTATGTATTAACATAACTCTGGAAGCAAATTACGTATTTACAAAATTAATAATTGAACAGTTCTCATAAGAAATGTAAATGAGCAGAACTATTCACGCTTTTATTTTATTTATATTGGTTATTTACAGCAGATTATTCAGTAATGTAGTCTACACTACAAAAATGCTGAGAAAAGTGCTTAGTTATGCAGCTCCTGCGTGACGGATTTTTTTTTGTTTATACTATTTCATTTATGTTTTTTTTTTTACTATTCCACCTCTATTTTATCTATACCATATTGTCCCTAATTCCATTCCATTCTATTTTATCCATATTTTCGTAGGGAAGATTTTCTTCTGTCTTTAAAAAAAAAAGTCTATGCACTTATAAACACATATACAAAAATAGACGTATGAAATCGAATAAAAAAATTCTAATTATTATTTTACATGCTATATTTCTTGGGATGAAGGAATAGTATCATATGTCTTAGGTGATATGTGAGTATTAGGAAAAAAAAAATTGTGAATGAAATTTCCCAATTTCCCAAGGGATAAGAGAAAGAGTTAGAAATAGAAGTTTTAAGCCGTTAAGGTGAAAAGCCAGAACTGCTCTTGAGGCTTTAGAACTTAGCTAGAACTTGGCTGGCTTTTGCTGGAGAATTTCTCATACAAAATTTGTCAACCACATTCTTCTTTAGGGATTAGAAGAAAACAATTATTACTAAAGGGAACTTTTGGACTAAATGTTAGGGTAAAACTGTCAGGAAGATTGTTAGCTAAACAGGTATGGATATAGTTTTCAAGTTATCTTCTTGATGAGTAAAGTCCGTAGAAATCTTAACATGAATGGTTTTTTTTTCAATTAACGAAAAATATCTGTTTGTGTTACTTTGATTGAATACTATGTTAATTATTTAATAATTACAATTGACATCAATATAATGTTTTAAATTAAATTGAATTATTTTGGTTCGGAAACGGAGTTTTACCGTGTACTTTTGGATGATTGTTTTTTTTATTTATTTCATTATAAGGGCTTCTCTACTATGGCTATGAGCCCTAATACAGATTATAAAATATATACACTTCTTTTATACTATGTTGACGTTTATACAATTTGCCTTTATTCTTAAATAATATATATATATATATATATATATATATATATATATATATATATATATACAAACATACATATACACGTATATATATCATATATACATATACACACATGCATGTATATACAACAAGATTCATCTGAATAAAAATAATAAATACAAATATAACCAACAATTCATTTACATTTACAATGCATTACAATACAAATATAAAACACAAAATAACTAAAATAAGGTACATTAGAGTAATTAAATCAGATCTATAGGTTACTAGCTGAATACCCGTGCTTCGTCACGGCAGATAAGTAGTTATTTTATTGCGTTAAATAATGTTTCATTAAAATTACGTTACTATACAATTCTGTACAGTTTATTACAGCACGGTTCCCGTCATACTATATTTTATTCAATGGGCGGTAAAATTTAAAAGTTTATGTTTCCAAGAAGTCATATGGTAACACCCAATATATTTACGAGTATTACCAAGGTTATAGGCGAGGAGGCTGTGCAAGGGTTCCGGATATTATTACCTCGCCTGGAAAGCCTAAGGATATGACATACATCACGGTTTGACCGGGACTGTCCCGGTATTTTGCAATTGTTTCGGTGTCCCGCCTGGTTTTATCAATGTCCCGGAAAAGGCTGTAAGATGTAAAAAGTAATGAATTCATGTTTATAAGAATCTTTTTTAAATCGGTTACTTTTCTACAATTAACATTGTTACTACTGCTCACAGTGTCAAAGATATGAGAAGTAATCTAACTGTAAAACGCTGGAACTACCTGCACAGCGCTGCCAGCTGCCAGACACTACTATTTGGCTGAGAGATTGTTTTAAGAAAATCAAGTAGCAAAAAAAGTTCCGTTCTTATTTTTAAGGTTTGGGTAGACTAACAGTTCAGGATTCCCCCTTCCCGTTAGTTGCTAGGCTTAAAACTCACCAACCATTTTGCTTATAATTTGTACTCTTTTTATCCCCCCCCCCTGGTATGCCCATCCCATAGTAATGTGTCTCGGTTTAACTCTCCAAAAATATGGCAAGCCTATCTGACGGGAACAGGGAGAAAAGAAACGCAATTAAAACTCTATGAGGGACAGTTAATTTCTAGTAATTCAAGGACTGCCATCATAGTTGAAATTAACCTCAACTACTGACATGATTATTTATCAGTATTTACTCCGTCATAGTTACAAATGGAACCTCAAGAATATTTGTTTTGGAAGACAAATAATTTTTAATATCTTTGTTTGACTTATAAGAGTCGCCCTTAATCATCAACCAACTCTCACCTTACTTATTAGGGGAAAAATATTATTGAATGGAGAAGGAAGAAATGTAAAACCATCAGTGGGCGGAGAAAAAAAAACCCTCCGTAGAGCAAGGATTTTGACGAGTAACCTGAACTCCGGAAAAAAAAGTGAAAAGTTTGATTTACTCCCTTATTATGCAGTATCTGCCTAGAGCCAATATAACCTCTTAAAATCTTGCTGATTTTTTCCTATACACCCATTAAACGAAGATATGTCTTGTATTACGTATTCAGAACTCCATATATTATAATAATAAGAGTTAACATTTTAATAAAAAATAATAAAAATATTATGATAAATTCATTGGATAAGTACTTGAAGTAATAATGGTGGCATTCATGTGGGTTCCATCACACAACGGCATAAAAGGTAATGAAGAAGTCGACAAACTTGCATCATCATTAAATTCCAATGATGAAGTAATTGATAAAATAACCTTTTCAGACTGGAAAACCCTAGTAAAAGAAAACCTCCTTAGACTCTGGACCAATAAGTGGCTTGAAATGGACGAGAAAGGACTTAGAAAAATAATTATTAATTTTCTTATTTTTGGTGTTCCGCTTTAGGGCGATGTACACCTTACATCTTATATAGTTATTACAAACATTACATATATACATTACATTGTCTTAAAAACTTACATTATACACACACACACATACACATAAACACACACACGAACACACATACATATATCTATATTATTAAATTACATTATATCAACGTATTGTCTATTTACATATTTACATTACAATATGTTTAATAAGTTTGCATTTATTATTTACACACATATATACATACACATATAATATTAGATTGCATGATTTTAAATTAAGTTTATTTACATTATATATATAGGTTTATTTACATATACATCAGTCATTTTACATTTTCATCTTAGGAAGATCAGTATGGATTAGAAGGTAGATGAATTATCTGCCTACGGTGGGATATTCATGTCTCTATAGGACACTATGGTAACGAAACATTAATCTGCATTCAAATGAGTTGGTATAATCCATTGTTGTGTAGGTAATGTAGTATAGAGTCTATGTGTTGGCTATCTTCCCTTAACAACTCGCATAAGTTGTAGGGTAAGTTCAGATCACGTCGTCTCATGCATTCTGTGAGTAAGTGTTTTATCGTAAGAGTAGTGTTACATATTTCACATTGCGGCTGTTCTTGTCTCGTCATTAAGTAACTGTGAGTAAGTCGAGAATGACCAATCCTTTAGCGGGTCAAAACCACTTCTCTTCGGTTTACACGGGAACTGGATGGCCATTCTTTAACTGTATGTTTGATAGCACGGAGTTTATTTTCTGTTAGTTGTGTCCACGGATTTTGCCAGAATAATGTTATAATGTTTCTTGCTCTGTTTGTCCAGTCTTGGCGGGTTAGTCTTGTTATTTCTACGTTTGTTTGTTCAGTGGCTGTTTTTGCATGAGTGTCGGCCAACGAACTTTTGCCTAAGTCTTGGTGACCTGGTAGCCAGTGGATGGTAATGTGTCTGTTTAGTGTGTGAGCCTGAAATAGTATTCGTTGTAATAGTGGATGATGTGTGTAGCTGTCAGTTAGTGCTTCAAGTGCGCTGAGTGAGTCCGTGTAAAGTACGATATCCCTTGTATCTGTAACAGGTATATTTTCCAGGCCAATAAGGATGCCATAGAGCTCAACTGTAAAGATACTCGCCTGATTGTTGATTCTTTTTAGCGCGGTTCCTCCCTCCCCAATAGGAAGGAACCCCGCTTATAAGGTTGATACAATGAAACAATCCGGAAGTGCCGACAAGAAAATTTCGCGTTTCAGAACCCCTAGAGACCGAAAATAATGGTGGTTCAAATTTGTATATATATATATATATATATATATATATATATATATTTGTCTGTTCGCTCATTTCTGGCTTCCCTAATGGTCCGATTGTGATGAAATTTGGTACAAAAATCCGTCGTCCAATTTAAAAGGTCAAGTTCGTTAACCAGCAAAATCCGTCCACTGGAAGATGGCGTTTGGGGCGAAATTCGCGCAAAAAAATCGTAACGCTTACGTTTTTGAGTTCATAAGCTTGTAAGTACTCGTTTAATAGGCTTCTTGGGCTAGGAAAACGAATGAAACCATTTTCAAGGCGATAGCTTTAACCGTTTTCGAGAAAATTGGAAACATAGTTTTTGAATACCGTTTTTGGTTTGGGTACTTAGAATCATGGGATTCAGTTGAAACATTTTCTGCATGTTCTACTTTCATTAAAACTAATATGTTGAAATTTTTGTTACTTTGGAGTTTAGGAAGGGTTAGAATAAAATATTTTATTAACAGACATAAAAAGTTTTGGTAACTTTGTATACTTTCCCTAATATCTCGAAAAAGGTTGAGAAGCTTGGGAAACGAAAGATGACCATTAGAAAGCTCACTAAATGCTCTACAAAAATGGTTCTGATGAAAGTTTTGATTAGGCAATGTCAATCGGAGAAATAAGTGCTTAAAACTTTAAAGTAATTGATTTCGCTTATTCGAACTGTTCTTTTTGTCTGTTTTTATTCCTTGTTATTTTTGAACTGCTTATAGTTGGATAATGTATTTGATAATAAATCAGGTTAAGAAAAATAGGAAAAACAATTAAATCCATATCTCTAAGATTTCCAAAATATATCTTTTCAACTGCCTAGCGGGGTCCTTCCTAGGGCGGGTACCCATCCAGGTAAGATCGTAAATAAGACCTTTCTTGAAAGTAAAGATGGAACTGTCAACTTTGGTCCTCCTCTGCCTCCCGGCACTTTCAATGCTGACGAAGGCTACCAATGAGTAGCTGAAACGTCCTAAATATAGATTTTTTTAACAAAAATCGTATTGAGGTTTCTTTAGCCGAATCCCAAACATTCCATCTTTACTTATCACCTTGACGGCTAACTATCTAATCTTCATGCTTTCTAGAAATGTGGACCCAAAATAATAACAGCTTCTATTTTAATCATTTTAAATGAGTCTAGAGATAAGAACGGAACCGCGCTAAGATGATGCAGTTCCTGCGAGTCGGACTTTTTTGTTATTACTTGCTCTTCTATTACAGCTGCTGCTCCTACACCATTATCTGTTTTGGAACCGTCAGTGAAGATAGAGAGTTTTTCTCAATTAATTGGCTGAAGAGTGTCGTAATGTTTTTAATATATCAATTTTGATAACGGGTTATTTTTTTTGTACTTTGCTAAATCAGTATTAATTTCCAACGCGTTTAATAGCCAGGGGGGATTTGTTAGTGGGCCGGAAGTCAATATTTCGGAGTCGCTAATATTCTATTTCAATTGTATTTCTCTATTTAGGCGCACGGTAGTGCGCCCGGCCAAGTTCCGGCCTAAGCATACTGTGTGTATATTACAGGCGGTCTTAGAGCCGATTTTTACCCTCTCTTAACTTTCAACCAGGTAAAGATAAAGTTATGAAATTTTACACAGGTATTATACTACTAGGTGTGAGTAAAACTGGAAATTTTCATAATTCTGCATTGAATAGTTTCTGAGATGTAAGCGATCGAAAATAGGGATTTATAGGACTCACTCACTCACTGACTCATCAAAATTATTAGGCACTTCCCATGATACTAGAGACTTGAAATTTTGCATGAAGATAGATATGAAGACGTTATTGAAGGAAAAAATCGAAAAAAACGCGAAAAATTGTGTTCGACTCCGCTTCCGGGGTGGGGGCGTGCAAGTTTTTTACTTCCTTCGGAAACCCATCATTCCGTCCGAAACCCATGATGTGGGGTATCAAATTAATTGTCTCGGTATGAAGAACCTATATTTGATGTTTTAAGAAACAATTAGACGCATATAGGCTCGGTAAAAATCTTATACCAGCTGTCTGTCTGTATGTTTGTTCCTCTTACAAATCCGTACAGTTTGACCGATTTTGACCAAACTTGGAACACAGATGGGTCTTGAGAATCATAGGCTAGGTTAAATTGTCTATCAGCTGTCTGTCTGCATGTTTGTTCCTTACAAAAATTCACACCATTTGACCGATTTTGACCTATACGGGAGTGTCATATTACCTATGACGTTTTCTACTTTTTGTTCCATCGAAATGCCATCATTCCTTCTGAAACCCACCATGTGGGGTATCAAATGAATCGTCTTGGTAAGGAGAGCCTATATTTGATGTTTTAAAAAACATTTCGACAAATCTTAACAAAAACAGTTGTGACTTCTTTCTTAAATGTAGTTTCTTAAATAAAGTCGTGGGGGTTCACTGCATAATATACTTCAAAGCAGATACTAAGTTTTTCAAAGTCGAGCCATCTAAATTACAAAGTTTAGGATCACGAACCCAAAATGTATCGTCTTTGTTCTTATATTTTTCTTGAAGGCCTTCTGCACTTTCCCTATTGTGATCTTTATCCTCGGGATAAGGTTCCTGTGTTTTACAGTGTAATAGTATAATTAAGAGAGCAATCAATTTGTCCTCTAGAGTAATGTCATCTGGAAGAACTTCTAACTTTTCTAGTCTACTGATTAGATGTATGTAGGTTGATTATTGGTATCAAATATCAAGCAGTAAGGAGAACCTTATGCAGAATCCAAAGACCCTGGTTTTATATGAAATACAAAAGCCAGTAGGTATGCGGCAACTAAATTCTATTTAATACTTAGAAAAAAGTAATGAGATCCCCAAAAAAACATAAATGTGAAATAGAGGCCAAGTTCCTTCCCCCACAAAGAAACACTCCCTTCCTCAAAAATATCCCCTCCTAAAACCCCACAAAAACGCCTTACCATTCTACACTCCAAAAAAGTAGTATGAGTTGGTATATTAATTCAACCAAAAATATTTGCCAATACAAGAGATGATACAAGAAAGAAATCTCCAAGTTCATTACTTGGAAGACCTTATAGTTACTTACTAAGAACAATAAAGACACTTCAACTGACCTTTAAAAACAACAATAAAAATACTTATATCCAGTTACAAAAATATCACTTTCCTCAACCAGGTATATTCTTAAACTTGGCAATGTTTAGTTTTTCTCTAAAGATAATTTCTGCACAAAAAAAAACCTTTTGTTTGGCCTCTATTTCACATGTATGTTTTTTTGGGGTATCTTACACTGAACGGTCTCGCAGCCTGGGGTTTTTATCTGTATTTTTCAACGTATGGATTATTAATACTCATTTGAAGACAAGGTGAAGCGCCCATTGCTATGAATTTATACATGTGAGAAGCGATTAGTATATCTCTCCAGAGGTTCAGTGGGGGTTCCCCTGTTTCTGCATATAAGCTAACACTTGGGCTACTTCGGAATGCACCTATTGAGATACGAAGACCGGTATTGTGTATTTTGTCAAGTATTTTAAGTGATCTAGGCTTGGCAGATGAGTATGCTGTTGATCAATAATCAAGAATGGACCTTGTGAAGGAGCGGTATAATTGTAACATGGTTTTTCTATGGAATAAAGGACATTCCGAAGCGATGGCAGACAAGTGAACGTTCTTCAAGGAGAGAAGAAGTTGTTCTGTGCAGATTAAGAATCGGACACTGCCTCCTCAGCCATGAACATCTCTTCCTTAAGCTATATCCACCTTCATGCAGCTGTAGTTTAGGAGAGCAATTGACAGTGGAACATTCCTTGATATCATGCAGAAACTACACTTCCTTGAGAAAATCAGTAGGAATTGGATCTTCTCTTACAAACGTTCTTGGCGACAAAGAAGAAAACATACAACAACTTTTTGTTTTTTTAAGAAAGACAAATATGTATTCAAAATTATAATTCTTATTTTTTATTATTATTTTTTTAAAAAACAAATCCATTAAACTTGTAATTATTTATTATTAACAATTCTTAATATATATTTGAATCATTTATCATAATTATTATTATAAGTTATTAATGTAATATTATTTTCATTTATTCACACATCAATTCCTTACTTATAATTAATCATATTATCATATATTATTATTATATGTTCATTACCACTATAGTATCAAATATATTTTTATTTATTTTCTTACCATGCAATCGCCTATGATCCTACATGATAGAGGCAAAATTAAATAAATAATAATAATAATAATGAGTTAGCCTATACTAATAACAATAAATAATACTTTTTTAAATCGATGGTCACAGTGGATAAGTTGGTAAGGAGGAAAATGAGTTAGATGCACCATGATCATCTACTAAGATTCATGCATAGTCACTGACACACTACCTTGATCGTTTCTGACTTATAAAGATATGGGTTTCCCTCCATTTCCGAAAAAAGTGTGTTTTCTCTTTTAATTCTCTATTCGATAGTTGCTCTGAAAAGTTGAGATTTTGAACTCACCAAGTTATTCTCTGTGAGCTTCAAAATAATAGTTGATCTTCTGCCTAGGAAATAAGATCGGTCTGAAGATTTTGCCATATTCGTTCAAACTCAGTTGGACAGAACTTGACTACGTACTTTTCTATGGTTGCATATGTGATGACACCATTCATAAAAAAAAAGTTGCAGCTGTCGGTGCATTAAGTCAAAAAGAATAAAGAAGAAGTGGGGAAAAATTGGCTGCTAAATAAGGATGTATTCTCAAAAGTTAAATTAATACGAGAATTACGTGAGCATACAGGTATTTGATCGTTCATCGCACTGCAAGTTGACTGTCTGCCACGTACGTTCCATCTGGTTGCCAGTTGGACCGTTCGTACTGCAGATTTTATGGTCGTTCCGTACTGCCGTCCAACACGACCGACCTGTACTACATGCAGTACGACAGGCCCACACACGTTACAACCACAGTAGAAACCGTTATTCAAACGAGATCGTACTGCCTGCAGTACAACAAATCGTAGCGTGAATGGGCCCTTTAACTGAGTCTTATGTTGGTATTGCCAATTCGTATTCCTGCCAAAAGCACATCCCACCTTCTGTTTAGCCCTTTAAGAAGATTTCCAAACATTTTATTTCCTTTTGTGTTTTAGATTAGTTTCAGTGTTTAACCATTCGTTAGTCCACGAAGTCAGTACTTCGTTTTTAATATTATTTTTGAAATACATATTTATATTTATATATTCTATTTAGGAATCAGTATAAGGGAAACTTTTGAGAGTGGAACTGTTTTGTACAAAATTAAAATCGATTTACCTCTAATTGGAATTTTTAACGATGATAATAAGAAGAGAGTTGTTAGGAAAAAGCAAAGGATTGCTGAGCTACTTTGCTTCGAATTAATTAACGTCATTTGTTGCAAATTGACCCAGAATGAAGTCAATTTACTTTTATTTAACTAAAAGATGCTGTCTGGCGATTCGTCTTCACTTCTTATCCTCTAGAAGTTAGAATAAATTACATTGTTAAAAGTTATTGTGACAAACCGATTATCTCTCTCCCTTTTTTTCTTTAAAGTCTTATCGGAGTTGTTTCCCTGTTCTGCTCTTTCCTTTTTATTAAGGTGATTTTTATTCTTATTTGATTTTCTTAAATAGTATTTACTTCAAGACGTTTATAGTCTATGGGGCTCAGACTAACCTGATGTAATGATTCTCATTGTTTAAAGTATTGCGAGAAAGAATCCACAAGTAGCATGCCATTTCTGGGTTTTTGCTGATCACGCTGTTATTAAGCATTCTGCTTAACCAATAGGCGATTTCTTTTTTTTAATTTTTATACTTTTTAAATATTTATATCTCCATTATTAGCGCGTTTTCTCCCTTCCTCCAATATGTAGAAGCCCCGCTTATGAGGATGGGCCTCATGAACAAGTCGCATTTTGAGATCTCGAAAACAACGGTGGTAATTTGTATATATATATATATATACACACACAAAAATTTCTATTTAAGACTTTAAATATTAATAAAGAAAAAGAAACTGTCCCGTAACAGGCCAAGAGGAGCAAATACTGAAAAAGTATCTGTTTCTTGACGATACGGCTAAGGAGATAAAAATAAATTACAGTATGAATAGAAACATGGCTAGTGGTTGAATGTTAGGGTAGGGATAAACATTGGTAGAGGATTTAAAGGTTACTTGGTTGGTAGAATAGCGGACGAAGAGAGTTAAGGAATTCCAAAGCGAGGTAGCACGGTGACGAATGATTTTTCCAATAATGCTGTACAGTGGAAGGGAATATCGGAAGAATGAGAGCGAATGTTACTGGAGTTAACTGATGATTTAAATTTAAGGAGTTGAAATATATAAGAAGGTCTTTAGGAATGAGTGACTTGGTAAAGGACTGACCGGTAAAGGAAGTACTGGCGAACATTCAAATCGTGATAGAAGTGAGATATATTGGAGTCTCTGAGGATTCCGGGGATAAAACGAATGAAACAGTTCATGAAGCTTTTGAGTTTTGCCTCGAGATCACAAGAAAGGCCACCGTAGAGTTGAGGAAATAAGAGGAGTAGAAGGGCAAGACATGGTAAGAGAGGTTGAACTGTCTGCGGATGGATCGACGGGAAAGGTTTTGCAGGAAAAGATTTTATTAAATATGATTTCAGTTATGCTGCTGAGCTAAACGGCTTGAAAAGGGGAAATAAAAATTATGAGGAATTGGAAACCTATTACAATGGCTTTTTATTTGTCCGGATTCAGCGAAAGATAATTGGCTGCTGCCCACGCATTGATATTATTAGCATCTACTTTTTGTGATTTCGTCGATCGAAACATGGTTATTTAGGCGAAATTCGCGCGAAGAAACGTTTTTGAGTTACTAAGCTTTTAGGTTTACGCTTTATAAGAAATGGGACGTGGGGAATCAAATGAAACCAATTCCAAGGCCATATCTAAAACTGTTGTCGAGCACAAACATGCAGTAAATATTTTAACTGAACCCCATGATTCTAAGTACTCAAACCTAAAACTTGATTCAACATTTATTTTTCCAAATTTCTCGAAAACGGTTAAAGCTATCGCCTTAAAAATGGTTTCATTCGTATTCCTAGGCCATGAAGCCTATAAAACGAGTACTCACAAGCTTATGATGTAAGAGTAACGATTTCTTCTAGAAGGAATTTCGCTCCAAAAACCATGTTCCGGTGGGCGGATTCTGCTGGTTAACGAACATGACCTTTCAAATTAGACGAAAAATTTCATCAAAATCGGTGCATTATTCACTGAGATACAGCGCGAACAGACAAATATATAAATTTTATAAATATATATACAGGGTGTCCCCTTAAAATGTCTAGTCATATAGTGAGGGGTAATAGAGGACCCTTAGGGGAACAAAAAATGTTCTATGACGATTTCCCAAATTCTCGCCCATAAGGGAGAAAACGTAGTTTTGTCGTTTTTTCGAGACAAACGTGGTTTTTAAGAGAATAATCTTTGTAGCTCCGTCCCAGGTGGTACTACTAGAAAGGGAGTGAAACCAATCGAAAGCTGAGTAAATTTACTATAAGACTAGTTGGGAGTAAACGTAAAAATAAATGAATGTATGTATGTATATCTTACCAAAAGAAAGCTATTCTAAATTTCCTGATATTTTATTGATATTTCTTTCTATCGTTACTCCTCAATGGGCAGGATCTGAGATTTCCGGGTTTCAGAAAAACTTCTTCATTTAACCAGCTTTCCATTCATGTATCACAACCCTGTGTTATTGAAGTATTTGAACGATTTAAGAACAAAAGTTTAAAAAAAAACATGGATCTGTGAAAAGAAAATTATATTTTTTTCTTCAGTTTATTCAAAAAGCTGAAGAGAAATATTTATTTGTATAAATGTTTACATAAATATTAAGTAAATATTTACTTAAAACAATAAAAAAAATTAATTCCACGAATTTAAAAAAAATTCCTAAAACAGTAAATAAATAAAATACACAATTTGTTAATTACAGTAACTAATAATGGGTCCAGGAGGTGGCCATTAATGAACCCCAACCATACATTAACCTCAAAAATTATTATTTTTACCTAGACCAAGCATTTGAACATATTTTTACAGGTATTTATTTAGAAAACAAATGCTTTACCTTGAATTGATACTGATGGCTATGCTCGTGAAACTCACTGGGATTCTCGTGAGCCAATGCGTTTTTGTTGTGGTAATTAAAAATTCTATCCCTCATAAATAAGATGTACATAGTCCTGTAAAAATGTGTTCAAATGCGTGATATAGGTAAAAATAATAATTTTTGAGGTTAATGTATGGCTGGGGTTCCTTAATGGCCGCCTCCTGGACCCAGTATTAGTTACCTGAATTAATAAATTCAAAATAAATGTGTATTTTATTCATTTACTGTTTTAGGATTTTTTTTTCATATTCGTGGAAGTAATTTTTTTATTGTTTTAAGTAAATATTTACTTAATATTTATGTAAACATTTATAAAAATAAATATTTCTCTTCAGCTTTTTGAATAAACTGAAGAAAAAATTATAATTTTCGTTTCACAGATCCATGTTTTTTTTAAACGATTGTTCTTAAACCGTTCAAATACTTCAATAACACAGGGTTGTGATACATGAATGGAAAGCTGGTTAAATGAAGAAGTTTTTCTGAAACCCGGAAGTCTCAGATCCTGCCCATTGAGGAGTAACGATGGAAAGAAATATCAATATAATATCAGGAAATTTAGAATAGCTTTCTTTCGGTAAGATATACATACTTACATTCATTCATTTTTACGTTTACTTCGAACTAGTCTTATAGTAAATTTACTCAGCTTTTGATTGGTATTACTCCCTTTCTAGTAGTACCACCTGGGACAGAGCTACAAAGATTATTCTCTTAAAAACCACGTTTGTCTCAAAAAATCGACAAAACGACGTTTTCTCCCTTATGGGCGAGAATTCGGGAAATCGTCATAGAACATTTTTTGTTCCCCTAAGGGTCCTCTATCAACCCTCACAATATGACTAGACATTTACGGGACACCCTGTATATATATATATATATATATATATATATATACACACACACATATATAAATATGAACCACCATTATTTTCGTTCTCTAGAGGTTCTGAAACGAAAACTTTTCTGGTCGGCACTCCCGGATTGCGTCATGAAGTCAACCTTATAAGCGTGGTTCACCCCTATGCAGGGAGTGAGGAACCGCTCTAAAAGAGTTACAGAAACATTTGTTTCACTTATCTTGAATACGGTTACAGATATCGCCTAAAAAATGGTTTCATTCGTTTTCCTATGTTAAGAAATCCATTAAACGAGTACCTGCAAGCATATGAACACAAAAACGTAAGCGTTACGATTTTTTTCCGTTACCGTGTACAGATTTTGCTAGTTGACGAACTTGACCTTTCAAATCAGACGAAATATTTCGTCATGAGGTCAACCTTATAATCAGATTTCCTCCCTATAGAGGGAGGGAGGAATCGTGCTAAAACGTCTATTGTTTCTATTTCAGACATTCCAAAAGTCACTTGGGATAAGAACGGAAAGGCGCTAAAATGACGCAGTTTCTGCGAGTCAGACTTTTTATTATTATTTTTTCCTTGAGGAAAGTGTGTGATATCCGTTTCAGTGTTATTTTCTAATTATTTTATTTAGTTTTGAATTTTATTATTTTTCATAGTGGAAATAACTGTTATTCCACCTTGTTTATGCTATCCTTGTGGGTATTTTCTCCCAGAGCAATACCTCAGTTTTAAGGTGGATCCTCTTGGCAAATTCCCGGATATAGTCCGTAATGGTTCCGCAAACATCGGCCATATACTTCCCATTTTTTCCGCTTCGTATTTTTCTTTGAAATATGGGATAAGAAATAAACTTGTTTTTTCCCCAAGTTACTGCTTTAGGTGTTTCTAGACCTATTTCAATGCCTGCTGTCGGATCCACAATAGTTCATGTCCTTGGCGGTTAATTGCGACTACGTCTGCTCTTCTGTTTGAACCCTTACGTATGTACGTTGTGGCAAACTCTCGAAATATAAAGAAAAAAAATTGTCAATTACAGAAAATCAAAATAGCGAATGCTCACTAAGTCTAATATAAATATGTCATAAGATAAAATATATAAAGTCATTTATAAGGTAGAAAACCACTTTTAACGTTCTATATTTTGCTTTTGTATCGAAGATATGTCGGCTGCCTTCAGAAAGTATATGTGTCCGATGATGTGGAATGTCAAAGTTAATTCCTATCCAACAGTCAGTTAATACATGCTTTACAATAAGGTCTTATTACAATGAACATTTCGCTTTGTCAGTCATCCCATACTCATGGGTTATGCGTGTATGGCCGATTCTTAGGTCCGGATCATGCAAATAATCTATCAAGTAACATTTTAGTAATAACACTAAAATAGTAATGCCTAATTTATCATAGGTTAATATATTTAGTTTCCTTTAATTATGTTTTATTTACTTTAATTATAAATGGACGTTAAAATTTAAATAAATAAATTTACTACGCTAATCAAAATTATTACATAAATTAAAGTTGCTTACCGATAAAAATTATGTATTTCAAATCAGTAAATTTTACGCTACATCTTCTTTCTTGTATTTTTGACCTTACGAAGCAATATCTCAAAACTTTTAGATTCTATCTATTCAGTTCTTGGATTTTTTTTCTCGTCAATTGTAAATGAGCTGTTGTATTTACAACTAGTTGAATTGTAGATTAAAGGAAATATGATCAGTTATTTTTGAATATCATTTTCCCTAACGAATAAACATTTTAGATTATCCTTTATTAGCTTTAAGCAGAGTAGGGCTGCTTTTGAAACGAGAACAAGAGTAAATAATGAGTAAAATTCGTAAATACATAACGATTGTTGACGAATTTCCAGAATTCCAGACATGCTGGAATTCGTTTCAGTGTCCTGCATCATCCAAATTTTAATGGACCCTAGTCGCGTACATTACTGTTGGCTAGCCAATTTGATTTGGAAATTAAACATTATGGAATTGAATGTGTTAATAAAGACGTACATTCTATCAGAGGAAACATTTCCGATGAGCTGGTCAAATCTACACATGTCTATGATTTACAAAAAAGGAGACAAACGTGATCCCTTAAATTTATGGTGGCATCACATTGACAATTTCTATCCTGAAGGTCTTTACCCAGATCTTATTGAACCGATGTTTGATATGGGATGAAGATGTTAAGGTCCTACCTGAATGTCAGACCGCCATTTTGACAGCCATCATTCATATGCACTTAAGACTGGCGAAAAGATCTGTTTATATAGCTTTCATTTATTTTAAAAGGTCGTTTGATTCAATACCTCATCCTTCTCTCTGGCATAAGTTTCATGTGCTAGGAATGAGCCCAAAAATCTTGCGGCTACTTATGAAACTATATAATAGCGCCACCGTTCAAATAAAACGAGGATCCAAAATTACTTCTAAAATAAAGGCTACCGAAGGCCTCTTTCAGGGTGAGGTTTTGAGTCCATTTCTGTTTGCTTGCTTTCTGTCGGATATAGAGGTGTTCTTCAGAAACAAAGGAGCTAGTGGTTTAAGTATAAATGGGAATGAAGATATTATGGTATTATTGTACGCTGATGATATAATTATTTTGGCGGACTCCCCAGTTGACCTTAAAAAGAAATTAGCTATCTTAGAGGAATATAGCAGCTTGGACTCTTTATCGGTTAATATATCAAAATCAAAAATATTGAAATTTCACAAAGGCAAATGCAAAAATTACTCCAAATTCTATTATTCTGGTCAAGAAATTGAGCAAGTCAAGAAGTTTGTAAAGCTCGGTGTTTTGTTCTCGTCGTCAGCACTATTTCTCGAGGAAACAAGTTATGCAATTACAAAATGTAAATCTGCAATATCTAATGTTTTCAAAACCTTGGTAGGGTCAAAATGTCACGACTGGGATGCCACAACTAAACTCTTCCACGCATTAGCTAGATCCAATTTAGTATAAGTAGCTCCAGTTTGGTCTTTGAGGTATCGACGATATTTGCAGCAAGCAGAAACTGGGTTTTACAAGAAATTATTATTATTACAAATTCGAAGTACTCCGAACTACATGATTCGATTAGAGGTTGGAGGTGACTATGTTTCTGTACAGATTATAAAATCGATGCTTTCGTGGCTTTATAAGATTTTATCTATGCCCTATGATAGATTACCAAAAACGTGTTATAATCTGTAGCGGAGCTAGTTTTAAATTATATTTTCCCGCGGGAGAAAAGCCCGCTACACTACAGTTTTAATGGAGCTTTCCCGCGGGAATAATTTTTACCATTAGTTAAGGAATGAGCAGATAACCGGAGGATTCGGCATCTCAGCAGTTCAAGTCAAGTGTCGTTCTCCTAGCATTTTGTATCCTGCTACCTGCTCCGAGAGAACCACCAAAACCGGCCCAACATCTCGGTACACTGGGATTTATCATCATTCATTCATTTAGGACGTCATTCTCTACTAGTCTCTTCTAATGAACACTTTTTATTTATGAACAATTATTTATTTCATTTATTTATTGACAGTCGTCTTATAATTTTATTTATTTATTGAAGTTAAGTTTTATTATTTTATTTATTCAAGAGGAATATATTTATTATTTTATGAACACGCCTATTATTTATTTATTCTTTGTTGGGACCTTCTGACCAATATACAGACAATTAATTAACCCCAACAAATCGACTATTAGCTCTAGACCAAACCCCCATAAACAATTTAAATTAAATTTAATTGGGCATCTCAAGTCAAAAATATATTTCATTCATTGGACCAAATAGATATCTGGTTAACGCAGGATCCAAATTTAATTAAAGGAAACCTACTAATATCCTAGATGCTTATAAAACTGCTGCACGAAATACATATCTCGATAGAATGAGAAATTCAGGACATCGTCCATGGCACTTCCTCAAGACTTTTTAACGTTAAGATTACCTTTTGAAGTTCTCAAAATTATTGCACAACTCAGGACTACTAGCATCTTTAGTATTAAATTTTGTATTAAAAGCGTTTATTATAGCATTGCCGTAAAATTAAACCATTTTTTATAATCGATTTGATTTATTTTAGAAAATTATTTCATTTTACTTGGGATTCGAACATCATTTAGGAGTGACTAATGAAATAACGTGAGTGAAGACCGTTTCATCCTCCTACACGGTGGTCTATTCTAGATCTTTCCCATCAGTTTCCATGAATAACGGACCATCATTTTGGATGTATCCGCCCACATCCTTGGATTGCGCTATATCATCGTATATTAACACATTCCCCTGTCTCCCATAGAGCCTCATCCATCTACTTACCAACACCCATCTTTCCGTTGGTCAAAACACTATTGAGTTGACCTGGACACAAGACGGTGAGGTGTAGGATAATGGTTTGCTTGACTTTACAAACATTATCATCAATAAGCACTATTAGAATTGGAAAAACATTTGACCAATGTGATTGGATAAGTTGTTTATCTTAGCTGAAATATTTCTTTTATCTTCGATCTATGTGTAAAAACTACCATCATTTTTTAAAATATAAATTACACATTAAACAAGGCAGCTTAAAACTGCCTTTTTCAACACTTCATTTACGAGTTTGGGTAGCTTACTGTTTTTTATTAGTTACACAAAATTTTAATTTCAGATCTAATTCGATAGCTAAAATATAAAAAAAAGTGCTTATAAAACTGAAAGCACGCCTAGTTGAAACTGTCTTTAAATTTTTAATTTAAAACTATCCCTAGTTTAAACCGTCCCTCAAATTTTCCACAGCATTATAGGTTAAACAAAAAAAAAAAAAAAAATCAAACAAGCTAAAATAATCGACAATATACGGGTATATTCATTAGAACAGATGACATGTAAGAATAATGACTGACTCGCAAGAGAGGTCATGACGAGAGGACCTTACCTTACAAGGTAAGACTAAAAATTTAAAACAATTTGTTAAAATTTATTTAGGGAAGGTATGTGTTATTAAAACATGTATTTTTCGAGATTTGTAAAACGAATAATGTCTGTATAGGAATGCTCCTGATGAGGTGCAAACAAAGCACGAGATATGTTGAAAATAACGAACGGTGTACTACTATAAGGACCCTCTGCCATCGAAAGAAATAAGAACAAGTGAATATATATATATATATATATATATATATATATATATATATATATATATTTATATTTATACATGAGTGTGTTTTGTGTAGCAAAAATAGAATTTAAGTAATTATTAGCCGTAATTTTTACTACGAAACTCGATAAATATAGTAACCATTAAAAGCAAAATCGATTAGAAGTTGGGGGTTCCAACCGATTCCAGAACGAAATGAAACTCCAGAACTTAGACTTCGAAATGAAACTCTATAAGTAAACTCCAGAACGTATTGAAAATAAAAATAGTTGGTTTAGTAGTTCATTAGAAATATACAGCAAATCTTTTTTGGTTTAGAGATTTTATAAACATTTTCAAACTTTATTTAATGATTTTCACTATATAATGTACAGAAGGTAAACATTTTTGTTTATTTTGTATTTCTCAAGGTAATTTTATGCATATTATTGCGGCATGTGTCTTAAATCAACTATATTACTTAGTAATGGCCTTAGCTAAACAGCTCCTCCGTGACTATTTAAAAAAAAAATGGTGTATCAGATTTCAATAGAAGGTATTGAGAATTTCCTTTCATATCTGTGTTATGTATGGGAAAAAATCTTCTCAATAAAACCATTCATCAATAAAAGCTGGGAGTCCATTCATTTCTAAATTTGGGTTACAAATCAGACAGGGTTTTGGAACAGAATAATTCCACAAGTTTTACTCAACTAACGGATGAATCCCATTACACACGAGAGTTGCGAACTAAGTTGCTCAGTAGAAACATAGATCTTCTCCAGACAAATTTATGAATACCTTTGGGTCTGGTAAAGTTTCTCTAGCAGATAAGGAGCTGAAACAATTTAAGTTACTATTTAGTTAAATTTGTTTCGTCCTATTCTTATGAATTCCCGGATTAATAATGTACACGTGTGGATTCCTTTGTAATGTCTATTAATATAAGTTCTCCATATAAAACTACATATAATATCGGATTTACAAGAGTTACAATAAAACAATGAAGATTGTTGCTTAAGTATATAGTTTCTTCAGAATTCTTTGTAGTGTAATCACTCCTTGTCAACATTTTCCTATGCTTTATATTGTAAGTTATGATAACCTATAATTACCCATGGAGACCTAATGACTTAACAAGGCATACTAACATGTATACAATTCCAAGAACTGCTAACCTTAAGTCAAAAATATACTAACATGTAAACAATTCCAAGAACTGCTAACCTTAAGTCATACATATACTAACATGTATACAATTCCAAGAACTGCTAACCTTAAGTCATACATATTCTAACATGTATACAATTCCAAGAACTGCTAACCTTAAGTCATACATATTCTAACATGTATACAATTCCAAGAACTGCTAACCTTAAGTCATACATATACTAACATGTATACAATTTCAAGAACTGCTAACCTTAAGTCATACATATACTAACATGTATACAATTCCAAGAACTGCTAACCTTAAGTCATACATATTCTAACATGTTTACAATTCCAAGAACTGCTAACCTTAAGTCATACATATACTAACATGTATACAATTCCAAGAACTGCTAACCTGAAGTCAAAAATATACTAACATGTATACAATTCCAAGAACTGCTAACCTTAAGTCATACATATTCTAACATGTATACAATTCCAAGAACTGCTAACCTTAAGTCATACATATACTAACATGTATACAATTCCAAGAACTGCAAACCTTACGTCAAAAATATACTAACATGTATACAATTCCAAGAACTGCTAACCTTAAGTCATACATATCCTAACATGTATACAATTCCAAGAACTGCTAACCTTAAGTCATACATATACTAACATGTATACAATTCCAAGAACTGCTAACCTTAAGTCAAAAATATACTAACATGTAAACAAGTCCAAGAACTGCTAACCTTAAGTCATACATATACTAACATGTATACAATTCCAAGAACTGCTAACCTTAAGTCATACATATACTAACATGTATACAATTCCAAGAACTGCTAACCTTAAGTCATACATATTCTAACTTGTATACAATTCCAAGAACTGCTACCCTTAAGTCATACATATTCTAACATGTATACAATTCCAAGAACTGCTAACCTTAAGTCATACATATCCTAACATGTATACAATTCCAAGAACTGCTAAACTTAAGTCATACATATACTAACTTGTATACAATTCCAAGAACTGCTAACCTTAAGTCAAAAATATACTAACATGTAAACAATTCCAAGAACTGCTAACCTTAAGTCATACATATACTAACATGTATACAATTCCAAGAACTGCTAACCTTAAGTCATACATATACTAACATGTATACAATTCCAAGAACTGCTAACCTTAAGTCATACATATTCTAACATGTATACAATTCCAAGAACTGCTAACCTTAAGTCATACATATTCTAACATGTATACAATTCCAAGAACTGCTAACCTTAAGTCATACATATACTTACAGACTGTCTGGGATTAGGAAAATTGCACATACACATAGATCATTTGTTTTGAAATTAAATGAATTTTTCATTGTTATTCCGGGACAAAGTCCCATAGGAATAATTTTCATTGTACAGAATAGTGAACAATTTAATACACAAAATTATAAATAATACAGGTTGTATATAAATTAGGGATAGGGTAAATCTTGAAGGGATAAGAAGTGGTGGAAGAGTCGGGATTTAAAGGTTTCTAGGTTGGTAGAATGGCGGACAGAGGTAAGGAATTCCATAGGGAGGTGGCACGGGTGATAAATCTTATTTGAATTTATTTGCTATTACTACTTTTTCCAAAATTATATTTTCTTTCTTCATGTTTTGATTACCCATTATATTGTATCCATTACTATTATCATTTTTTTTTAAAGCTGAGGTTTCTATATAGATATACCATAACAAATCGTCTTTCTTGTGGTTCAGCAAGTAAAATAAATAAGTCCATGAAGTCTTTTTTTTTTTGTCGATTTAGTTTCTGGAATTTCGATATGTACATATTTTCATATACGGAGCTGGATCAACGAATGTAGGTACAGTAGTGTATAAAATAGATGCAACAGTTAAATAAACTGTGTTATCTTTTACAAACAAATGCATTTTTCTATCAAATATTTATAGTGTGTTACCTAAGAAGCTACAGATTACACTATGTTAATAGAATAAAAGAAATAGAAGTCAAACAATTAATTATTTTCATTTTATTAAAAACGCACTATTAATATCTATAATAGATTTATTTCTACCATCTAGCCAACGGCTATAGCCACTTTGAATGCACCCGTTCCCGTTGAACACCGAAGTTGAGCAACGTCGGGCCTGGACAGTGCCTGAATGGGTGACCGATCACGAGCTCTTCTTATTTTAAAAGGGTGGCAACCGATAGATAGCTCGGCGTTAATAGCCCAGTAGTTGATACGCCCTTAAACACACACACACACACACACACACGCACGCGCACGCACGCACGCACTCACAAACACTATAATAGTTTTATGTAGATAAGGACTACTTTTTTCTTATATAAATTAAAAGAACATAACAATAAATATTAAATGTAAGAAGTTATTGATAGATATGAAATGAAATGAGCCAAATTAATGTTTTGGAGCAATTCCCTTTGTTTTTATTAATGCGTTTACTCCCATTAGCATGTAATGAATTCGTTTTTGGGTGAAACTAAGCTGTATGTTTTTATTCCATACGTTAATGAGCGATTTTTACAAGTAGTTTTGATTTTTGGCATTAATTCAGCAATTTCTTTTGATACTTTGTACCAGAAGTTTTCAACAGGATTTACATTGCGGATGTTTCCAGGCCACTCTAAGCATGTGCCCTATTGTTAGCCAAAGAGAGATTCGCCTAAAATTTAAAAAGTAAATCTTCTCGAAATATGAGTTCGTAAGTTTGAAAATAAATTTTGATAAATCAAACAAAAACATGCAATTTTTTTCTGGATGGCCAGGCGCGGAATCATTTTGAAAAGTACAATTTTTCACACTCTGAAACGTAGGGCGTATGGAAGATATTTAGTGTTCCTTTTAGCACTTTCCTCCGAAGGAAAGTAGCTATTGAGGTTGCACTCATGGCAGAATTTTTGAAAAATTTCTTCAAATCTTCATCGATTCTACCTAGTAGACACCGAAAATGACCCCCGTTAAAATTTATATATATATATATATATATATATATATATATGTGTGTGTGTGTGTGTGTGTGTGTGTCAGTTAACAAGATAGCGGCCAGAGTTTTTGTTTTTTCTTCACGAAACGTGGTATATAGCGTTCAATTAGCAAACGATTGAACGAGTTCGTTAACCACCAAAATCGGTCCACCGGGAGGGGGGGGGGGGGGGTTAACCCGGACCTATAGCACTAATTTGACCTTGCCAGCCGTAGTTTTTGTTATATTTCAACGAAACTCGGTATTCGTTATGTTGATCTAAAGAAAGAAATACGTTGTAAAAATAAACTACATCGGTTCATTAGGAGGGAGGGTTTACTCCGGACCCACATTACCAATTTACCACTACCAGCCGTAATTTTTGTTACATTTCAACGAAACTCGGTATTCATGGTGGTAATTAACAGAGAAAAATGGGTTGTAAAAATAAACTAAGTGCCCGTTTTCACGAAAGTGGCTATCAGGCCGCGGGGCATGCCTGACCGTTGTCACGAAAGTGGCTATCAGGCAGCGGGGCATGCCTGCCCGTTGTCACGAAAATGGCTATCAGGCAGCGGGGCATGCCTGCCCGTTGTCACGAAAGTAATATCGATACGGTCACTATAAATGTTGATAGTTATCACTACAATTTATAACAGAATTACTTACTATACTAATTGTTTTTTTACCTTAGGCTTGAAGATGAACCTCAGAGTTTTGATCGGTGAGTGTTTCGGTAACCAAATTATATAAATTTGATTTGCGATATTTCGGAAATTATGAGAGATATTTATTTGATAAATTGGAAATAGATACAGTTACATAAGTCCCCCGATGCCTAAACATTCAAGCCTCTAGCTTCAAATTCCAACGGGGGGATTTAAATAAATATACAAATATGTACAGGTTGCCACCCTTTTATAATGCCATCGGCACCTTGTTTTCTCACGAGGTCGCCCGTAGGTACAGCACAAGTCCATCATAGCTTAGCTTCGGAAACCGATTTATTCACCGAGGGTTGATGGGTACAAGATCAATATCTCGTAATTCACGAGATTCACATTTACTCGGAAAATGTGGATATGAAATGATTATTTCGAAAGAAATACCTACTATTCCACGAGGGATTGCAACATTCTACAGTAAATTTGTTTTATCTATAAGCTTATAAAGCTCTGTATCAGAGACTGATATTAAAGCGTAAATAACTTACTATCTTTTATAGAGGTAGTTATTCTAAAGAAAAGCATTAGCCATAAAAAGAAGCAGGAAAAATTGGCCCATGTTTCACAGTTTATTGCTGCAATTACTTTTCTCCTTAATCTCATCACAAGATATTAATGCAGCTATTGTCAACAGCTCGTAAACTACTTATACTTTACTAGCCAGATTTCTTTTTCACATTATTATTTTCGTAAAATCGAAATGTAATATCCCTAGATTGAGAGATATTTTTTTTTTCGTTTTTAACGGCGCATTAACTGTTTGGCTATTAGCGCCGATTGAGAGATATTATTGCAAATATTGTTTAAATACTACTATTTTTTGTTATAAAATTAATCGAAAAACGTATTTTATTGAACATTTGCTATTAAACGTATGTAGCATTAATTGTAGGGTTCATTAAAAAAACCAGACAAGTCCATTGATATTATTGCTGCCCCCAAAAAGCAGACAGGTCGCATTATGTATGAATCTATGTATTAGGGTCATTTCATGTCAAATCAACACAATTTTTGACCTCACCCTTTCCGATATTAATGAAAATTGGTACACCCAAAGTAGGCGTTAAGACAAATAAAAATACCAAATTTCAAATTTTTATCTAAAACTGTTTAAAACCACGTAAAATTTTCAAAAAGCGGTTAAAATCTCGCTTTTACAAAATATTTTAATAGACATAACTCCTCTCCTGTTTACGTTACAAACATGGCGAAGGTGTCAATGTTTAGCTCTTTATATGCCTTTTCAAACTACATGCAACACATGATAGGTTATGAGAACATAATTTTTTTCAAAATCAAAAATAAAATTGTTAATCTAAATATTTTCAAAAACGCATCTTCAAAAATTTTGAAAAAATTATATATAATAGGTCATATTATTACTAATTTGTATAGCAAATTTGGTTATGGGATGGAAATGGGTTCTAAGTCAAAATAACTTAAAACCGAAGGTGGCTTTGGACTAATTTTACGTATTTTTATAACAATTAATTTAAACCTATCATGTGTTTGAAAGGGCATATAAAGAGCTAAACATTGACACCTTCCCCATGTTTGTAACGTAAACGGGAGAGGAGTTATGTCTATTTAAATGTTTTGAAAAAGCGAGATTTTGACCGCTTTTTGAAAACTTTACGTGGCCTATTTCGAAAACAGTTTTAGATAAAAATTTGAAATTTGGTATTTTTATTTGTCTCGACGCCTACTTTGGGTAATATCGGAAAGGGTGAGGAATGACCCATTAGCAATCCTACATTTACTTCCAGCTTCCATTTCGCAATGGTTTTATATGTATTCTTCTGCAAATCTGCGTTTCTTTTTCCGAAATATAGATCCGAAACACAACTATACATTGCTTCCTGTGGAATGGTATATCCAAAAATATGTAAATGTCATCTCTGAATACAGCCGTTTGATATCGAAAAGCTCAGAGGAATGACATCACGGATGCAGAAGGCAGTATTGATTAATCAGTGGATGAACCAATTGCCTTTGATATTGTGTACCTGGATGCTGGGTGCAATTATTGCTTGCTGTAGGCCAAAGCTAGCACGCAGCAAACCCGATATCTCCTTAATGACTCGTCCTTAGGTTCCGTACGAATCAATGTGATTGTCGTCAAAGGCCTGTTCTCCCTTTTATCTATGGTAGAATCCCGTCTTGAATATTAAATTAACCCGAAAACTCAAATCAAAATGACCCCTATCTAATTGATCCATAGAAGACGGTGTGAGTAAAAAAATGCTGTTATTCTAATTGATTTATACAATCAAAAAACTTAATTAGTTTCCATTTAATCCAGATCTATCAATATATCAAAACTAGAAACTTCTGATACCGTTTTCTCAAACTAAAGTAATGATTTCAGAGTTATTTTGAACAAAGTTAACTAACGCACTCTTACGGAACGACGAGACAGACCTCTATACACATGTTGTAACGAGACATAATTAGTTAAACGCATACTTACTCACTAGATTACGAGACCACCTAGGACGTCCTCCTGACTTATCCAACATACTGGCGGAAACAGCCTATACATCAATCTCATAAAACACACCCAAATCAGATAATTTAAAAAAAATATAGCTATATCTCTATTAATACTACTCACCATTTTTTCTCCCCGTTTTTTTTTATTATTTTTTTTTACAGGATTTGTATTTGATATATTACATTACGATTTGCAAAATCCATTGAGATATTATTTCATGAATTGTAAACCTACTTTGTAGAAAGTATATTCATCTTACGAATAAGAAATATTCACTTCTGAGTTTATTTGTTCCGGTTTCAATAAATACATAAAAACACTGCTCAAGTATTTTGTATTTTTTTTTTGTTTGTGTTTCTTCCTCTACAAACATAACACAGATGTACACATAGTTTTTTTTATTGACGAACGTATAAAACAAATTCCTTTTTTCTTTCGGAGCATTCAAAACCAAAATTCTAGTTTTGTGCATTTTTCTTGAGTGCTATTTTAGATATTGTTTGGGTATCATTAAATTTTTCCCATCAAAATAACTTAAAAAATGTAATTATTTCAGTTTACATAGCAGCCATGCTTTCTATGTCCCGTGTACATATTTCAAAATAATTTCCTTTGTTTGTGCGTGAAGTAATTAAAATAATGAGTTATATGCATAATTTGTATTAGCTCAAGGCGCATTTTATTTCTATTTGATGCAGTAGCACCACCGCCCGGCTATATATATATATGAATATCAGGCGGCCGGAGCATAGTACTGACTACACTATCTCCCTAGTGTGCCGTATGGTCGAGAACAGATACCTCTACAGTATCTGCCTCTCTGGGCCTGTTACGGGACTGATATATATATATATATATATATATTTATATATATATATATACACACACACACACACACATAAATTAGACGCATATTTTTGGGTATTTATCTGTTCACGATCTTTTGTCTACAAAAATGGCCGGATACCTACGCAAATCTGATTAAATCGATAGAATCGTGAGATGTGGGTATTTCTTGTCATCATTTATGAATTACTTGTCAAATTGGATCGACGCCATACACTTCCTCGCGTCGTCCTCCCTAAAATGTGGAAGGAAACGTGATAAAGATATCTGTTTTTTTTTTTTTTTTATGCCAGAATGTATATATAAGTTAGAAATTACTATTTTTTGTGTGTTAAGCATTATAGAAAGAATTTTAAAAACACACTTTATTTTTAAATTTCCTTTGTTAAAGTATTTCTGGAGGAAAACCATGGCTGGAGAGACTTGCTGAAGCTAACTAGCTAGAATCCTTCCTCCGAGTTGGATCCCGGGATCTGAGGAAAAGCCCAACCTTCCCTTTGGATCCTCTTTATTGCATTTTCCTTATATCCACTCTTCTTGTTTATAACTTTCCCCTTTGTCCTCAAATATTTTTTTATACTTCTTTTATGGAAGTGTTGGAGTGTAGGCGCAGACTGTTATCCTGCAAGAAAATAAAAACTGTTGAAATATTAGCAATTCCTTTTATTAATCGTCTCAGATAAAAAATAATATCAAAGAAATGTTGTTCATAGTTTTCTCTTTAATATTTTGTTTTGTCCGACGTTTAACCTCCCTGCATTTTACGCGAGTGACCCTTATTTTTTAAATTAATTGTTAGCTAATTACTGATTTCCCTCTGTAATATTAGTAAATACTTTGACTAATATTACAACTTTTTTACGTTTTTGTTCGAGTAATCCACATTGACTACAACATAGAATATACATTTAGCAAAAAAAAAAAAAAAAAAAAAAAAAAAAAAAAAAAAGAACGGGACACTGATTATTGTTTGTTCTGCTCAGAAACCTCTGTTTTTTTTGTTTTTGTTTTTTTTTTTTAATTTCTGGAACGAATACGTTTGTAACATAGTTTAAACAAACTATTATTCCTAAGCAAATACTAAGTATTAACAACATCAAAAAAATGGTTTTTTTTTAGCTAAAATTGAATATCGTGGCTGCACGAGTCAATCGGACGAGTTTACTACTTTTTTTTTTAACAAGAGTGACCGTTGTACTCATGTATTTTGTATAAAGCTGAATCAGGTCAGGGTATCAATTGTCAAAAGACAACTTCTCTTTCCGAATCATTAATTTTTTTTAATGGCACGTCAACTTTCACGTCATTAACGCCTTTAATTTGTTAAGTGTACACTCTTATGGTGGTTATTTTCTTAAATATACGGAAAAAATACATTCAAATTAATATTATAATATAACACAATTCTTTGGGAAGTAAAATTTTGTTAATGTTGCTTCAAAAAGTCAAGAATGAAGGTCATCATTTTTGAAGGAAATGTGTAAGAAATTGTTAGAAAATTGTATTGTTTATTTATTATTTTTGCTTTAATATGAAGCTCCTCTTAGCTTAGGAAGTTCCACCGGCACCACACGGACCGATATTTTTGCTTTAATATGAAGCTTCTCTTAGCTTAGGAAGTTCGACCGACACCACACGGACCGATATTTTTGCTTTAATATGAAGCTCCTCTTAGCTTAGGAAGTTCCACCGGCATCACACGGACCGATATTTTTGCTTTAATATGAAGCTTCTCTTAGCTTAGGAAGTTCGACCGACACCACACGGACCGATATTTTTGCTTTAATATGAAGCTCCTCTTAGCTTAGGAAGTTCCACCGGCACCACACGGACCGATATTTTTGCTTTAATATGAAGCTTCTCTTAGCTTAGGAAGTTCGACCGACACCACACGGACCGATATTTTTGCTTTAATATGAAGCTCCTCTTAGCTTAGGAAGTTCCACCGGCACCACACGGACCGATATTTTTGCTTTAATATGAAGCTTCTCTTAGCTTAGGAAGTTCGACCGACACCACACGGACCGATATTTTTGCTTTAATATGAAGCTTCTCTTAGCTTAGGAAGTTCGACCGTCACCACACGGACCGATATTTTTTTTATGTTATTATTTTTTTTTTTTATTAATTTTTGTTTAAACGGCGCATCGACAAATCTGGGCCATTAGCGCCCTTTGTGTTATTATTATTACATATTTAAGGATTTTTTAAAGGGGATTAAATTTAGAAATATTTTTGTTGAAAGTAATTGCAGTGAATTTTTTATTATTTTCTTATGGGGCATCTGCATCTCGGCTATTCGCTTCCCGGCACCCTTCCTAAACATCCATGGAGCAGCAAGCAGTGGATTCTTCTTCGCCTAGTATATACCTTTTCTTCGAAAGGTTGTTCGAGTAGGAATTACAATTTTTGATGAAGGTTTTCTGCTATGGTGCCTAATATCCTGTTTCTCAGATTTCATTTTATATTAATACAATTTTGAGGAAAGAGCAAAACAAAATATTTACTGTTTCTATTTGAAGCTTTCTTAGATGCTACTAGGAATAAGTACGGAAACGCGCTAAGATGACGAAATTCTTAGGAGTTGGACTCTTTCTTGTTGTAAGTTGTGTCTATAAATTTTTCAAGATTGAGGGAATTACATATTGGGAAGAGGCCACCTGAGGCCGTATATTTGTGATATAATCTAGACCTTTCCGTCGGAAGTATAATAGAGAAGCCCCAGATTTATACTGCGGTTGGTGGCATCCATCAACGTAACACCCCCATGATTACAGCAGGACAGTTTCAACAACTAAGATGGATTTTAACCTGAAACCTAATGACGTCATCTATATTCTCGAGTGTTTTATTCCTCAAAGGAAATTACTCATCCCAAAAATGGTTCTTTTCAGTACAAATCGGTACTTTCTGACGATATTCCTTAATATTTCATCACGATTCTTAGAGTTACAGCAGTTTGTAATTGAAATTAGATTTAAGAGAAGGTAAGGGATTAATACAATTTCTTGAGTCAATACATTACCGAAATAGGTAAATGTGAAGAAGCGCGGTCTCCACACCGATCCTTTTGAAATGTTGCACTATTACGTATTTTGATGCACTAAACACGAATCCGTTAAAAAAAAAGCTCGCTTTTCACTAGGAAAGAAGTTATGAAGCACTAAAGTACACTGTTGTGCGGGTTTTGAAAGCTGACGTAAACAACGTATTTGTAAACGTGCGCATGCGCGGAGATGTAAGATTGGCATACAAAGAACTGTTATTTGAAATGCTTATGAACTATTTATTCACAAATCATTGTAAATTTAGGCGTCCTCAGCACCGATTTTCTTCAAAGTTTGCACTATAACGTATTTTGATGCACTAAACAAGAATCCGTTGAAAAAAAAAGTTGTTCTGAACTAGGAAAGAAGTTATTAAGCACTAAAGTTCACTGTTATGGAGGTTATAAAAGACAGGGTAACAGCGTATTTGTAAACACGCGCATGCGCAATAGTCCTTAATGACGAAGTGTAATTGAAATTTCGACTGACCTTGTGGTAGCTGACTTGGTCGTAAATTGTCGCTTTTGGGCATACGTGCTATGCGTTTCCGCTCGCTCAAGAAGATATCAAAACCCCTAGCCAATCCAACTCGCTAAAATTAATAGAATTATATTAATTTTAGCGAGTTGGATTGACTAGAGTTTTGATATCTTCTTAAAATTTAAAAAAAAAAATTAAAGAATGGTTTATTATTTAATAAAAATATTTTTGAATAACTAACTGGAGATAAATTGATAAATAATTGATGGTAAATTTCAATTAGACATCCTTATTACGAACTTTTCCATACCCGCGCATGCGCATGTTGACAAACATAGTAGGTTACATTACCTTTCAGAATCCGCACAACAGTGAACTTTAGTGGTTCATAACTTCTTTCCTAGTGAAAAACGAGTTTTTTTTTTTTTTTTTTTTTTTTTTTTTTTTTTTTTTTTTTTTTAACGGATTCGTGTGTAGTGCTTCAAAATACGTTATAGTGCAACATTTCAAAAGGATCGGTGTGGAGACCGCGCTCCTTCACATTTACCCCGAAATAAAATTAACTAGTCCAAGTAAGGTAAATATAACGTCCGCCACTCTAGACTTACAATATTCATACAGTACTATTTTTAACGTACTGCTGATTTCCGCATACAGAGAACATAAATATTGCTCAGGTGTCTTCCTCAATGTAGCTCAGGCTTTTGTGTGGCATGAGGGATTACTGTTTAAGCTAAAAAAAATAATTCCATCCACATACTGGGTACCTAATAATAATCCTCCTTTTGTGAAGTCTCATATGGCACCTCATCCTCCCCTATTTTCCTTCAACTCGAAGGTGTTCTACAAGGTGGAATTCTTAGTCCAGTCCTATTCCTGGTATGCTCAGTCGATATTACCACTCATTCTGACCCATACCTACACATGGCGGATGATACAGCCATATTTAAATATATATATATATATATATATATATATATATATATATATATATATATATATAATCTTCATTGATCCTACCTCCTAAATACCGACCCCCTTTAATATATATATATATATATATATATATATATATATATATATATATTTGTCTGTTTCACGATACCTGCCCGTCATTTTCTTTTTTGCTACGAAACTTGGTATATATAGCATTCCCCTAGCCATCGAGTGACCGAGTGATCGAGTTCTTTAAGCAGCAAAATCGGTCCATCTGAAAGGGAGGTTTACACCAGACCCAAATTACTAATTTAGTCACACCGGTCGTAATTTCTAGTATATTGTAACGAAACTTGGCATGCATCGTGGGTATGTAAAGAGAAAGATGTGTTTTAAAAATAGACAAAATCGGTTCAATAATAGATGGCGTTTACTCTGTATTATGTTCAAATGTAATTAAGCCGCCAAAACGGTATTGGTTGTTATTTCTGCCACTAGGCGCGCTGAACAGTGCTTTATTCGGTTTTGCCATTTTTATTATATTGGAATATTCTCTGTTTACCTTTGGGTAAACCTTTCATTATTCATCACGACCAATAAACAAAAATGTGAAGTTATTGTGTATTTATTATTTAGTGTAGTAGTACCTCGCATACACAACTCGCTGGAGGAAAATTAAATTCAAAATTAATGATTGAATAAGCTGTCCATTACAAATTTTAAAGAGAATAACCATTAATGTTTTTGTTTTATTTATGTAGGTTATTTTAAGCAAAACATAAGCTTTAGTTCATGAATGAAGAATACAACAAAAAAAACTACGCTAGGACTTTAGGGCTAAAAAAAGGGAAAATATTTATAAGCGTGTCAATAAGATACATTTGTAGAATGTCCTTTCAACATGAAGGTCTACCTATACATATTCCTGCTTTTGACATGAATGTGCTGGTAGCTTTTGACAGGTGAGGTCATCCTCTCAGTGCTATGCAAACTATTGACAAACCAAACCTTTTCGTCTCCCACTCTGGCCCTTTTGACAGTAACATAAACACTTGATGTTCATATCATCAGAGTCTACTATCAATGATTATATGTATAAAAGCCATACATGTATAAACAATTTTACATTTGCACAAGTATAAAAAATCATGTGTTCACGGTATTCTATACCCATTTATCTTCGATGGAAAAAATTGAAAATAATTTATGTGTTAAACAATAATAATTGATAACATATACGCCAACATATGACTAAAACAGAGCTGATGGTTGCTATGTAGGTTATCTTCAGTAATGACGTGGCCATTCTAGAGAAAGGTTCACCTTCGTTCCATTTGGCTGTATCTAGTTTTTAGGCTCCTGAAGAGACATCTGGGGATGCGAAAAATATTGAGACATTTTTAATAAATTTACGTTTATCTTAATTTGGAATTTTATTCATTGACCTTCTACATACTCAAGAAAAATTGAGAACATGTAGATTAAATTTAAAGTTCTTAAGTCCTTTACGAAGCGTACTTTTGCTGCTCAGGAACATAAGAAATAAATAATTTTATTCAGAACAAGCTAACTCGAGGAATTTCGGAATCAACCTTGAAGGCAGAAGATATGGAAATAAATAGAAAGTAGTTCCATTCTCTTGGAGATGGTAGTGAGAAGTCCTTATGATACTTCATGTTTTGTGAATTGCTAAGTGAAGGTACATAGACTCAATAAGACATTACCTTCTGAAGAAGGCATTGTACGATCTCATTTGAATTGCAACTAGATATCTTATCTTACTACAGTGTCCTTTGGCTGTACGAATTGTCCACTGATTTCAGATCATAATTCATTTGTACCTTAATCTGATAACTCCTGGAACTCATATTCCCAATATACAGGTTTCCTAGAATTCAAGTACAGAGAGACTTATTTTAATTTTTTTTAGGCGCACCCATTATTAACAACCACGGTGTAAATTATTCTAGTGAGCACGTCAATGCATAAAGTCAACCTCCAACAGTCGGGACTCAAACTCACGTCTCTTGCATGAAAGCCAGCGTTCTATGAGTAGACCAAGGGTGGATCCGGAAAGCCTTATTCTACACCAATGCGGTTGGGTGTGAATCGCTATGAAGTGAACCACACAACATAAAATAAATAACTAAAAGAAAATTTGAGTGTACACGGGGCCTGAAACATAGAGACACCCTTTTAATCTAGCAGCTCAGAACGTGATCTCAGAAACTTGAATACATACAGAAAGCACTGTATATACAAATTGTAACATTAATCAAATATCCTTAGCGGCTTGCAGAGAAATGTTCACCTTACATGCCAAGATGTACCTTTACGAAAACGACAATGAGCAAAATACTTGATAACTGATATTAGGTCAATCGACCCATATAAGCACGTCGTCAAAAGAGTCAAACGATTTAAAAACCTGGATCTGTAGTCATTGAGGATGATAAAGAGAATAAGGTCAATCGTTTAACAGATGTTGAATAATACACTCTTCGTTTTAAATGATTTCGTCTCTCCGTGCAATTGTGATCCGTCTACATTGTTTCGTTTTAGCGGGGTTCCTCCCTCCCTCCATAGGGAGGAAGTCAGCTTATAAGGTTGACCTCATGACGCAATCCAGAAGTGGCGACTAAAAATGTTACGTTTCAGAACCCCAAGATAACAAGAAATGAAACCTTTTGTGAACTTTGTATATTTTCCTTAATATCTCGAAAACGGTTGGGAAATCGTGGCAAGAGCAAAGTGACCATTCGAAAACTTACTAAATTCTCTACAAAAAATGATCTCAGAGAATTTTCGATGCAACAGCCACATTTTGAGAAATAAGCCCTTAAGACTTTGAAGTAATTGTTTCTTTTATTTAAACGGTTCTTTTTGTCTGTTACCCCTAGTTTTTTGTATTACTTGTAATTTTTTTAATTGACTTTAGGACAAAATGTGTTTGTCACTAAAACAGGATACGTAAAATTAGAAACAATATTTCGCTATTAGAAATATATCATTCTAAGCGGAATGCCGTGTGACTACTTTTGTCTCTGTTTACCTCAGTTGTCAAATAGTTGATGTTATTTTAATTGAATTTTTTCCCTTAAAACATGAGAAGAATGTTGGTATTTTGACCTGACTTATAGAGCCTTGCTGGATGGACAAGAGAGTCCCAGATCTTTACCTGTCGGAGGCTACTAGGATTTATTGCACTCCATAAATGAAGAAGCATCCTAGGTGAGCTGACAGCTAGTTAACCTATGTCCCATAAGCTTACCATTTCGATTACATTTGGAGTTAAGGAAGCATTCGAATAATTTTTTTTTTTTTTTAAGAGATGAAAGATTTTGGGATCTTCGTATTTTCAATTGCATTTAACAGTAATATGAATATTTTAGTATTTCAAATTGCATTTAACACGGAAGGAGTAATTTCCGCCTAGGATACTGTTTCCCGTGTTTTGCTCACAATCTTGCTTTTCTTGGAGATTTCATTGGAATAGATGTTTCACGATTCATGTAAACGAAGTAATAACTGTTTCTATTCTATGTCTTCAAAATTCTCTAGGCACATGAACGGAACCGCGCTATGATGACGCAGTTCCTGCGAGTACGACTTCCTTTACTTAAAGAAATCTTTCTTTCAATATTTAATCAATATTAGTTTCCTCAATATTTAATCAATATTATCATCTTAGTCGAACTTATCGAATAAAACCTAAATCTAATGTTCAAGCTAATGTTTCTTTTTTTTTTTTTTTACCTTTGCTAATATTTCCGGTTTTAAGCAATTTTGGCAATATTTGGCAGCCAATATTTCAACTATTACATATTAAAAATGATAAAAATAAAAATTGCCAATAAAATTTGATTTTTTAAAAATCTTGTCATACTTTAGTGCACATGCGCGACCGGAATATACGAACAGATATTTCAATATTTTTACCCCTTTTGAGTTTTACTCGGAATTAAAATTTTGACTTCTCAACCCACCCTAATATATATATATATATATATATATATATATATATATATATATATATATATATATTCATGTATTTATGTATAGGAAATACATAAACCTACCTTGAATGCTTGAATCTTCTGAAGGAATATTTTTGGAACGAACATATAGTTTTTGCTTATGTCTTGGAAAATATGCCAATAAAGATTATTTTTATGATGTATGCGTATCTGTATGTATGTATGTATATATATATATATATATATATATATATATATATATATGGGTTATATATACTCATACATACACCGTAGGTATAGCTTTTAATTTGCATGGCAATACTTAAATAACTGGCGTTTCTTATTTAAAATTTAATGCAAATTCTTAAAATGTAGTCGTTATTTACGATAAATTATTCAGAAATCCCGAAAACACAGTTTCCTTGAGAAAAAAAAAACAAAAAAAAAACCAACGATAGTTTTGAATATAAACAAACGTTTGAGTAGCTCTGCGTCATGTCGAGATAGAACTACACGTGACGAAAAGAATAAACCACTTAAGTTATGACATCCAAATACGGGACACCCTATATATATATATATATATATATATATATATATATTTTGTTTTAAATTGCATCGCTGGGTATCACATGTATGTATGGAACGGCTTCTTTCTCCAGCGGTGTCGCTCCTCTCTCCATCGCAATATTTCGTCGGGTTCATCTCCGACTTCTTCAGGCTGCTATGTGTCGTCCTCGGTGGTTATCAAGGGAATGAATTTTTCCCGGATTTTCCCTCCTTTATAGCCCTGCTTCGTAGACTATGCGGGCCAACGGTGAAGGGGGTCCGTGGGCCAATAGGGCTCGAGGGCTGTCTTCGTCGTTTGTCCGTCGTCTGTAGTTCATCAGTGGTCCGTGTGGGGCGCTGGTCGTCTTGAGTCCCTGTTTTCTCCTCTATCTTCTTAAGGATGGGCCGCCAAATCTCCGGTAGGATGAGGCCATCTTCCCTATTGAAGTTTACCGGATGCTTATGTATTTCGATGGCTTCTCTAATTAGTCTCCTTGTCAAGCTGGTTTCCTTGGCTAAGGTCTTGGCTCGGTCGAATAATACTTGCCTGGGGCACTCTTCTCCGTGTGTTGCCACCGCAGAAGTTTTGGTGCGCCCCAGCCTGTAGTCAGCAGCGTGTTGTCCGATCCGGGTGGCCAACTTCTTACCTGTTTGACCTACATGCACCTTCCCTATTGAACTATTGAAGAAAATAGTGATTAAGGTTAATTATCTTTTGTAGAAAATGAAGATTTTTAGTATTTATTATTTTAGTGGCTTGCAATACGACAATAGTTTTTCGATCTGTATAATACAGATTATGCTCTGAGCAATGTGAGGGTTCATATTTAAATAACAAAAACGTCCTAAGAGTAACTTAAGATATTTTCGATACATCTGGTTTTTAGTGTTTAGCTATGGATATAGGGTGTTTGTAATTTAATGTATGATGCACCTTTCACACACCTACGAAACTTTTACGGATAATAGTTGAGACATTACTGATTTTACGTGATTTTTTTGGTAGGTGTGCTTTGAGGGGTAGTTAGGGAAAACCACCCTTCAAATCTTCACAATTTTTTTTCTTACCTTATAAGTGGTCCGAAAATTATGAAAAAAATACATAAGGTACACCTAATCAATAGCTTCAATTCACATTATTTTCATTTTAATATCTAGTATAGTTTCATAGAAAAACGACATTAAAGTTAGGGGTTTCAAGCCTTATTCCCTCAAAACGAGTACAGTTAGAGGTTTGATAATTGACGAAAAATTATTTCTAGGAACTAGAAATAAAATGATGACATCAAAGTCAAGAAAGACGTCAGTGCAGATTTCATATGGAAACACGGTGAGACCCTTTTTAGTATTCCATACCCCGGAAATGGTCTCAGCCCCCCTCGAAATTTTCCCAGCCCTTCCCGAAATTATTTTCTATATACGCCCATGTAATTGGGTATCTTTTACTCTTCTTACAAATATTATGAACTTAAAAATCAAATAAAACCACATTATATGTGGCATATATTTAAAACTAATAAATAGTTGAAGAGTGGAAAAAAGTGGCCATGATAAAGTGGGGAAAAATAATTTGTTTCAGTTATTGTAAAATGATGGATTAAGTTGTAAACGTTTTTACATGTTGAATCTCTAAGTGAAAGAAAAGCTTAGACTCTCGAGGATAGATTTCTAGGAATTGTCTTCCAGCTGTTTCCGGTTTCTACTCCTCAACATCTACTGGGGATTTTCCATTCAGTCAGCTTTCGGATTCCGTGGCGTGAAGACGTGTCGGTGTGTGCTTTTTTTAATATTATTTATTTATTTCTTGTTTTCTTTCCGTTCCGTTGACTTCTAGTGTCTTCAGTACTATGTATTTTGAGGTCAAAATTATCGCCTGCATCATGAGGTAAGTCTAAATATAAAAATCGTTTCTCAAGTTTCCCTGGCAGTCAGGAGTTAAGCCAATACTTATCTTATTTACATTCAGTCTCTTTCTCTGTCTATTTGTAGTAGTTTAGTAGTTTGTTGTAATGGAATCTATTGAAACCTTTGTCTAAAGGTGAAATACAAGTTAGATAAGTGGGCTTTGTAAGCATTTTGAGAATTCATTAAGGTTAGTTACATTACAGTGGTCCAAATGTTTCCAGCATTATCTATACTATTAATTTTCTTTCTCTTGCTATGGAGATTTCTTCTTTTCAGGGTTGTCTTCCCAAAAATACAAGTTTTTATAAAAAATCAAAATAGATTACTTGCAATAGTTAAGACTAATTCATTAACATGGTAGAATGAGACATGAGTGTAGTTAGTAAAAAAATAGGCACATTCTAAGCACATTTCATTGAAGAATGTGCTTATAATAACCCGCATAATTACAGAGTAAAGAAAAATAGTTTTGTTCATTTATAGTTTTAATATAAGTGTTGAAGCTTGAGCACTAGAGTCCTGGCTTCAATTCCCCCGGGTGAGGTAGATTTTCTTTCAAAGTTATTAGCCCCATACTCGCTACAAAATGATAGTAACCTCTAGATATCACGTCCCAAAAATATGTGTTAAATATTAGTGTACCTAAAAATGTAAATAAATTAATAATATTTTTTATGAACAGGCCATTCAATTTATTTATTTATTAAATACATCTGCTCCGCAATTATGGAAATTAGCAGGTAACAAAGTTTGTGACATCGACTGAGTTTGAACAAAGGCAATAAATACTATGAAAAAAGAACAAGTTCTTATGCGGAATTCGTTGTTTATATATGTAAAAGTTTGAATTATTTCTAAACAAAAAAGAATAACTAAATTATGATAAAAAATAGACTAAAAGAAAAATTAATAAAACAAAAAATATAATTGTACTTGTTTCACTGTGAGTATTAGCTATCTTATCTTATACCTAATTGTTAATCATTTAATTTAAATTTAGACAAGGCTATTTCATTGAGTTGTTGTGATGGTTTGTATGTATAAATGGGGTGGGTGAGGAGATGGTTGGAATCCTTGGAGGTTCCTCGGAGTTGCACCTCTAGTTTATTTTGTACATTTTATAGATTAATCTTGAGGAAATATATAGAATAGATTTATTGTATATATTATTGTAGTATCCAAGGAATAATAATTTTCTCTTGGTCTCTTCAGGAGGAGGATTAATCCATTTAACTAATATGTAATTATAAAATGGTTTTCTGGCATCTTAAAAGCTATGTTAGGTTAGAAATATAATCCTTCATTATTGGTCCTTATAAATTAAACATGATGCTTATTTTGTAAGGACCAATACTTAAGGATTATATTTCTAACCTGCAATAGGCCATTCGAGACTGTATGATATGGTAAAATAATAAATATTTTACCTTGTGAATTAACCGAAATTCGTTCCTAGAATATAAAATTTAAATATATTTGGATTTTATCCACAATTTTGACTAATTGAAAATTTATAATAAATACTGGATTCTTGTGAAGTCCAACCGGCATGGAGAATACATACCTAATGCTTTCTATACCTAGTGATTTTTTCAGTATATCTTTTGATTATTAGGATTTAACTCGATAGAGAAAAGGGTTATAGATTTACATATATTGACTGTTAATATGAAAATTATTTAAATTTAGTAGTCCTACTATGTTTTTTATTAGTATTTACTTTACTATATTCTAATTTAATGCTATTGTCTTTAACTTCATTAGTTTTTAATTTATGCTTATCTTGTAAGGGAGATTCAATTTTAGCAGATGTACCACAGTACACTCATTACCTGACAATCGTAGCAAAATAGATCCTTTCTTGACACTGTCATCATTGGAAAGGGTCTGGGTTGGTACTTCTTGATCTTGCTTTGATTCTTGTAAGTGAAGAAGTTGGTCTTGTTTCTTCAGACAGGTCTTCAGTTTGATATCCCTGTTGTTTCTTCTTCCAACGGGAGAATTGGAGTAATTTACTGTCCAATCGCTGTCATGATGCTTGATATTTGAGTTTGCCATGGCTTCAAATATTCTGCGATTTTTAATCGGAATTGGAAACTTGTTCCATGATATCGACATTCTGAGTGCAGCTTTCCCTGTTCATAGCGAATTTTTTCAGCATAACTTACTTTGGGTGTCGTCAATTTCTGCTTTGCCTCTCTGTATGAAATCCCATCAGTAGACATACTTCTATATACATCAGCCTCCTTGTAAACGAGGTATTGTATGTCTCAGCTTGAGTGTTCTTGTCAACTTATACAGCACTTTAGTTTTTCACAGGATCCTGAGTGCTTAGCCTGTGATCAGTTTTTGCATTTTAGTTCTTTTGAGCACCGTTTAGCTGTGTGATGTAGGCTCTAACAATTAAAGCAACGGAGAGGGTTTTGGATGTATGTTTCAACTGGTACAATTAGATAACCTATTTTGTTTTGTTGAATGTGGCAACAAATAGTGTTATGTTAGATGTATTTTTAATTTCGAATATCCCAGATAAGTTAAGTTTTCATGTTCTAATTTATTTAGTATTTCAGAATCAGTAAGGTAGTCTATTTCCTTGCAGGAGAAAGTCCCCTTGGTAAAATTAAGAGTTTTATGTGGATAAACATTGATTTTGTGTTCACTGAATGTTTTTTCATTACACATTTTTGTAGCAGTATGGGTATCTGGACGGGTTGTAAGTAATGTACCATATTTTTTATTTTTTGCAACTCCAATATTTTGTCCATACTTATTTATCCACTTTTCAACTAAAAAGGGACTAATTTTGTTGAATGTGGCATCCTTGGAAGCCATTTATACAATATGAAATCTAATGTATGCAAATTGGTCAATATTCTTACTTAGATTGATGTTATGCCAAGTTTCCATGATTTCTATCCCATTGTTGGTCATTACGCTACCTTCTGAATAATTTTCCTCTTCGTTTTCATGGTAATTCACTGTATTATTTATTTATTGAAATTTTAATATTAATTATTATTAATGAATAATTTTTGGACGGGTTTTCTATAGGTTACCACCCTTTTCTAGCCAGGATAGGGCTGATGCCTTTTTTTTTTCTAAAGAAAAGCCAACACCCCATGGTGGGAATAGAACCTACTACATTATTAAACGTTTTTGAAGGAAGTACTATTTTTGCTTTTTCCTTGTTAGTTTTGATCATATAATAGGCAATTCAATTAATGAACATGTTTAGTATTTAGTTGATATGAAACTCGAGTGCAACCTCATTAGCTACAATTCTTTGGAAAGAGCTGAAATAAAATAATGAGTCCATTCTAAGTTGGGATTGACTCCAGTACAAAATTAAGTAAAAATTTATCAATTATTTCAAATAAATTGACCTATAAGACCTTTACACAGGGAAAATATATTTCTTTGACAGTATTTCTTTCCTTGACACGTTTCTAAAACCATACGGCACACTAGGGAGATAGTGTGGTCAGTACTATGCTCCGGCCGCCTAATTTTCCCCTTGGCCCCTTCGACTGCTGGAGTCATTAGCTCCCAAGGTACCCATTATTTTTTGTTTGTTTGTTTACGTGCATCTGCTGCTGAGGCCATTAGCACGAGGTATCCATTATTAAATTAATTAAAGGCTGGGTCGGCCTAGGGTCGGTCAGGGAGGCCGAATTCAAACCATGAACAAAGACACTAGAAGAAAAAATCTTTAGTGCTTGCTCGGGATTTGAACTCTGGCCTCCAGCTTATTAGTCCAGTGCTGTATCACTGAGCTAACCTCGCCCCTTTCAAAAAGAATACACCAAAAATTAATTTTTACCAACATTTAATTTTTCATAACATGAAATTTATTATTATTTCTATAACTTAATCTAATTTGCCTTATTTTGACTGGAAGGAAAAGGAAAATCTTTATTAGTAGTAAATAAAGAGTGCTGCCCAAATAATTTGGGTTGCTATATATGTAGCTTGCTAATCATAAAGAATCTCCAAAAAATTCCTCTTGAAAATTAAATTTATTTAATAATTATAATTCATTTGTGGTGATTATTAATCCGCTTTGATCAATTAAAAAATATGTTCTATGTTTTTTAATGTATTTGACAGATTTATTTATTTTATTTACTATGATTTTGCAAGCAAAAAGTGCCTTGTATTACCAGAAAAACGTTTATGTCAATTAGTCCGATAAATAATATCTAATCCTCTTAGTATTACAATGACTACCATTTTTTATATTAATTTTTTGAGGGATTTTTTTGAGCCGCCAAGGTGTTTAAAATATTTATTTTTTTGAAAAACTGAAATCTGTTGAAAGTAGTGGATAAAATGAAACAAATTACTTTTTAGAATAGTCTAATATCTGGCTGATGATAAAGCTTGTTGAATTGTTGTAGTAACGTATCCAAAGAAAGAAGAAACTCAGATTTATAAATTTGTTTATGTTTTTTCTAAAATTGACGTTCTCTTAGATGAATTCAATAGAATTTTGAATCTGAGGCTTATTGAAAAATATATATTTCCAGTGAATTTTCTGGAAGATTGGTATTATTGTTGAATTTGGACTCCATAATACAGCTTATGAGTGACATTTTCCAGATTATGACCTAGTAGTAGAATAGATCCGTGCTCCTTGAATTAGTACGATTTTTTTTATTGACTAATGAAAATTGATCTTCTTTTTATTTTTATTTTTTGAAATAATAAGTAGTCATTTAATGGCGAATATTAAATTATTCCTTCTTGTTAACAATTTGTTATACTGTAATATAATATTTATGTTATACTAAAGGCCAACGTTTATTAATAAATATTAAGCTTCCTGAAAAAAGTATACAATTTTATATTAAATTTTTAAATTAATACTGAAATATAATATTTTCATAGTGTGACTCTAATTGCACAAATATTTCTCTGTTGAGACAAACAAAGATTGTTGCTGTATTAATTATTAATATTAAAAAAAAAATATGAAAAGAACTTGTCTCAGATTACTTGGTACTTTAATTAAAAATTTCCTGGAATACTCTGAAATTAGCTTATGTAAACAAGGATTTCCTACAACTCCATGCTGTCCTCCAATTTCACTTTTATTCCTTGTACTAAAATGTAGTACTTAAAAATACCATGTGTGTCCTTTTAGTAGTTCTGTTATGGCTTTTTAAAATAAAAAATCTATTTCTTTCTTTATATTTAAAGCTTGAGAAGTTTTTATGTTTATTAGGCTTTTTTTTAATTTAATTTTCGTAATGTATAAAAGGTGGATATGTTATTGTAATTAATTTCGAGAAACAACTGATGTTTATGAAATGCAACAATATAGGAACTGGGATATTACGTTTCCAAAATCTATGAACTTTGATTGGGTTAGTTAGATTTTTTTTTTCTAGAAACATTGGTGCCTGACATGTTTGTAGGACATTCGACGAATAAGGGCAATGTGTGTGGATGTGTAACCCCGATTCTGTTGGAAAAATGGATTGACGTTATCAAAGAATGCCTTTCTTCCGGGGCATAGAAGGTACATCCGTCACATGGAACTTGAAGCTTTATCTAACACATCTGTCCACCTTCACCCAAGGAGAATCTCCTTGTACCAAATTACACTGCAGATAGCATCAGCATTTCTCCTGATCGCTCTCTGTTTGCGAGCAAAAGGACACCACTATACTATTTGTATTCGTAATCTACGATGTGTAAAGAGATATTCTAGAAGTTCTCTTCAAAATTATTTGTTAAAAACACAAATTGAATAGGTGATCAATAAATACCAATTTATATAAAAATATCCCTCAATTCAATAAAACCTCTCTGCATGTTTCGGATCCTCCTCAGGAGCCTGAAAATAAATAAAAATATTACGGGAGTGCAGCACATGATCTCGTTCATAAGTACCATAAGGTTTTCGAGACTGGGAGCTTTTGTAAGAGGAAATTATATAGATAGTCTTGATTCTAATACTCTACTCAGACCTGAATATGTCACTGAGCCTGTCAAAATATTGGGTATTTGTTGGCTCTCGAAGCCAGATATTGCAAGTCTGATACATTTCACTTCAGATACATTCTTGATACTTGTGCAGCTCAGCTTTATACCACGAAGTCCCAAATGTAACTATTGCGAGGTTTTTTGGTTTTCACCCCCTTGGTTTTCATTGTCCTGTGATTTTAACTTAAATTAAATTAAGTTAAAGTTTTATCCAAGATAAAGATCTGAATAAATTATAATGGCAAAATTGTTCGAGGATCTTACATTTCTTAGAGTCACTGAGAATCCCTCGATTCATGTGTTATTATTCTGAAGTTAATGTTGTTCAACTCATTGGTATATGTGATGGTAGTGAGAAGGAGTATTGTGCCACCGTTATTAGATGCGGTGAGTGAGCTTCACGAGCATTGCTATGCTTCTCTTCTTATCGCTAAAACAAAGATTAATATTTAATTAAAATTGAAACACTGTACTGTTCGCGATCTGATGAGTGAGTACTGTTCGTGTTCTGAGGGGTGAGTTCTGTTCGCGATCTGAGGAGTGAGTACTGTTCGTGTTCTGAGGGGTGAGTTCTGTTCGCGTTCTGAGGAGTGAGTATTGTTCGTGTTCTGAGGGGTGAGTTCTGTTCGCGATCTGATGAGTGAGTACTGTTCGTGATCTGAGGAGTGAGCACTGTTCGCGATCTGAGGAGTGAGCACTGTTCGTATTCTGAGGGGTGAGTACAGTTCCCGATCTAATGAGTGAGTACTGATCGCGATCTGATGAGTGAGTACTGTTCACGTTCTGAGGAGTGAGTACTGATAAGTAAATAAATCATTATTTCCATTAACCCACAGAAGAGTAGAAATCGGAACGTCAAGGCATTTATAATTTAGATTTACATTTAATGATTTTAACAATAAATACAAAATCTCAATGAAACAATTGCCCAAAAAGCCATTGTCATACAATATATTAAATAAAACAAATAACAAAGCTTATGGTGGTAATTAGAGCAATGAATGTGCCTGGAGTTATTTGGTGTAAAAAAATAATCTTTAACTGTGTAAAAGGGATGTTCTGACAAGTAATTCTTACATTTATTAGAAAACAACTTTTATTCTGCTTCTCATTTAATTCCATTGGCAATTGATTTTAAAAAAAGTTGCTCCAATTTACTGAAGTTTTTAAAAATGTACTGAGCTTGCCTAAAGCTATTAAGTTACGTTGCCTTGTGGCATAGGAGTGAATATCCCCATGTTTTATAAACAATAGTAGGTGTTTTTTAATAATATTTAAAACTTTTAAAATGTACAGGGCTGGTACTGTTAAAATTTTCAATTTTGTAAAATGTTTTTTTACAGGGCGTGTTCCTTTTTTTGTATTTTTATGACTTCATTCGCCTTTTTGGAATTCCCCATAAGCTAATTACCTATAATTAGGACTCAAAAAAAGCCATGAATACGATGATGGACACTATTTTTCAGCCGCATTTTCGTTTCACTTTCGCGTTACGTTTTCAGGAAGTTATGACATGGCTTACGCATGTTACATGCTAAAAAATAAAATAAATCAGGTAGTTAACTAAATGTTCTTAAATTCTCTTCATTTTGATTCTTCAAGTCTTAGTCCATTCTCTGTTTTGTTCTCATAAATTAAACCTCAACTCCGTAAAGATATCTTTTCAAAAGAAGGTAAGACAAGCGTGTTAAGATAAGGGAAACTTAAGCTACTTTAGCACATACTCTAAATTTTGCAATGATATTTCATAAACTTAAGTAATAAATTTTAACTTTAAACCATTACAAAAGGAGTTGTAAACGCCTTGCTCAGAAAGAGAATTCTTGCTTTTACTGAAAGTTTCACAGAGTTATTGTAAAAATATGAATTGAATTTCACGTGGTGTACATAAATTAGTTTTTCAAGTTGTTTTGTGGTCAATGTTACAGGTGTTCAAAAGTAGCCCCCGAATATTTTCACTACTTTATTCTTTAAATTTTTTGACCTTTATGATTCAGTGCCTTTTCCAGTGCTACTCCCGCACTGGAAATATATTTTAGCCGACATATTTATAATGTTAAACCAAGCTATTAGTCTAAGTGAGAAAATTGGAAGTGTACATTTACCATTACCAAAAGGTAATTTTAAGAATTAAACTTGGTTCAAGTTAATTATTAAACAATAAGTTATTTGGTATCTAGAGATAAGGCAAAGATAAGTGTGCCATAAATATATCCAATATATTGGTTGGAAGTAAACACTGGTATAAATCAAGAACAAAGGGGGAGAGACATGGCTTTCCAATTATGATAATTAATTTTATTATTTGGCTAATTTATATTTCTACGATCCTTATGCCAGTGTGACTTCTTTTCATATAAGCTTCACGTAATTTACAAATAAATATTGTACATGATTGTAGATAAGAGATAAATTCTATCATGATTTCAATTTCTCCTAGCTAATGAAAAGGAAGCTACTGGAGTAGATATATAAGTATTGAAATATTGATTTTTATACTCCCAGCTGAGAACCTTCGTCCTTTCTAATCTCCAGACTCTCTACAAGTCTGATGGCTATATACATATATTCAATTCATGTATTTCCTCGAGTGCATCTAATCATCTTCATTTTTTTTTTTTTTAAATTATTTCCTGATCTTTTGCATATCTTCCAAAGAAACATGAGTATTTTTTGCTCGTAGACTTACCGAGGTGGGCATAAGGACTTCTGTGGAAGCCAGTTCGTCGCTGATGAAATAGTTGCCGTGTCATTTATTGTAGGAATGTGTGACGAAAAATAAATAAAAATAGATTGAGAAGAGATCGTTGACCGTTCGGATCGCGAAGGTAGGTATAGACAGGGATCGGTCTTGGTATCTATGCACATTTGTCGTTAGAAAATGATTTTTATTATTACCAACGTTTTGGCTTAAAATTCAAGCCTTTATTAGGGTGAGATACATTGAGAAATGATTGAACATTTGAACCTAAAACACATGATATTTCGTTTAAAGCCTTCTGCTCAAATTCAAGAACATAAATATGCTTTAGGTCCATCCGACAAACCTATGTAATGTACTGTATAACATATAGTCTTCTTTTTCGTATAAGGCCACGCCATTGCGCATGCGCGAACCCAAGTGGACACCTTTTTGGGACACATATAGTCTTCTTTTTCGTACATGGCCACTGCACATGCGCGAACGCCAGCAGACACTTTTTTGTAACGGGTTTTTCCAGTTTAGTCACGGCTAAAGCATATTTGTGCTCAAATGTAATTTTAGGTACAAAGACCCAACACTGACTGTATCTACCTCCTAAATAAAAATAGGGTTTAACTTAGGAGTAAGCGGATTTAGGGATAAGATCTTCTAAATTTCAAAGATGAATTTACAAAAACTACGTTTTTGTTCTTGAAATGTCGTCAGAATGTCAGAAAATGGCGCCAAAATGTAGACAATAAAAAAAAAATCATAAGATAGATGAATAGTAATTGAAACAAATATCAATTTCATCTACTGAATAATGTTTCTTCCACTGTAATGATAATAAGTTTGAAGGTTGTTGAAGTAGCCTCGATAAACTCCTGAATGTAAAAAGGAGAGAAAAGTAGTTTTGTAGAGAATGGCTTTGCCGATAGAGTGCTGATATTGCTTTCCGATTAGCTGAAGGCCTAGTTCCATTAGAAGGTAGTTTCAGATTCGAAGACTGGTTGCTTTCATTTCCGGAGTCTGGAGCTTCGCCAGGATGGAGGCTTTGAATGGAGGACATTAGTTCCTCAAAGGATGCCATTTAAAGGTAAAAGATGGACCTCCATTGCAGCCTCACTTGTGAGATGTTTGTAACATTTATCGGAAGGGGGGAGACCGTGAGTTTTAAGGGGTGTGTACTACGTGCTCGGGGTCGAGGGTTCGATTCCCAGTAGGCCTGGTGTCTTTTCGAAAAAAATAAAAAGCTTCACGACAATTCCGGGCTAGAAAGTAATAAAATGACCCAGCAATCTGCGTTATGTAAAAGTGGATGTTTAATTTTTTAATAAATATGAAATAAGATGTATTTTTACGTCTCCAACAAAACCCTTCACAATGACCTGAACATTCTATTTGTCCTTGGTCTTGCTAAAATCCGTTTTCAAATGTTCCACTCTAAATTGTCCCACCATCCTAATCCTGAAGGGCTATCCTCATTTTCCGAATCCCATCCAGGTAATCCTCCCAGGTGGCTGAAGAGAGAGTGGCCCGAGATAATTTACTTACCTGATCTTATAGTGATCATTAAAATATTTATTTACACTTCTCTGGAATTGCCACCAATGGTTGGCTTCTTCCAAATTTCGTATTGTTTTAATTTTACTTTTCCCATTTTGGTCAATTTGTACATAGCATATCTGTATCAACAAACTTGATAATTGCACGTTTAAAATTTGTACAGATTTCAAATAAATAAATAAAAAATGTTTTTAGTGAGAACTTAATGCTCAGATTACTTTAGTTGAGTGTGCTCAACCGACGGATTTCAGTAGCTAACTCAAGCTGCTATGGTAAACTGTATTTTGTTCTTGGTGGTATGTGTATGTGTTTTGCCATGTTATTTTGTTGATTGTAAGTTTGTGAATTCCTTATACTCCTATTCATTCTTCGTCTACGATTAGTTTTTTGTTGCATTTTAGGCTTCTCTGTTTCCGTTTGAGTTTCCACATAAATTCATCCGTACAGATAGTGAAAAAATTGTCACGTGTATGTTATATTATTCTAGTTTTGTCCCTGTTCCAAGATTTTAAGCAGTATTGAGTGTGTTTCGTACAAGCTACTAAGCGAAAGTAAAGAACCTAGAGAATTCGAAAAAACAATAGCTTTTTGGTTAGGGCGAATGGTAATGTTTTGTAGGCCAAGTGGATTAAAAAAAAAATGGAAGTCTAAAAATTAATTCTACAATTTTTACATCTTTATCCGCTATTAATAATTTTCATAATTTTTTTATTTATTGTAGCGGTTATCTTTATGAAAAAGTGTTCGATTTAAGCAGCTACTATAGGAAAAGAAATTTGGGTTTTATTATAATAATTATATTTTATTTTAATATTTTCCTATATCCTCAATTTAAATTCACTCATGAACTTAATATTTCCGTTATATAAAGTATATAAATTGGCCGAATATGAAATACAGAACACATAATTTTTCTTAAATAAATGACGATAAATATATTTCTTCGTAACACTTCAATTCGGGGATCGCCTAACTCTTTAAATATATGGTATTCTGAAGCTATTGTTATGATGCCTCTTATGCGTATTTCCTAACTGTACCTAAATAGTATATCTCAACCTTCTGATGTATTTTTCTACATACTGCTGTCTTTTTCTGGCCTTTTTTAGATTTATTAAAAAATGCTCCTGTTACAGGAGTTGATTGTGAAACTAGATAGCTTGGTTTAATAAATCAAATTTCTTAATTTAGATATGATATATTTTTAGTTTTATTCTGGCACTTTTCATAAATATTGTTATTTATTATTTCAATATAGTTATATGATTCTTTATTCTATTTGTAGATGGTATTTTGATTCGTTCCCCCCCCCCTCAATGTCGTTGTTTTGCCGTCTGATCATAAACTGAAAGCCTCGCCCTATTCTAGACTTCATGTTTATTGCGGCGATATGATTTCTCGGAATGCTTAATGTTCGTTTTACTGCTGTAAGATTTTACATGCAATTTCTCATTCACTGTTGGTTAGTTTTACTACTTTGCCCTTAATCATCTAGGTTTTAAACAAATTATTTACCCTTTGTTCATTGCATATAATAAACTTATGGAAAAGATAATTCTTAGGGTGCGTTTAAACTTGATATTTCTCGCAGGATAAATACGCAGGATATATATGTCAGGATATATATGTATCGGATAGTTATTCTCTTGCAAGTTTACACGGAGAGAAATAGCTAGACATTTATATCATGGATATCTATAGGATAGTTCTCGATTTGCGATAAATGTACGGCCCGTTTACACTCATACATATATGTCCTGTGTATTCCATTCTGCTAACTAATAATGAAGAAAGTATCGAAACACCTGTGTAATTATTAAAAAAATGTTCTGCATGGTTTCGAGAATGGATTTTGAGACGGGAAAAATTAGGTTTCTTCAGTCAATTAATGTCTAAGCTCAGTATCGAGAATACAGCTTAGTTTTCGATTTTTTTAAGAAAGAAACTAGCAGATTTCTTGATTGTAAAATAGATCCTCTTATATCAAAGCAAGATACAAAATTCAGAAAGGCTATTAGTGTAACCAGTGTTTGGCAAAACTAACGTTAGTTACCTAAACTAACGTTAGTTTTCTCTAACTAAAACTAAACTAATGTCGTATTTTTAGTTTTAGTTTTAGGTTAGTTTTAGATTTGTATAATTATTAATCATATGGACTCCGTTTTTAGTAAGGTAATTAGTTTAGTTTAGTAAAAGAGACCTAAATTTGTAAATTTAGGTTAGTTTTAGTTTTTAGTTAACTAATTTAGTTTATCAAAGAACATATGTTTGCAAATTACGAGGAAAAGCCAAAGTTTCTTACTCTACAAAGAATTCGTGATATCCTAAACTGTATAGTTCAAAATAGTGTATCAAAAATGACTAATGAGAAGATGGAGGAGAAAAATAAATGTTTCAAACAGTCTAAACAGGGGGAACCTAATAATATACCTCGTTACCTTGTAATTAAATTAGAAGAATAAGGGAAGGCATTTAGTAACATCAATCTCTTCGAAATAAATCGTTGGATTTCTTCAATCGGGGCATTAAGGTGAGGAAACTGAAAACATCCGGCTTACTGTTTTTGGGCTCACCCAATAACGAAGCTTCAAGTAAACTTTAAACCCAAAAAGTTTTCGGCAAATACCAAATAACAGTTCAGCCCTACCAAACGCTGAACCAGTCTAGGGGCCTATTTTTCTGTCCTGAAATAAGCGACCTTAAAGAAGAAGATATTCTCAAGGTGTTAAAAGAACTGAATATCATTTGAATTAAATGACTTGGAGATCAGCACTGTCTATGCGACTTTTGACGAGACCCAAATTCCAGAGAGGCTCTTTATAGGATATTTCTCTTTAGCTCTTCGTCTGTACATACGTCCACCTTCCTGCGAGAAGGAGCAAGTATGGAGGAAATGTGCTGAACCTCAACATGATAATGAGTGCACTAAAGTCAAATGTCTTTGTGGAGGACAACATCGAACAACTGTTAAACTATGCCCAATATATGAACGTTAACGTCGAAAGAGTTTTTCACCTATATATGCTGTGGAAAATTATCGAAATGATATACTTTGCATTTTCCTTGATTTAGTGTACTACTGCATACTTTGATTTAGAAAAAAAAAAGAAATCAGGCCCGTAACAGGGCACGATGGCCCTGAGGTGCATTTACAGTAGATATGTCTGATTCATGACCACACGACACACTTGGGAGAGAGTGTGGTCAGTACTATGCTCTAGCTTCCTGATTTTCTCATTTGCTGCTTTGACTGTTAGGGTCATTAGCATCAAGGGACGGTCGAAGAGGCCGAATCCAACCCATAAACAAAGACGCCAGATGATAAAAATCTTTAGTGCTTGCTCGGGATTTGAACTCAGGACCTGCAGCATATTAGTTCAGTTGTCTACCATTGAGCTAATTTCGCCCTCCTTGTTTGAATAAAGAGGGTAAATAATAATGGGGGAAAATAGCAAATGAGGTTACAACTTACAACTACAACTTTAGCCTATTTAAAACAAATTAATACAAACAAACAAAAATTATATCTTTATTTAAATCATACGTAGCAAAAAAATACAACTTGAAATATATAAAAAAAAATATACAAAAATCAATCCTATATTAGCCAAATGATTTTAAATTGGCTTTTAATAACACTCTTTTTTCAAAATTATAGTCGGAAAGTTTGTGCGATTTTGGCAAATTTATCATAGTCGCAAGAGAAATAGAAGAGGAATATCCTCTTAATCTCAGGGTAGCTGTTCAGGCTTTCCAGACAATCTCGTTTATCATTAAAATACTGTAATATAATCATTTCTGCTACTGATTTGTCCAAGGCTAAGGAGGGGATTTTACTTGAGCCGAATTCAAAAAAATTGCTGGAATCTTGACTGCTTGACTTAGTGGTTGTTACCTGATGGTGATCATTGGATGTTTTTGTTAAAGTTACTTCTCTAGCTACAATTTCTTTGAATATTTTCAAACGCCTTTCTTGATCTTGTTTGTTCAAACATGCTAACCATTTCGCCTTAAAACGTGGATAGCTAAATGCTGCTATTGTTGCGTTATCAGACGATATTGAGCGAAATGATATTAATTAATGTCCGACTTGAAAAGTTTAGCAACATCCGATGCAGCAACAAGGTCCAAAGAGTGAGCGGCACATTTAATATGGAAGGGAAGCAGTCCTTTTAAATCAATATTTCTTGCATTTACCTCTTCTATACCCTCAGAGTGATCAGAATCTGTTTCTTCCGAATCCGATGACAAATGAGAATATTGAGATGTTTGGCCTTCTTCAATGTCCAGAGTCTCTTGTGTATGTGTTACTATGTTTTCATATTTTATCCCATAAACCTTATAGGCTTTCAAAAAATTCCTACCATTATCAGTTGTGGTTGCAACTATTTTTTGGCAGTCAAGAATGTATTCTGTATGTATACTATGCAACAAACAAGCTATGCGATCGTATGAATGGTTATTCTTAAACCGTCGACAAGCCAAAGCAGCTGATTTTCTTTCTAATGTTTCATCTATCCAGTGCACAGTTATGCCTAGGAAGCTCCTTGTTTTTGATGACCAAATGTCGGTAGTAGTGCAAAGATATGGAACGTTCATAATAGTCTGTTTGATTTTTAGGCATTGATTTTCAAAAAAAGAATCCATTTTTCTCATTAAGGTTCGACGACTCATGATAGAAAATCCAAAAGTTTTCAAATTAAAATTGTTCACGAACCTTAAAAAAAATGGATCATCAATAACAGAAAAAGGAATCATAGAATGACAAATAAATTTCACTAAGTCTTCATTCAACTTACGTTGTCTACCTTCAATAGATAAATATTCTTCAGCTTCAGGTCCTGACTGTGATAATTTTTTTCTCTTAATTCCAGAATGCAAAAGAAATTTCGTTTTTATTTTATTTCCATGGCGACGTTGTAAATGTGAGGCAAAATTATAAGTACAATTTGCATAACCCTTTATTTTTACATTATTGGGTTCACATAGTACACAATTTGCTATTATATGCCTTTTATCCTCAATGTACTCAATCTCACTACTACTTTTGAAAAATGTCCCATCCATTGCTCTTAATAAAATTTCAGACCTTCTGAACTGTTTCCTATTTAGATTTTCCACATCTGGTTCAATAGCATTCTGTCTGCGAACATTATTATGGTTACTAACCTCGCCTAAACCTAAACTATCATTCGAAGATTCCATTTCTGGAATCTCTGTCTTTAAACTTTAACACTGAGCACTTATCTGTTCTGTCTTAACGCTGATAATAAACGTGATCACTAAAACTGTAGGAAATGGTTATATATACTCATTTGTATTAAGAGACGCTAATGATTTTTGAAGAACAACTTAGAGATATATTTTTGTTCTGTTGTTTTACATATGTTATTCTATTAACTTAAAATAAACATATGGTTTTAGTATTTATTTATTTAAATTAAGTTGGAGATTGGCGATAAATAAATCAGGGGATCCCGTGGTCTAGTTTCTAGCGCCTTAGATTCATAAAAAGGAGATGGTGGGTTCGATTCCCACCGGCGCGCAATGGGCAAAAATCCACTTTTAGGGCGACAAAATTATTTTTTTGTGTTTTCCAATATTTTTGAGGTCACTGAGATAGGGAAAAATATTTAAAAAAATCTTTGACCCATTTGTAGACACACACATCTTTTGACATAATAGATAAACATTGGGAAAACATTTTGTAAATCTATGGAACATTTAAGTAGTACCTTTTTGCACTATTATTTACATAAACATAATATATATATTCATAAAAAATAATACATAGTCTATGATTCGAAAATAAATAAAAAAAATAGACTAACAACTTGAAGAAAAAAGTAATTGTACTGACTTGTTTTCTTTTTTTTTAATAATAACAAATATATACAATTATATTATGCACTAAAAACGAAATATCCATCAATCATCGTCTGATTCAATTCTGCTACATCCATCAGCATTTTCTTTTGACAAGTCAGTATAGTCTGCCTCATTTTCTAATGACAGTTCTTGAAGTGGATCATGTGGTAAACTACACTTCAATAGGCTAATTACATATACATCGGTAACATGAAATTTAAATAAACACGTATAGTTTCTGTTCAAAAAATGGAAAAGTAATTGCAAGAACAAAACTGCAATAAACACTGGGAAAAATGTTCCCTTTCTTAGAGTCCGATTAATATTCCCTTCCGTCGCCTGTTGATGATCCAAGAAAGTAAATATTTACATTTTACCTTAATCCTACTAATACTAGACAGTATTTAGTAAGTGATTTGTAAAATATTTTTTTGAATTTTGTCCACCTAAAAGGTGATTTTCGCCCACTTTGCGCCGCGGATTCTTCAGCTTCTATCTGACTGCCTAAACTAAATTTGAATTTGCATTGAAAGGGGGAAGAAGGGGGAGCTGAAAGTCTCAAGACAGTAAAGTAGAAGCTTAAGGCTTATCGAAAAAAAATATTTGGAAGTGGAACTTTTTTTTAAACCTTACTCAAACTTGAGTAATCAACAAAATATGAACAATCTAGTAATAATTTCATTACTATTTTTTTTTCTTTGATATGCCATTCTGTTATTATATATATATTATGTATTTATAAAGAACATACTACTAGGTAATAAATCCATTGTGAAAAGAATTTATAAAATTTGCACACAAGTTTTAAAACACACCTTACAAAGACCGTAGTTGGAACAAGACTAAACAGAGGAAGTGGAATTGACGCGTATTGGTTCCTTCCTTATTGTTTTAAACAGGTTTGGATTAGACCAGCTAAAAAAAATGTTTTCCCCTATAGCAAGGGCCACCCTAATGTACACCGTTTCATGGGTTGATAGAGCTACGGTTGACTCCCAACTTACACAGGAACCTGCTAAAGTAGCCTGTATATGAACGGCCGTCATTGTTGCATGATTCCCAATTAGTATCTGCGAATCCAATGAGAGGTTGATTACTTTTTTAGCGCGGTTCCACCTTCCCTCCGTAGGGAGTAAACCCGCCCACGAGGCTGTCCTCATGACGCAATCCGGAAGTACCGACATGAAAACTTTACGTTTCAGACCATATAGATTTGTATGTTCGCGCTGTAGTTGCCTGAAAAACGGTCCGATTTTGATGAAGTTTGATACAAAAATCTATCGTTTCGTTTGTAAGGTCAAGTCCGTTGGTAATCAGCGACTCCAGCCTCCGGAACACGGTGTTTGGGGTGAAATTCGCGCGAACGAAACATAGAAAAACAAATGGAACCATTTTTAAGGCGATATATGTTATAGTTTTTAAGAAAAGTGGACCGTTTTTAATTGGTTGTTTTTTTGTTATAACTTGCATTTATGTGTAAAATTAGTATTTGAGTAAAAGAAAGCCAGAAAATGAGAAACGTTTTGGCAATAGTGGTTTTCTTGAGCAAAAGTCGAGTTGGCGGGTGAGCAATTTTCGCTCTGGATTTTGTAAGTTTCCTGTTGTGGTGCCTTAAACTTCCTTCTCTTTAAGATTTAATTTATATTTTTTACGAAAAATCAAACGTCTCATCAAAAATCTACCAATAACTTCTTCTATTCCTTTGCTAATAGCATTAGGGATAAGAACGGAACCAGTCTAAAGCTGACGCAGTTCCTGCGAGTCGGGCTTTGATAGAAGAATCACATTTCTGGTTCCTTTAAAGTAACGGATGATTGGTTTTGCTGCCATCCACTGATATCACGTGTTGCACTGGCTTAAAAAACTTATTGAATAAGAAATATCAGGTCTTGTACCAATTGATAGGTAAAGGAGTGGCCCTATAAGATTTTGATAAGGGTACGCTGGAAGAACTTTTGCTGAATTTCGCTCGAGTTTGATACTAGGTATCATTGGGGTCGACAAATGCTTGAACTCTTCCATATTATATTTTTTTATCATTTAATTAATATAAAAACACATGGAAATTTCTAAAGGTAGAAATATTGCAAGTAGAACAAGCACATTTCGAATAGAATCCCTACGAACTATGAAACTTGGAAGAGATATAGGATGAAACGGTACAAATGATAATATTAATAGAATCTAGACAGTAGAAAATTCATAAACAATCACTGAATTAGTAATATATAGATTATATTAACTCCCTTCTGTTTATAATACATCTTAGGTCCGCCTAAAAGCCAAGTCTAGCTTATCTTTAAACAAGTTCTATTAGTTTTAATAATTTACTAAATTATCGAAATAACATATGATTTATATTAATTCACGTTATTTTAGTAAAACTAAACTAAACTAAACTAAACTAAAGCTTTAATTTAGTTTTTAGTCAATTCCATATGATTTAGTTTTAGTTTTAGTTTAGTTAAAATCCATTAATTAGTAATATTTTAGTTTTAGTTTTTTTTAGGTTACAATTTTTAGTTTAGTTTTAGGTTATTTAAAAAAGTGAATTTAGTTTTCGTTTTTAGTTTTGCCCAACATTGAGTGTAACAGTATGACTAGCTCCAACTTACGATTTTTAGCATCTGGTGAGTAGGTATTTACTTGATAAAATACTATTTTTATTATGAAATTTTATTAAAATGAACTATGTTCTGAAACCTGCACACTTGATATATGTATTTCACAATTGCATTTAATTTCGGTACTGAATGCTTCGACAATTTCCGTTAAAGCATGATGTTTTTTTTATTTTATCTTTATAGGTAATACGCTTAACGTCCCACAGCTCCGGTTTGCTTTGGTGCATACTGATAAGTTCTATAACTTCAACTTTTAACGGCATAGAAGTGTCGACACTTATAGCTCGTGATAGAAATATATAAATATATATATATATATATCAGACATAAATTGTTCATGGTTTACATTAGTCAGAATTTCTCTCTGATATAATAGTGTAAACGCACCCTTATATCCAATATGAATGTAACGTTTCGAACTTAATTGTCCTTCTTCAGGCATAACTCTTCAAGCAATTATATACATATATATATATATATATATATATATATATATATATATATATATATGTGTGTGTGTGTGTGTGTGTGTGTGTGTGTGTGTAAATATTATAAATAGGATGAACAACAGGTCAAACACCTCCACTTTATATTCCTTTTATTAAACAGAATATCGTGCAAAACTATTTTGTCTGATTTGCAAGGTGAAAATCGTTAACTACCAAAATCAATGTACTGGAACATCGTTTTTTAGTAAAAATTCGCGCTGAAAAAAACAGCGCCTACGTATTTCCCTAATTTTTATTCCCTTCCGGAGTTTATTTGAGAAATTCTGAAAATTGAACTGTTATTAAATGATTCCCGTTTCTTAAAATAATAAAATGTTTAATACAACTAAGAGGAAGAAGGAAATGAAAATATTGCTTAAGATACAAATTAACTTTATTTCTGAGAACTGAAGTAATTTCATTTAAGTAAACAATTAAGAAGAGAAGAAGAAAATTGGAAAAATGGAATCTTGTATAAACAAATGAAATTTCGATATCTCAAGTTAATAACAATAACACACCATTCCTTAGCGCAGATTGGATTTAAATGATTTATGCAAAGAATGCTACTCTTTTCTCTAAAGAGATGTTCCGCGTTTTTCCTGAAGGAGGATGGAGATTGGTAGCCTTATGAATTATTTTATCTAAGGCTTCATTAACTCTTGCTTCTCACACAGATAGATTATCAAATAAAATCTATCTGTGTAATGACCTTCAAATTGTCCTGATTCTTGAATTAAAATAAGAATTTAAATACTTTGCTACATTTTATACAAACATAGTTAATTTATCCAAAACCTAGTTTGCGATTGTCAACAATACTTCATATACATTTACTCAAAAATTTTTGAATTTTATTGAAATTCAATTAAAAATGTATTTATCATCATATGTATTGATAAAAAATAGTGCGTACACTAAGGCCCGATACACACTGAAGAAACCGGTTTCGTGAAGTTACTGCACACACAGTTTCATGAAACCGATTTAACAAATTTCATGAAACCCGGTTTCACCAACCTATGGTTTCTATCTATCGGTTGCAAGCAACTTGAGTTTCACGAAACCAGTTTCTTCAGTGTGCGCCGGGCCAAAATGTTAACTTCCTGCCCACTTGCTGTTCTCTTCTTTAGTGTGAGAGATATAACTTACCACTTAGGGAAAGCGTAGAGGGGGCTCGACGTTCTAGAGACACCGCCCTGCCTAAGACCCTTCCACACTCAAGTGACAAGTTATATCTCAGACTATAGACCATTTTCGGTCAACTTCCTGCTCAAATTCTGTTGACTTTCCGTTAATGAAGACATTCCATAATCTTATTCACTCGGTACATCATGAATTATTCACAGAATTATTCGTTATTCATTATTCGTTATTCATCATTCGTTATTATTTATTTCTAGTTGGTCTACTGATTAATCCTACTCAAACACACACACACATATATATATATATATATATATATATATATATATATATATATATACATATTTCCGGCTGCCAACATCATAATAAATCTATAATTTTTCACTAAAATATGTTTATTCTGATTGATCATTCGAATAATTTGTGAATAAAACATAAACTTCATTTACAGAATAACGAATAATGAATAAAAGTATCTCTTTATCCATCATTCTGAATAATTTTTGCCCAACACTCATCATATAATAATGATAATGGTATAGAAGAAGGCGCGCTTTAAAAAGAGTATTATAAAAACTAATTTACACGGAACTAAGTCGGTGTCGCCTGTTCCCTTACGTTGGCGTGATACGCGTGGCGCGGAATTCTGTGGGCCCTAATCTTGAAAACGGTTGGGAAATCGTGGTAAGTGGAAGGTGGCAATTCGAAAGCTTACTAAATGTTCTACAAAAAATGTTCTAAAGCAAATTTCCATGGGGCGATGTCAATCGAAGAAATAATTGCATAAAACCTCAAAAGTATTAGTTTTGTACTTTTGACCGGGTTTTTGTCTTTGATTAACTAACTGCTTATTTTTGTTTTGGTTTTAAATTGCATTTATCAGTTAAATTAGTATCTTACAAAAAGAAGACAAGAAAATGAGAAATGTATTGGTAATAAGTTTAAAATGGCTGTGGCTAATCATGATGGCGTATACATATGCTTGTTTTTAATTCTCCTATCTATATAACCTTCATCATACTGTTACAACTTAATTAATCATTATTTCTTATTTTGTTGCAATGATTTAACCATGAAGTACTTATTTACGACTGACTTTTAACAGTAAAACGAATTTAATAGTAAAAAACATACTGAAAATGGCAAATTTTTGGCTTATTTCTATTCAAACCCCCTTCCATAAGTCATAACCACGTAAAAAATAAACAGAAACTTGCTAAAAATGAGATGCTAAAGCATGTTTCATGTTTTTTTAATTTTGGCAGAAGGCTGAAAGCAAAATAAACGGGAAGATCCCTGCGGGAATAGACAGATAGGAAGATTAGTAAACCAGACAGTTCGAGTGACAAATGTGTTTATCTGAATACACAGTCTATGAACGATTATGGATGAGATTTTAATTTCTCCTATTATTTAACGATCAAGTGATTGGCTATTATAATTAATGAAAAGGTCAGACAGTCCTGTAATTATAGAATCAATCTTTCAAAAGTTAATTACAATCCAATGATTTCTTTCTTATTGAGAAACTTGATCTAGTCAGCTTATTATTTTTCTTTCCTTCCACCTATTCGGAATTATTTTCTTTACAATATCCATTTACTTAGGAATCTCTTACTTTTTAATCCCAGAACAAACTTTAGCAACTGAAACAATCGAACTTTTATTTCTTTTTCTTTATGAACTTCATAAAATTGTTATAAAGAAATAAAGATTGGTAAATAAATATGATAATGAATTCATTAAAATTTTTATCATATTCATTAAAATTAGTGCAATATTCAACTAACTAGTCAATTTAAGTTAAAAAAAAATTTTGTTAAATTTATATCTGTAACAATAATTTGTAATGTTTAATTGAGGCAGCTCCTATATGAAAATGTCTTGATAAAAAGAATTGAATATATACATATTAGCGGGAGAACAAGAAATTGTTAATGAACTCACACACGTGTACTACTTTGTTCTCTTATTGTTTCATCGCAAACCAGAAAATGTTATAATATATTATTTGCGAGAAAACGGGTATTGGATAATGGCTACTTTCTAATACCGAAAACATGTATGGAATGAACTAACATTTCGGAAATAACCTTAAAAAAAAGTGACGTAATAAATATATTATCTTGTGAATTATATTGTAAGTAGGAACATAAAACACCCAGAAATCTTTTATGTAGGTGTTGTTAATCCTTTACGAAATGGATGATACTACAGAAATTGGCTTAAATGTCGTTTATGTTAAATTACACCAATCTTCGACTGTTAAAAAAGAGTAAGTAAAAAAAAAAAAAAAAAAAAAAAAAAAAAACACGGTACCCATCATTGTGGTCTAAAAGAATAAAAAACATAAAGACGTTATCACCACGAAATCCTTCTACCTATGGTGTTGTGCTAGGAGTATTTTGGAGTCAGTAAGTCAGGTAAGTCTTAAGGAATTGTCAGGTCGCTGAATCGTCTACATTGTCAGTATATGTTTAGTCTGCAAGTGGGTCTTTGGTTTCTATCTAGTAGGTATGAATAAGTAAGTAGAGTATGTCTTATCCGAAGCCTAGATAAAATTACTTCGTCTTACAGAGAATATTGTTATTTTTTCTAGGCAGCTGTACAACATATTGGATATGTTCCATATATACGTAAAATGTTCGATTTTCCAATCCCTTTCGATGTTTCGGCAAATGTTTTTTAACATTTGATTGTAACTGCTCTTTTTCTTTCTATTTCCCACAATTTCTTTCTATTTTCCAAATTTACGTGATATGTAGTATATTTACTCCATGAATGAAATATTACCTAATGATTTAGGATTACAGATTCCTTCCATTAACTCACCGCTTGAGGAATAGCAGTTTAGTTGCCTTAATACATTCTATTATACCGTAATAGGGTTCTTCGACTGAAGGTCGTATTTGGCTTCCCTCCAGCATCTGGGAAATTTACGGGAAATGGAAAGCATATTTAACAAGAGGTAATACATTTCGTACTACTATTTTTTTAAGGATCAATGTTCTGTTTGTAATTTAGTTTACTTACTTACTGGTGGGCGCTAGACCTAGTGTTGTTAAAAGCGAGCCCTGACTAGAGGCTTCAGGCCTGCACCTTGAACCTAGCCTCTAGAGCCCGAGCTCTGAGGGCCGGATGAAGGCTTGGGAGTGAGGCTTCATCCTAACCTTATCAAGCCCTGAAGGTTCGGCAAGGTTCTCCCTCGAGCCTTGAAGGCTCGGCCTTGGAGCCCTGGGAAGGTAGAGCCTCGGCAAGCACGGTTATAGTCGAAGCCTTTCTGGTGCTTTACTAGATTATCTATATACAATAATTACTTACTCTATAATCATTAAATTTTATTCATGTCGATTTTTTTGTGACATTTCCACCATTTATTTCACAATAATAAACATAAATTTTTAGCGGATTCTTTATTTAATTTTTCTTCTTTCTCTATCTCCCTTGTGCCCTTAAGCGTGGAGTGGATTAGCCTCGACCCATCTCTTGAATAGCTGTCTATCCTGGGCCATTCTTTTTGCTTCAGTTACAGTACTACCCTTATCTCTTATTATCTTCCCGATATGGCTTTCATAAGTGTCCCTAGGCCTGCCTACTGGCCGCTTACCGTACGGTCTTGCCTCCATCAGCCACTTTACTTTCCTGTCATCTCTCATACGGCTAACATGACCGAACCACCTTAGCTGGCGTTCCTGGAGAGTATCTTTTACTGGCCTCACGCCTAGGTTTTCTCGGATACTTTCGTTTCTCACGCAGTCCCGCCTAGTTTTGCCTGCTACTCTCCTAAGATACCTCATCTCAGTGGCCGTTATCTGGTTATAGTGCTTTTCCAACATTGTCCAGCTTTCTGAGCCATACAGCAGTACTGGGAGAAAAACAGTTTTAAATATTCGTAGTTTGGCTGATCTGCCTACTTCCTTTTTCCCTATAAATGTTTTGGATAGTTGGTAGAACACACCATTGGCCTTCTTGAGACGGTTCAAGACCTCCTGGTCGATTCTGCTGTCCTTGGCTACGATCGTTCCCAAGTACTCATAGTGGTCTACCACTTCCAACCGCTCTCCGTTGCAGGTAATATTGATGTCCTCGATTCTATTCCTGCCAACATGCATTATCTTGCTCTTTTCAGGATTTATTGTCAGACCTTTCCTTTCCAGTTCTAGATGCCATTCATTAATAGTTGTTTGGAGCTATTCAATACTGTCCGCCACTAAAACTATGTCATCTGCGTAGATAAAGGATTGTACGAGCACTGGGATGAGATTCCAATAACCCACTGGGGTTCTAGGCGTTCTTCTTTTACAAATTTTCCACACTTCATCCATAACTACGTTAAATAAAAGAGGGCTTAGGCTGTCTCCCTGCTTAACTCCCTTATGGAAATAAAATGGGGCCGACTTCAACCCATTGAGGCGAACAATCCCCTTTGGGTTTTGGTACACTGACTTTATGGCTTTTATCAGGTTTGGAGGAACTCTCTTCTGCTGCAGTGCATTCCAAATCTCGCTCCGTGGGATTGAATCGAAGGCCGACTTCAAATCAAGGAAAGCCAAAAAAATGCTTTTTCCCTTATCCCAAGCCTTTTCTAATATCATTCGCAGAGAGAAGATATGGTCCTGAGTTCGCCTGCCAGGTCTAAAAGCTGCTTGCTCCTCCTCTATATCTTCCTCCACATAGCCTCTTAGTCTCTGCTCTAAAATTCTTGTGTATACTTTGTATATAACTGAAGATAGACAAATAGGCCTATAATTGCTACAGATGGCTTGGTTTCTCTTCTTGTATAATGGAACAATTATATTTTCCTCCCATTCTCTTGGTATCCTTCCTTCATCCCACACCTTTTGAAAGAGATTCTGCAGTGCTTTATTTAGTTCTTCTCCCCCGAACTTTACCATTTCAGGCGCAATATCATCGATTCCAGCAACCTTGCCTGATTTTATCCTTTCAATTGCTACCTCTATCTCATCCTCTGTAATGGTATCATCCATCTCAGGTGGTAATTCCAAGCTGGTTCCAGCCCCTCTTCGGCAATCTACCAAGGCAATATCCTGTTCTTCAAGCGCAAATTTTTCCTGGAAGTACTTCCTCCATACCTCAAGAATTTCTTTATCTTCACTGATTAATTTTCCGGAATCGCTCTTTATGTTCCTAATTCGTTTAGCCCTCTGGTTCTTGAGTCCTTTCACAGTGCTCCAGAACTTTCGGATATTTTCCTGGTAGCTCTGCTCAATTTCTTTGCCAAACTCTTCCCATGTTCTACTCTTGGCCTCCTTCACGATCCGACCACACTCGTTTCTCTTCCTGACATACTCTTCCCAATTTTGGGGGGTTTTCAATTTCAAATAGGCTTTCCAGGCATTCTTCTTTAGTTTAACTCCCATAGCGACATGTGAATTCCACCACCTTGTTTTCTTTGTACTGCACCCTATCTTTTTCTTTCCGCATACCTTCTCAGCAGCTTTAAGGATGCATTTTTTAATATCGTGCCACAGTTCATTAAGGTCATTGTCAGCATTCACTTCTACTAGACCTCTTCCTAATTCTTCTGAATACTGCTTCTTTTTATCCTCCAGACGAAGGGTTTCCACTGCAAGCCTCTCAAACGTTTTTGGCCTTTGTTTGCTATACACAATATTCTTTGTATCCGCAGTTACAAGCCGGTGGTCAGTATTCAGCTCTGCACCTCTTATTACTTTGATGTCGGTAAAAAAGCGTCTTATATCCTTGCTATAGAGAAAATAGTCAATGATACTACTTCCTCCTCCTCCATATGCCTCATATGTGATCTTATGTATATCTTTATTTACAAGGGAGGTAATTTAGCTGTTATCTCTGATAATTCTTATTTTGCTTCAGTTGTAGTTTATCAAAATTCGACTAAGTTCAGTTTATTAAATTAATGATTAAGCTAAATAAAGTGAATCATTCAGTTGATTTCTTAAATTCTATATTCTTATGGATTCAAATCTTCATGAAAAATTGGATGGACTTGTATTATCTAGAGGAGATATAAAACATTTTGGTTTTAATTTTGTTGGTGTGTGTGGATTAGATACTACTGGATTTTTCTGAGACAATTTATGTACGAAATATGACGACTTTTTAGTTTAATGTAATACTATTTTTTCACACTACGTACAAACGGTAATATTTTGAAAGTTGAGAATGGCAATTGTGAAGAAGTAAGACAGTGGTGCCATCACCGTCTCACAGAAGAGTTCATTTTTTAGGACAAGTTACCTTTTTTACCCAATTAATGATCCATATAATTAGTTTATCAATGAAATGGTAAATTTAATTGCCAGCGAATAATTTCAATGTGGCGGAAAGAATTTAGGACGAATCTACTAAAGTATATTTCATGAAACAGCTGTTTGCCCGCCGTCCGCCATTTTGAAATGAAAAGTAAAAGGCTTCAAAGCATGCGCCTTCTACCAAGCCGAGCCTTCAAGGCTCGCGCCTTCTATCGAGCCCTGCCCAAGCTCTGAGAGCTCGAGCTTTTAGGAGCCGCGCCTTCTAGCCTTAAAGGCGCGCTCTTTTACAACACTAGCTAGACCATGGCCTCTGCTAGCAGGTTCTTCCATTCTCCCCGGTCAGGAGCTAATCTCCTCCAACGGCTGATCCCCAGATCCCTCAGGTCTTTTTCCACATCATCCAGCCAGTGAAGACGGGGCTTCCCTCGCCTCCGTCCTCCTCCATGCTTACCGTACAGAAGTTTCCGGGGTAGTTCGAAGTTTCTGGCTTTCGAGATGAAAGCATTTTCAACCCATTTTATATTATTTCTCAGCTGCTATGGCCCATTGGACCAAACGCTCGTGAGGTCTACATTTTTTCGATGCAGAATCACCAGACAAAAATGGGGCCGATCGGTGACCCCTCCTCTGTATACTCCCCTTGTTAGTAGTTTTCATACTTCTCTTCTAAGAATTTGTTACGCTTAACTTAATAGTTGTACTTCTTGGAGTTTTTCTTTTAATTAGAAAAAAGAATTCTAAAACCCAAAAATCCGGAGCTCATTAAGAGAGTTCATAGTTGTGTAATGAGAAAGTAGATTGGTAAGGGCCCCTAACTGGAGTACTCGCCTATTCCCGAAAATCCAGTCGACCGTTTAATATAACGCCTACGCTTTTTTCCAACTCAGAAGAGAATTAATTCACCGTTATTAATGAATGACCATTATCGGAATTTCCCTCCGAAATTTATTATGAAGAAAATTATGCATGATATTAAATAAAGACCCACTCGCTGGAACTGCTTCATCTCAGCATAGGTTCATAGCTCATCTCCACAATGAAAGCTTGGGATATTATTTTTATTTATTCTAAAAATTAAACCTACTTGTAGACAGTGTGAGGTACCTCTAACAAATGCCCTGTTATTCCACATTGTGAAGACTGCAATAACGGCGATTCTTCACAAATACTACCGGTTTTAAATACAACAATAATTGGGGGGTCTTCCGTGGTCTAGTGGCTAGCGCGCTGGATTCATAAAGCGGGAGATGGTGGGTTCGATCCCCACCGGGGGCAGGAATTTTCTCATCTCAGGGCTCGCTGAGTAAATTCCTGGCTGCTCCCTGGAGGCTGGCGCTAATGGCCAAGATTTGTCGATGCGCCGTAAAAAAAAAAAAAAAAAAAAAAAAAAAAAAAAAAAAAAAAAAAAAAAAAAAAAAAAAAAACAATAATTGCAAATGAAAAATTTATTAATATAACATTATGTAAAAAATGTCCGACTTGCAGGAACTGCGTCATCGGAGCGCTTGGGAATGGAATCTACAAGATATCTAATTACTAAAAAATATGAACTCTTATTTAAAAGGGTCATATTTAGTAGGGCAGTCCTCATTTTTAATAATATCAGTGCCTTGCCATCTGGGAATCTAGAATCCCATTAGTCAGCTTCTAAACTGAATTATAAAGTCAAATTTCTCCAAGTAAAGCTAATTATGAATTTGGAAGGCGGAGCGGGAAAAAAGTCATGTCCAATTCAGAGATTAGTGCCCTACTGAGTTAATTTCCAGAAGTTTTTTATCTTCAATCTGATTTGAGAAATTATAAACTTTAAATGAGAAGAAACCATCCAGCCTTTCCATTTCGTTTAGGATTTATTTTAGAATTAGAAAAGACATTACAGAGCGTTCTAATATATCATGAGAGCACGCATTTTTATTTTTATTTGTTCAAAATCGTATAGGGACGAAACAAAGCTATTTTCTCCAAGCTTCGAATAGGACACGCTCTTGTTACCCATTCATACTGACTGAACAGAAATGTAAAATCCACTTTTAGACAAAACGACAGAACTCTTTAGTTCTGACAACGAAGACTTGAAAATTCCATACAACTTGCATGACTTACTAACAGAGGTAGTAAATATATATTCAATATTTTTTATAAATTTTAAATCAACACCCATGCAACTATGTGTAATATTTTATATTTTATCTTGATTGTATTGTGTATCACCATTTTCGGGTTTTTAATTTTTGTTTGTATTTTTTGTAGTTGTTTTCTTTTTCTGAGAAACTGACTGAATAATATATACTTCATGGGGCTTTAATCATTTCATCCCACTATAGTTATCGCGTCTGCCATGGAACTCAAAATTAATTATAGTGAAATAAAAAATCTTTTCACTATAAACTGCGTTTTGTATTGTCTCTACTCCCGGCTCCGGCTTCACTGTAAAAAATGTCAGAGTGTTTTCTCCCCCTTTATGAAATTATTTACAAAAATATTTTACGTTTAAAACGAACAGTGTTTTCTTGATCTCGCAGCCCAGAAAAACTAAGGCCACATTTTCACCAGCTGCCTGAAGTACAACCGCTAAAGAAATAACAGAAATATTAGAAGGCAATGAACAATCTCACCAAAATTTAATAACTTTCTTAACATTACACGCCTTATAATAAAGCGAAATGATGTAGCAGTGTAGTAAGCTTATTATTATTATTTGTATGCACCGCGTCAGTGACGAATTGCATTTTTTCCGATGCTTTTCAATAGAAGGCTGTGTAAAACTGGTTTTATCTATTCTTTTTCTTAACATAATGGGTGGCCTTAAATATTAATTTTAAAACATATTAACCAGACATGTTAGTTTGGTATTTATTTGATATTATGTTTTAGATGCTGTTGTAAATATCTAAGTCCTTTAAATGTTTGAATATGTGCCAATGTGGTGGCCTTTTTCTCCAAAAAGTTCTGTCAAGTAAATTGGGACATCAACCTTCTTCCTTAAATAGCATTCAGTCAATGAGTTCTGAGTTACATGTTCAGCTCTTAGATTTGTCCTTGATAGTCAACAGGTCGTGTGTCACTCGACTGTGGCCGATAAATAGTCTGGCTAATATGTTAATATGTAGTACAGCAGTAAAATTTAGGACTAAAATACTGGCCTATATGTTATTTAAATTTCTGACAAATATTGTATTGAGGTAGCCTATAATAATAATAATAGCCTTGGTAACAGTTCCATTTACCAAGTACTGCAGGCTACTGAGGTTGTACTCATGAATGAATTTTTGAAACATTTCTATAAATATTCATTTATCCTATGAATCGGCTAAATACCGAAAATTATCTCTGTTAAAATTAATATATATATATATATATATATATATATATATATATATATATATATATATGCTTCTCAGTGTGTTTGTATGATAGTTGTAGCCACATTTTTGTTCATCATCATTCGTGCTGAGCATTCTCATAAAGAAACTATTGACCAGCAAAATCGCCCCCCCCCCTTGTCATCTTCGACCACCCTAACCTTAAATGGTGGCCAAAATCCCCCAAACCCGCCCTTTTCCTCAAACGTACCGCGATCCACCAGTTTCAGGAATGATTGCACTCTCATCAAAGTTGATGTTTACACTTTTGATTCTTAGTCTCACTTCTCATCGGTAAGCCAATTTTCATTCCATTTTATATCTATCTTAATCTGTATCAATCTAACGTTATTTTAAGCTCATTTAACACACATTTACCACATGCCATTCATGCTCACATATGTATAATGTTTTTCCTTTCATTTCATCTGTATATAAATTAGTATTAACTCTGTCCTTCTTGTTTTACATGGAGGCTTGAATGTTAACGTTGTCAAAAAAAAAAAAACGCCTTTTTTTTTGTAAAAAATATAGTATTATACCAAGACCAAACCTTGACTATATGTGCCTTCGCGATCACAACGTTCAACAATCTCCTCCCAATGTAAAAATGTATTAATGTTTGCGCTAAATAAATCTCCCAAAGTTCTTTTAATTAAAAGATTAAAGGACTTAAAAATATAATTTTTTCACAAGCTAAAGCAATAAAAAGTTCAGTCCATTCATCAAGAACAGATAATATATTTTTATTCGCATGAAAAACAAGAGAAAAATAAAAAAAACCTTTTGAGCAAATATTATTTACAAAGACGAACCGACAAAAAAAGAGTGAGAAATTCTTCATTAACTGGAGTCTTCGCTTGTGTGAATTCAAAACGGGAAATATCAGACATTCCTGGACAGTGAAATTCCAACAAGGTATAACCTCGCTCATAATTAATCTTCTTAAAAAAACTCACCGTGTAATGGGATCGTCGTGTCACTCTTCTATAGTTCTTTTCAGATTCCAAATGTCAAAATTTTCAGATTCAAAATTCATTTGTTGATTTAAGAAAACAACTAAAGGTGCCCAGGTTTTAAGGAATGTTCTTAGGAGAAATAGCCCCATTATTCAATAATTAATATCTTTTTAAAGCGAAGAGGAGGTAATTAATAATGCAACTAATGAAGAGAGAGAGAGAGAGGAAGGCTTGCCTGGCTTCATCAATTAGACTCTTTTTGTTTGGTTCCTTATGAATCCAGCTTTGTGAATATTTTACAGTATATTCAACATGTTGAACAACCCTTCAACCCTTGTTTGTTTTCATTAATTATAATACTTCTCAATGTATCTAACAAAAAAAGGGGGGAAGCTATATCGTTATGGTTTGTTCTTTTAATTGGAATGGAATTAATTTAATGCCTTATGCTCTAGGAGCGTCATTTCTCAACGATTTTTGTTTTGTTACTCATATTCACCATATGCTTTATGTAAAAGTTTATTATTGTTATTGCCCATTCCTAGTTTCTCTTGATGGAATAATTGGTCAGACAGATATCAGTTCTTTTGACTTAAGTTATTTCCTTTCCTTTAAGCAGTTTCTCTTATTATTTTTGCTAAATGTTACTCGTTAAATGTAGACAGACACGAAATTGGAAACCTATATCAACCATTATAATTTTGCTCGAAACAAATATATATATATATATATATATATATATATATATATATATATATATATATATATATATATATATATATATATAAACGTTATGAGCCCACCTGATTTTTATCCAAATAATAGTGACTTATTATGAACACATAATTTTCATTGAATTAACATGTGTCTTTATTTATTTCAAAGTTAGTTGCCTCAATTGGCTGTTTTCTTAGTTATATGCTATATATTTGTCAAATACCACTCACTCAATGACTCACTAAACTATCATCGCCCAGCCCAAACAACTTGACAGAAAAATTTGAAATTTTGCATGGACACTCCCTTTAGCATGTAAAGAATCGCTAAGAATTTTGAATTTTTAGTTGGTTAGAGAGCAGTCAAGCCAAGGCAGCAAGCGTTGCTAGGACGATAACAGGTCAGCTGTTACCGTACTGTATCTATTTCATCATATTATTTCTATTTGAGCTTCATTTCAACTATGATGGCACACCTTGAATTACTAGAAATAAACTGTCCCTCGTAGAGTTTACGCTATGAAGGACAAAATCACCATTTTAATTGTGGTTCATTTCAACTTGTCCCCCATAGAGTATTCCTGGTGATGGTCCATCCGTGGTAATGATATCCCGAACCCTTGCATAGCCTCCTCACCCATCAGCATCCCCAGTTACAACACTTCTTGGTAATGCTCGCAAGTATAATGGGTGTTTCCAAATGGCATCTTGCACATTAATTATAAAATTTTAACGTACCTACATTTATTATTGGCCACGAATTGTATACCACCTGTACTGGTATAACTCCTGTTACTGGTAACCGATAGATAACGGGTTATCTCTAGGTTATCTGTTTCTTGACACTGGTCTGGAGCGCCCCATTGTCAAGAAACATTATACTTTGATTACGTATCAATTGATGAATAACTTATAGTGTGACGGGAACCATGCTATAATAAACTGCAAAAAAGTTTATACTAGCGTTAATTTTGATGGTACATTATTTAACGCAATAAAAAAACTACTTATTTGCCGTGACGAAGCACGGGTATTCAGCTAGTTTGAAATAATCCATTTACTTATTACCACGGATGGACACATGTGGTGAAGATCTAACAATTAAACATATTTTCACGGACTGTAAAGCATACGAAGAGATTCGAAATCAACTGGACATTCATGGTACTCTCTTTGATATACTTGGAGACGACCATGAATTGTGCCAGAGAACATTGAGATTCCTCAGGGCTACAGATCTGATCACAAAAATATAAATAACAATTAAATCTATAAGGAGAAGTAGAGCTAGAAAATACATTTACGCGCGCGTGTGTGTGGGAATGTATGTGCGCGCGTGCATGTGTGTGTGTGTGTGTATGTATGAGTGTTTGTGAGTGTGTCATCCCACGTGTTTACATTTACACCACATTTTTAAGAATTTTTTTATTATCTTATTTTATTCTGACTATTTAACAGTTTTTTCCCCCTAAAATAAAAATATATTCATTGACTAATTAAATGATTGATTAAATATTAAGTATATGATTAATCTAAATATATGATTCAAATAATATACTCTTTTACATCTTTACGTCAATTAATTTTCAATTGCACGCATATACATAGGCATCCATGACCCTAGTGGTTGAACTGCCTTAAAACACCAAAAAAAAAATCCATTTACTTTCTATTATGCAATTTTTAGGTATTACATGCGCAAGTTAGAGTATTTCAGGTTTTTTTTTTTTTTTTTTTTTTTTTTTTTTTTTTTTTTTTTTTTTTTTTTTTTTTTAACTAAGAATCACTTAATAACGGAATAATTTGTTGTAATTGTTATTTCTTTTATGTTAGTGAGCCGCCTCATTTAGGTATTTCGTTTACCATTTCGTTATTTTTTGAAATGAAAGTATTTTTAATTTCTCCACATGTAATTCGCATAAGTAGTGCTACAGCCGATATAAAATACATGAATTCATAACCTTTTCGTCAAGTATTCTCTAGAAAATTGCCATAAACCCTCCGACCGCATTGGGATTTCAAAATTAGACTATACATTCTAAACAGGTAGATTAGCCGTACTGCTAAACCTCATGTTTACAAATGTACTGATTACTAAAACGAGCGAAATGATGGTTTAGACCTGTCATCCCATAAGTTTGTATGAATGTACTTCGTGATTTGAGGAGGAACACGTATCACGATTGTCCGTATAAAACCGTCCGATAGGAATCACTGCTATCACCGGTCGGTAGCAGTCACCGGTGTATCCAATGGCCCGGTGTCGAGAGGACCAGGTGAGGGGTAGATTGCTATTCCCCTCGCAGCAGACACTAAATATAGATGGCCGGGAAATTAAACATGGATTTATCGATAAATATCATACTCCATGCGGCAAAGATTTAAATTAATCTCTCATTTTTCTACAACCACGAAAAATATGGAAACTGGAGTACATCAGAAGATATTCCCGAAGAAGATTGGTGAAAAAAAGGATGAATTTTCTGTCTTTTTTTTAGCACTTTCCGAAGATTTTTTCATCACTCATAAAAGAATTTTTGAAAAATATCTTCAAATCTTTATCGATCATACCAACTGGAGAACGAAAATTACCCCCGTTAAAATTTATATGTATGTATATATGTATGTATATATATATATATATATATATATATATATATATATATATATATACATACATACACACACGTATACATGTTTTTATATTTTTTTATGGGGGCGAGGTTAGCTCAGTGGTAGAGCACTGGACTAATAAGCTGGAGGCCTGAGCTCAAATCCCGAGCAAGCACTAAGGATTTTTTCTTCTAGTGTCTTCGTTCATGGGTTGAATTCGGCCTCCCTGACCGCCCCAAGGCCGACCCAGCCTTTAATTAATTTAATAATGGGTACCTTGGGTGCTAATGACTCCAGCAGTCAAAGTAGCCAAGGGGAAAATCAGGCGGCCGGAGCATAGTACTGACCACACTATCTCCCTAGTTTGCCGTATGGTAATGAATCAGATACCTCTATAGTATCTGCCCCTCAGGGCCCTCGTGGCCTGTTACGGGACTGATTTTTTTTTTGATTTTTTTTAAATTATATATTTGGGGACTGTATGGTGGATTTTTTTTATGTATTTTGTATTGGACACGTAGATACGTCCAGTAGAGCTCTGGTCTAGTGGATGAGGTTATATGTGTTAGACCAGGTTTGGCTGTATCTGTTTGATTTCATTATTTTATTTATTTGTTTTTTTTTTTAGTATTATTTTAATGGTATTGTTAATTTGATTATTGTTATTATTTTATGATTATCATTGTTAAGTATCGTTATATTTTATTTATATTTATTATTATTATTTATTATGTTGTATTTTATGATATTAGTTGTCTTGATCATTTATTTATGTCTTCAGTAACCAGGCTTGTTGTGTTACCAAGCCTGAATAACGAGGGTGAAGAAGACGCCCAATTGTAAATTGACTTGTTTGGCATTATGTTTTTATGTGATAAAATGTACATTTATCCATGTGAATTGTATCTCCTAATAATAAAAATGTAAAAAAAATATATATACACACATATATATTTTAACACGATACACAGCATTCCTCAAGCAAACGATTGAACGAGTTATTTAACCAGCAAAATCTAGACGGGGCCCCAAATTACAATCTAGAGGTTTACTCCGGCCCCAAATTACTAATTTGCCCATTCCGCCTATAATTTTTGTAATATTGCAACGAAACTCGATATATGTCGTTAGCATCTGAAGACATTTAAGGTAATTGTTCTATTTGAATGGGATGTTTATTATTTATTAAGTATCGTAGTGCGTCGCATACTTCACTACTTAATAAATACATACTCTGAAAGAAAGGTACTTCAAAAATTAATAAATAAGTTAGCTGTTCACTACAAATATCAAAGAGCAAGCTCTTTTTTTATTTTTTTTATGTACATAGGTAATTTTAACCAAATTATTTACCCTCTGAGGATGATGCTTAGTAATGCCTGACTGGCTTTTGTAATACATTTTTGTAAAGGCGAGTTCGATCTGTAAACAAGAAGTGAAAGATTACCTTAAAATATATGTAGTAAAACCTACTTTATTGTTTTTTAAATAAAAATTGGTTATGTTGGTTCAAAATATATCTCAGGTTAATACCAAGTCTAGTTTTTTTTTTAATATTTCCACAGGTTTTTTTCTTTTTGAATATAGCTGCTTGCAATAAAGCGTATACCAGGGTCGAGATTTTATAACCTAGATGCAGAAGAGCCGATAACATTTTTTTTTTGTGTTTGTGGTTTCTTCCCCGGGGAGTATTCTTTTTATTGATACGGCGTTCTCCAGTGGTTGGGTTTTTTAAAGCAATATTTCGCAGCAATCACTCCCATTTTTTTGTCATTACGCTGTTGTAAAAAACAAAAAAAAAAAAAAAAAAAAAAAAAAATTGATAATAGGCTGATGAAACAGGACTCCTCCGAAATATTACTCTAAAAACGACCACTGGAGAAGATATATATATATATATATATATATATATATATATATATATATATATATATATATACATATACATATACACATATATGACCCATATGTATGGTGTACTGCTTTCTATGGCCGGGGCCCATAAAGAAGTACACCATTCGTTCTGTTTAACTACTTTATTTGTAATGTTGGCCCAATATAATTCAAATAGTTAAGTAGTTGAACAGAACGAGTCGTGTACTACTTTATGGACCCCCTGCCATAGAAAGAAATAAGAAGTGAATAATATGTATTGAGTCATCATTCAGAAGGATTCTTTATATATATATATATATATATATATATATATATATATATATATATATATGTATATATATATATATATATATGTATATATATATACACACCCACACATATATGTATATATACACACCATGTGTCCGCGTTTGCCACGGATCTGTGATTAGTATAATAATCTGAATTGGAATTAGTGGGAAATGTAGCGGTGTCAGCAAACGTTTGTTCGTGGAAAGTAGATGTGACTTTACGGTATTAAAGAGATTAGGATTAGAAGGGAGTGAGGTTGTTCACTGGCCAGTGATTAACCTCTGGAATCTCTTCTGCCCTTTTTAGCTATTCCTCTATGTCGGCTTTGGTTATATCTCTTTGCAATTAGCACTGCTTTTGATAGGATACATGATTGCGGATATCTTTCTCATTTCACGTTAATCTGACTCCACGAAGGAGTGGAATTTAAATTGCGACCATGAGAGCCCTGTTATAACCTATGATTAAATAACTGTTTCTAAAAAGAAAAAAACATTTCCGTGACATGCCATAAGGGCCCCGTTTCATAATCATATTGGAGATATTATTTGTCAAATGTTCTACTGTGACTTAGCACTTTTCACACGTTTTTATTGTTTAGAGAAATCATAGCAAAAAATAATGTAGTAAGCTCTTAGAAAGCTTGTGAATGGAACTTAGTTGTAGATACTAGTTATAACCGAGGACAACCCTTAGCCTAAGTGGGCTGATGTCTATGTTGTAAGCTGGCTTAAGGCTAGATTACACGACGCACATTGGGGTCAAACAAAATTTCGTTTTTCATCAAAAGCTACAGCCTCCGAATCCTAACCGATGTCAATGTATCTTTTTTTAAATGAAAGGTAATAAAATTTCGAACAACTTTGTCTAGCCAGTTTTTTGTTTTTTGTTTTGCCTCTTTATTAAATTAAGTATAAATAATTCACGAACTTTTACAATTGAACATAAAATAATATTTTATTTTTCATCGAACTTAATATCAGCCCTGGTATCGTTGAAATTAAACATTCAAATCCTGATTACATTTAAAAAAAAAATCAAAATCTATTTTCGAATCATTCAAAAATCATATTATTTCAATTATTGTCATTGTTGAATTACGTTTTGAAGATGTCATCCTGATTTTTCAGAAGATCTCAAGTCGAATTAGGATTTGAATGCTTATTTTCAACGAAATCAGTGCTGATATTAAGTTCGATGAAAAGTAAAATATTATTTTATGTTCAATTGTAAAAGTTCCTGAGTTATTTACACGTAATATTATAAACAACCGAAACAAAAAACAGAACTCTGGCTTGACAAAGTTGTTTTAAATTTTATTAGCTTTCATTTTAAAAAATATGCATTGACATAGGTTAAAATTTGGAGGCTGCAGCGTTCTATATTTATTGACGAGATAGAAAAAAAATTATATACTTTGTATGTATAACCAGGTTTTTTCCTGGCATATATAACCAGAAACGCCTAATAGAATGAGGATGTTCCATGACAAATATCCACAAATATTTAGTTGTTTCACATTGGGGTGTGTCTGTTTAGACTCTTATTATCGATACAAGGCATCCGATATTGATTAGATATTAGACAAATATGCTTTTTATGAAAGTTGTATTAAATAATATTTAAATATCCTTACATGAAATATTAATGAATAAATATTTAAAGAAAGTGATCCTGTTTAGTTTAGAAATATAATCTTAATAAAAAAATTGTTTTTAAATTCATCATGGATTGGAAGTTAAAGTTTTGTATTTTCTCGAATCTATTTTCATTGAAATATACTTACAATAAGTTTAAATTTTATTTTTATTTATGTAGGTACCTATACACTTATCTTAAAACATTTTGTATACTCCACTTCATGTATCTTCAATAATTAATTTTATTTCGTCTTTATTTTATTTATTTTTTATCATTCCTAATCTTGACTTATTCATTTTTTATTTACTCTCCGTTGATTGAAATAACCTTTTGAATGTACTTTTGAAATTTATCAAAATAATCGTAACTAAATATACTGTAAGTACTTGCTAATACGATCAAATCAAAATGAAAGTCTAAAAATAAGGAAGTGAAGAAATTATCTCCTGTGTAGTGATGGAAAAGTAGAAAGGGTGATTTTTACAACGGATTTCACTTTGAGTTTGTGTTCCCTGGTGCGTTCTAATTTAGTATTTGAGAGGTATAAATTGGAAGGAGTTATGTTGCCTAGTATATATGGGTACTTTGCAAAAAGGGAGTAAGTCATTAGATTTGAAGCAGTGCCTGAAGGGGGAGTTCCCTTTGTCCATGACAGGACTGGGTTGGAAGTAACTTCATGAGGATGGCTACCTATGGGGCGCTCGGCTCTCTGCTCTCTACAGCATTTAGACAATGGAAACCTATTGTCCCATAGTTTCTCATATATTTGTCACCTTTCCCATTTCTAGGGTAGAATGTGTCTGCCTTTTCATTTTGTTCGCTATATATGTGGTTCACTTCAGCTAGAATGTTGAATCGATTCGTTACAGAAACCCTTATGCTTCAAAATGTAGTGTTAGTGCAGTGCTTCGAAACGGTTTTTGGGGCTAACGAGAAAGAATCACGACCTTTAAAAGAGTGAATCCCATAACTGCAAGAATATGTTTAATTTATTCTTTTGTAGCCGTAAGGAATAATTTAATATTTTCTACTGGCGCTATTTTCCTGTATCGTAGATGGTTATCTTATATGTAACATTAAAATTTGTTTAATAAAAGCATGTTTGTTCATGTTGGAACATGAGTCTGTGTACATGTTTAGTAAAATTAAGCACAAAAGAAGCCCGACACGCAGGAACTTAGCGAGTTTCCATAACGTTCTTAGCCCTACTAATTAATTACAGTAAAACCTTGTTTATCCGGATCAACTGGGGCCAGGGGCGATCCGAGTCAACAAAAATCCGGGCTATCCTGAATATGTCGGAAAAAGGAAAAAAATAAAATAAAAAACATATAAATTACCGAAATATTATTAATGGAGTTTAGAAATTATTATCGACATACTTTCACCTAATAACACATACACTATATATAGTGTAATATTCTGTGTATTTGCACTGTAGGTACTCAATATAGTGGCAACTGGTTCTTAGTAAAAAAAGCAGTGCGCTTCTGCTGTCCCAGTTTAGTGTATCGCTTACGAGAAGCGCGATCTCGCATGCGCTTCAGCATTAGAAGTTCAATTTGACGATATTTTAGCTTCGCTCTCGAAATACACCATCAATTTCACAATGCTTGCTACTACTTCTGCGAGGGCCATAAACACCATAAAATGTTCTTAAAAATTATCTTCAAACAAAAGTATGTTCCCTAACGATTCTCCCGTATCAATTCTTCCATCCTTTTTTCCATATTCACAACAATGTTTTAGGTTTCCTCTAAGTCTCGGTCAACGAGCAAAAGAAACAGCGAAACGATAGTGTACCTTGACCGTAACGCTAGGAAAACTCGAGTATATTAATCGAGGAAAACTCGCGTAATTTACCTACTGAGAATGACAATTTATCATCTGTAAAACTCCGATGAACAATATGATTTTGTTTCCAAAACTGGTCGGGGTTAACAAGGTTTTAATTAATTGGAGAGCTTGGATTAGATATAGTTAATATTTTGTGAAACATGTAAACAACTATTTCAATGAAATAATAAGGAAAAGGCTCCAATGTGCTATATAACAAATTAAGCTTTCGAATAGTTACCATTTGCTTACCAACAATTTCTAACCATTTTTGAGCTATTTAAAAGAATATATTCGAAAAACTAAAAAACTGCTCCTGTGTGTTAATAATTATTTATTGCCTTTTCTCCCCTCTTGTTTTCCTTCCCCCCTTTTTATTTCTAGAAGTAAATATCACTGAGTGAGGCACTGAAATATCAACACAGAATTAAGTTACTTCTCTCGCAGCTATTAACTACTACTTTACTTACGACTCCTACTTTTTATTTATTTTACTATTTATCATTGACTATACTATTGACTACTATCTTCTACTTACCTCAATTCTTTCAAGCTGCAGTTTCGTCGCCTGAGTTGCGATAAGCTTAATTAATAAAATAAATAATTATTTATTAGACACCAAACCTTACCAAAATTTAAATACATTAGCTTGGATAAATGTCAAACGTCTAGAAAAGGTTTGAAGTACCCGATCCAACAATTTATAACTAGTTTTATTCACTAATCTAAAAAACAATTAACATATATCGAAATTCGAATGGAATGGTCTGTATTTTTATGTATACGTTAATATTTTTCATTGAAAATTTATTACGCTTTGGAATTTAGAAAAGTATACGAAAAGTCCGAACCTGCTCATTTTTGTTAAAATCGAAAAAAAAAGAAGAAAAGTTTTCCCCTAATTCAAACCAACCAGAATTTATATTTCTTAATATGCTTAATTGTAGGAAAAGTGGAAGCAAATTTTTTTTATAACCTCGAAAACCAAAACGACCGTTTTTTTTTATGTTTTAACGATATCAAAATTTACGTTAATTTAAGTTTGCCTAAAAATTAGTCTATTTTAATTTCTCACTTCGAGATACCCACAAAATATTTCCCCTCCCCCCTCAAGCATTTGACGAAGTATAAGCGTAAAACATTAATATCTACGATTCGTTTGGTGCAATAAATCGCCGAAAGACACTGTTTATATATATATATCATTTTGACTAAAACGAATGGTCAACATTCGTTTTAGTCAAAATGATTTTATGCCTTACTTCATAAAAAACAGACAAACATATATATATATATATATATATATATATATATATATATATATATATATATATATATATATATATATATATATATATACATACATACATACATACATATATACACGCACATGCGTATGTATGAAAATATAAAATACATATACGGTGTATATTTCTCCAATACGGAATAGAAACTCAGCTTAAATATTACTTCGAACGCCAGCTGAGAACGGATCCAATTAGTTGCTATTTGTACTAACAAGCTGAGTGGGTATTAACAAAGAGTAGAGATTTCAAAGAGGGACTCTCCTAAATGTAGCTAGAAGAGACGGAGGTATATTGAGTGGTTTACGCCAAAGGTCTCGCATCCTTCCTCGTCTCGTTAAAGGCTTCTATAGGAGTTTCCTTTCTGATATATTCCTCAGCCGTTCAAGCGTTCACTCAATGATAATTGGACGTTATCTTGCACTAAAAAATATCCTTCGAAGCCGCACAAAAGAAGCAATATTTTTTTAAATTGATTTCAACAGATGTAGAAAGATTCTGAAATGTATTTTATGAGGCAAACTAAAAGAGAAGAACACATTGATTGACCGATGTGGAAGAAAATATGTGTAGGAGAATCAGGTCAACTTTTAAAAAAGTCAACCAGCACGCTAAAAACCTTGACGAGTTTGACAATAATATTGCACTTGTGGATCATGCTATAAAAAATAACACTTTTATTTTTGACACAGTTAAAATATTAGATATTGAGAGGAATCCCATACAACGAAAAAGAAAAGAAAATAGTAGGTATATAATTAAGAATAGAAACAAAGTGTGTGAAGAAAACAGCCGAAATTAAATATCTAGATAAAATATTTTTTTACTTAATAAACTTTACTTTGCATATAAATACTTATTTATCTACTGTATATTTGTCAAATACCACTCACTGACCTGTCATCGCCCAGGTCAAACTACTTGACACCAAAATTGGAAATTTTGCATGGGGACTCCCTTTAGAATGTACGTAAACATTAGCTAAGAAAGGATTTTTGATGTCTAAAGTCTAAAAATGTCTAAAGTATTTTTAGAGCAGTTCATTTCACCCATGATGTTACTGGTACCTTTGGCATAATATTCATTAAATTGATTTAAAAAGATGTACAAATATTTACAAAATGATTTCGAAATGCTGGCTCTCCGACGTTCTCATTGACTTGTCCAATGAATTCAATATATAAGGCTTTCATTTTGATTCTTGCTTTGGTACGACTTAGTCCTTAATCTGTTAATTTGAAAACCTGCTATCCGAAAGCAATAGGCCTTTGACAAAGGCCTGACAAACAATGGCCTTTTTTTTGTCCCAAAGACGTTACAAAGGTTCAGTGTTTATTAACTAAGGCGTGGGATGTAAACAATATATATTTCAGGAATTTAAGTGAGTGTAAAAAAATCAGAAGCTAATCTGCCCTTAGGGAATAAACGGACAATCGGATAACAGAACTGATTCTGACACATATCTAGAAGCAGCATTGTTTAAGGCCCTGGAAAATGTTCAATTTGGACAAAACAATTATCTTTTCCAGCCATGTTATAATAATTGTTTGTTTTGGAAATCTCTCTTGGACCAATGAAATTTCAATTGGTACCTCTTGTTTAGGTATCTTTTCATTGAATGTATTTTTTTTTGCACTTCTGGCATCTCACATCTCACATAATACTAAAATAATGAAAGTAATTACTCCAATAAACATGACCTTTTATTTTCAATTTTTGCTAAAATATTAAGTATAAAAGAAATTCAAAAATAATCTGTATATTTCAACGAAAGCAAAACACGCTTTGACAACCATGACCTCATATTTTAATGAAACTTTTGGGACAGCTAGAGAGCATGTGTGTGTATATATATGTGTGTGTGTGTGTGTGTCTCTTCGCTCGTGTTTTTTTGGGGTTGATTGAATGACCTAGCTATAAACCATCGTATATGAGATCACGTGGGTTGATTAGAAGCCCACAGAGTAAATCGGTTTGATAAATACAAAAATACGTAAAAACCAAGTGTAAATAGAGTTCTACTTCGTAATTTCATTTCTCGTTCTGCTCCCTTAATAAAATAGTTGGAATGATTTCCATTAACACAGAATCGTAAGTTCAGACCCAAGCATATACATTCCTATTTAACGAGATCACTTATGAGGAGGGAGGCTGGTCTCGTTTTATATTCTGGATTTTAGCAGTCCAAGTCGATCTGAATTTCAGATTGGCCTGATAGAGGGAATATCTAATGTAGACTCCACAAATGTTCTGAAAGAGGCATAAAAAGAGCACATTTATGCTACCGTGTGCTCCAAACTCATTTTCATTCTAAAATGCAGGATACCTGAGCTAAAATGCAACAGTACATTCGCCTCCCATTCTCAATTAGTGCTACCGCACAACTTTAATATGGAATTTGGTGACAACTGTTCTGGATCCCTTCCTTTTAATAGAAAAAAAAACTTGGCACGTGTTTTTCTTTAAGGAGCAAAAATGAAAAGCATAAAAGTTCAGTACTTTTGTATGTGAAAAAAGTATTCTGAAAAATAACGTTATCAGTTAGATCAAGAGTTCATCTTTAAAGTTGAAATTATATAAATATTTTATTTCGAATGCTATACTTGATTATCCTTGATTTTTTACGACTACTTTCAAACGAATAAAAAAGAAGCCAAGAGTTTTTTTTCAGTTATTTTCTTTAATAGAAGATATAATAAAATATTGCTTGATGGATTTTATATAACGCATAGATTGAATGTACGAAAACACTCCTACTCCCACGAATTGCGTCATCTTAGCGGGTTTCCATAACTTCTAATCCGTCGTGTAATTCAGAAAGCTTGAAATAAGTATATTTAATATATTGTAAAACATGTAACACCTGCTCTACGAAATGTCGTAGAAAAGTAAGATTTAGGAGCCATTATGTACTGAAAAATTACAGTACCAGAAATTACTCACTCATTTTAGGAATCTTGATTTTATAGCAAATTCTTTAATAAATTGTAAAAAGAACAAGCAAAGAAACACAGATGTAACTAAACGTGAAAAATCGTTTAAATCAAAGAAACCACCATCGTTGTGGTTTTAAGAATGTATTTCTCCGCCTGATATCGTCCCATTGAAAATGTCTTTTCAACCGTTTTTGTAGCAAATTTCGTAAGCTTTGGAAATACAGATGTCCCCTATCCACACTTCCCAACCGTTTTTGAAATATTTAAGAAAATATGAGAAATATCTTTAAACTTCTTTTTAATAAAAATATATTTTTTCGAATACATCCTTCACTAGAAATGTAAGAATAATTTACTACAAATGTAAGAATAATTTTACTACAAATGTAAGAATAATATAAATATCTTAGTGTATATGAATTTAAACATGCAGAAAATGTTTGAACAGAATCCAACGGTTCTAAGTACACAAACCTAAAAAAATAGTTAAACACTAATTTTATCCATTTTTCTCAAAAACGGTTACAGATATCGCTTTGAAAATGAATCCATTCGTTCTCTTGAACCTGAAAGTTTATCTGAAAGCCGAAAAACGAAAAGCCGTAAGTGGAACGATTTTATACGCGCGAATTTCGCCTAGAAAACAGTGTTCAGGTAGGAGAATTCTGCTTGTTAACGAACTTGAACTATTAAATTCGACAAAGTATTTTTGTACCAAATTTCATCAAAATCGAAACATTTTTGAGTCTTTGATCGAACACAACACACACACACACACACACACATATATATATATATATATATATATATATATATATATATATATACACATACACAAATTCCATTTCAAAGCAGAGGACACCGCTCAAGACAGGCTTGTTGCATTACTGGATGTAAGAGACCGTGAGAAGCTCAATAACCTCGGCGCCTACGTTTCACATGCCCTCAGAATCCGTGCTTTTATCAGATCCGATTAATGTTTTGAGGATGTTTCTTTAATGTAGGACTGGGAAGAACATATGGTTGAACTTTACTAAAAAGTTGGAAAGTTTTTTACTCCGTAAATATAGCCGCTATCAGTGGTAAATACGAGCAAAAATTAGAATATGACAAAGAAAAATGAACCAAGTAACAATAAAGAGGCTACTGGAAGAAAGAAAACCTGGTACGAGGAAGTTACAGATTCCCATGGTGAAGCAGAACCTTTACCTCAGTACTTGGTGGTTCGATTGGATGAGGAAAGGAAATCATTTAACAACGTAAGTCCCTTTTTATTTAATAAGTGGGTTACTTCTTTCTCAAAAGATATACAAATAAGAAAAAATAAGAGAGATGGAACATTATTATTATATGTTGAAAAGACATCTGTTTGTTCTAAACTACTTTCAGAAAAGAAATTTAACCTTTATAATATAGAAGTAACTCCACATCGATCGCTAAATCGATCAAAGGGAATATTCTACTGTCCCGATATAGCTGAGTTAGCTGATGCAGAGATTCTACAAGAATTGAAGGACCAGCTAGTTGTAGAAATAAGGCGCATCAGAATCAAAGAGAAATTATAAACTTCGCCTATGTTCGTAGCTACGTTCGCTACATCCAATCTCCCTGAGAGACTATACCTAGGGTACCTGACTGTGCGGGTTCGGCCTTACATTCCAAGTCCAGTTGTCTGTTTTCAATGTTTTCAGATGAATCATTTTTCGAAAACTTTCCAAAACGAAAGAATATGCCCGAAGTGTACAAAATCTAAGCATGAGGGACATTGTACCACAATAAAATGTACCTTGTGTGGAGCATCTCATTATTATAAGAAATGCTTAAATTACACCCGGGAGCAAGACATCAGAAGGAAAATGGTACTAGAGAAAATAAGCTATTTGGAAGCTAAAAGAGTACTCAACAAGGAACAAAGCTCTTCGTATGCTCAAAAGGCTAAAGCCGATGAGCAGAATAACATTAGCCTCAGAATAGTAGAATCATTAATGAAAATAGAAAACAGACTAGAAATACTGGAATCAAGCGTCTCAAGTCAATTGGATTTGAGAAGGAACATGCCGTCCACCAGTGCTAATGTCAAGATCCCAAGAAGTACTCTGAAAGAACGAACTCCATCCAAGATAGAAAAACCTACAACTGGCAACGAGAAGAAGGAACGGACTCAGCCATCGCCTGTCAAGCCTTCAATGGAAGAAGAAGACGTGGTTTACGAAGATAACAAGGCTGTAAACAAGAAAAATGCTCCTGAACCAGAGGGTGCAGGCAAATATAAAAGGTCAGCTAGTTTTAAGTCCAAGAAGGTTCAAATTTTTAATGTTTGTTTTTTAAAATCTTTTAATTTTTCGTATTTCATAAATTAAATTTTAATTAATGAGTGTGCTCCAATGGAACATAAATGGCTTGGAGAGACATTTTGATCATTTGAAGTGCCTGTTGCGCGACAAACATCATGACATACTCGCATTACAGGAAACTCACACTATTCCAAGCAAGTCTATCAGCATGCATGGCTTTTCCATTTATAGAAATGATTATTGTCTGGGTGGTAAGGCATGTGGTGGTGTTGCCATCCTTGTCAAAGATTGTATATACAGCGAGCCAATACGGTTGCCGACAGGTTTGCAAGCAGTTGCGGTCTCAGTATACCTTCCCTTCAGGCTGACTGTCTGTTCGCTTTATCTTCCACCAAGCGAACCAATTGACACTCATATGATACAAGACTTACTTACACAATTACCGTCCCCATTGTTGCTTCTCTCTGATGTAAATGCCCAATCCACGATGTGGCACTCATCAGTTACAAATAGTAGAGGGAAACTCATACAGAATATACTGGAAAATTTACACAGACTCATCTACTCATTTATGCACTCGGACTGGCACACTTACAAATATAGACATATCTGTTTGTTCGGCATCGATATACACCAGGTTAATTTGGGAAGTGAGTAACGATGTCTACTCTAGTGACCATTATCCAATTTTTATTTCACAAGCAGTAGCATCTCCCATATTTCAAAGTCAGGTAAGATATAATATGAGAAAGGCAGATTGGAATTTATTCCAGCAATACATTACCAACAAACAAGATTTAAACAGCATTAGAACAGTTGACAAACTCACCACATTAATAATCGAAGCAGCTGACCACAGCATACCGAAGACTACAAATAGATACACTAAAACTCCGGTTCCTTGGTGGAATGAGGAATGTAGGACGGCAGTAAGCGAAAGAAGAAAAGCACTAAATTTATTTCGTTGGCATCCATCTGATCAGGCCCTTATAAACTACAAGGAGAAAAAGGCAAAGGCGAAATGGGTGATTAAAAATAGGAAACAACTATGTTGGAGAGAGTTCCTATCGGACATCAATAGTAGGACACCTGCCCGAGAAATATGGAATGTGGTGAATAAAATTCAGCATAGGAAATATAGGTGACCTATAGCAGGACTGTTGGACGTCGACAAAATACTTACTGACCCAAAAGATATTAGTAACTTATTAGGACTACATTTCAAACAAACATTTAGTGATAACAACTATAACGCGACATTTCTTTTACAGAAATTACATACAGACAGTATACCTTTAACTGATGACGACAATCCTCTAAATGACCCAATTACTATACAGGACCTTCAACTAGCTTTAAGTCACACAAAAAAATCATCACCTGGACCAGACTGCATTACTTATGAAATGCTGAAAAATTTACCTAATTCAGCTCTTTGCCTCCTCCTAAAGGTTTTAAATGTAGTTTTTAGGGGGGCCTATCCTCCAAGTTGGAATGAGTCTATCATAATTCCCATATTGAAACATGACAAGGACAAGTATTTAGCTTCTAGTTTTAGACCTGTATCTCTCACCAGCTGCCTGAGCAAAACTCTGGAGAAGATCCTCAAAAGGTTATGGTGGTTTTTGGAAAACAGAAATCTTCATCTTCACATCGGTCAGACCGGCAATGTGGATTCAGGCCAGGCCATTCTACACTGCACCATATATCTGTTCTCGAAAATAATATTCTAAATGCCTTTACGAAGAAAGAATCTGTATTTCCTGTGTCTTCAGACATAGAAAAGGCTTTCGACAGTGTTTGGAGACGTTTGATTTTAGTACAGATGCAGAGTTGGAAAATTAATGGAAATATGTTACGATTAATTTCCAACTACTTGTCTGAACGTCGTTTCCGCGTGAGGATAGGTGCAACGTTATCAGATGAATACTTTCAGGAAAATGGAGTGCCTCAAGGAGGTGTTCTGAGCACCACACTGTTTACTATTGCAATCAATTCTATTAAAGAGCATATACCTCAGACTACATCCCATTGTCTGTATGCTAATGACTTGCTAATATACACTGCTAAAAAAACACACAGAGGCTGCTGAAACAAACTTACAGACTACAATAAATGCAATACAAGAATGGGGTGAAACATCTGGCTTCCAATTCTCTCAAGAGAAAACGAAGTGTATAATTTTTACAAGAAAGAGACGGAAGCCATGCATTGAACTCAAATTAGGACAACACAAAATCGCATTGACTGACAATCTGAAGTTTTTAGGACTGACTTTTGACACTAGACTTACTTGGTTGCCCCACTTGAAAGGTCTCCTCCTTCAATGCAAAAAGTCATTGAATTTAATGAGGATACTGAGTAATTCTAAATGGGGTGCTGACAGGTGCTCTATGCTGATGTTCTATCGAGCCTATACCAGGTCATTACTGGATTATGGTTGCACAGCATATTCAACGGCCAGTCAAAGTTCACTGAAACTACTGGACACCATTCACAATACAGGACTACGACTAGCAACAGGCGCTTTCAGATCTAGTCCTCGGAGCAGCCTGTATGTTGAATTAAACGAGCCATCTCTAGAGTACAGAAGGCAATTGCTGTGCACAAATTATTTTATTAAACTAAAATCGCTTAACCAGCTTTGTACAAAAACTATTTTAATAAACGAGTTTTATCCCAGATACACAAATGAAACCAAACAAAAACCTTTGAACATTAGAATTTTACAATATACTCGTCACTCTACTATACTTCAAACACCTATACATGTTTTCAAAGCACTTTCACATCCTCCATGGAGAACAAAGAACTTAAAAATAAACATTTCATTATCACACCATAATAAAACTGATCCACACTCTCACCGCATTTATAAGCATAAAATGAATGTCATATTAACAAACTATGTGGGAGCATTAGGCATTTATACTGATGGCTCAAAAACAAGCAGTGGCACAGGTTCAGCAGCAATCGTAGAAGACAAAGCATTTCAGGCAAATCTAGCAAATGCTTCAAGCATTTATACTGCCGAGCTCTTCGCGATTTACCTAGCCCTGTCAAATGTTCCAACCACATCACACAAACAAATCACGCTTTTTACAGACTCATTAAGTTCTTTGTTCTCCCTCTCAGACATGTACAGTACTCACCCAATTGTAACAGACATTTTTGAACAAATACATAAACTTCAAAATCACAACATTGACATTATTATGTTGTGGCTACCAGGACATTTTAACTTATTGAAATCAACTGCCGTGGACCTTCTGGCAAAATTAGCCACCAGACAATGTACCGAAGACTTTTCACAAATTACAGAACCCGACATGAAACAGGTTGTATGGACTCACGTACTCAATAAATGGCAGGCTGAATGGTTATCTTTGAATGAAAACAAGCTTCGGGAGATAAAGCCATTCATAGCAAAATGGAACTCCAGCAATAGAACCTGCCGGAGAGATGAAGTAGTCCTTACAAGACTTAGAATTGGACATACACTACTAACTCACTCTTACTCAATGACAAAACAAGACATACCACTATGTACAGAATGCAATAAGACATTAACAGTAAAACACTTACTAACAGACTGCAGGAAACGTGAAAACATCAACATGCCACATGATATGTACGAACTTTTGACAGATGGTAGCCCACACATATCCATTATTTTACATTTTTTAAAACAGTTAAACATGTACGAGCAAATTTAGAAAACCTTATTCTAATATGTTTCACCATTTATTAAATTTTATTTGTACAAAATAGACCGAAAAGATCGAATTTTAGTTTATTGAAAATAATTTACTAAATTTACCACCTTTTTGTTTATAAATTATATTATATATATATATATATATATATATATATATATATATATATATATATATATATATATATTCTTTTTGCCATTCTTTTTAATGTTTCAAAATTTGGATTTTTATATCTTTTAATTTGTTTGCACCCTACGTGTTTATAGAGCAAATCGCCCTGTTGCGGGCTCTGAAATCAAATAAATAAATAAAATAATGTAGGACTGAATGTGCAAAACTGAATTATTAGAATTTTTGTGACTTGTTATTATATTTTTTGCTCCTTTTCTTTTTATTTAAGTATAGATTTTTCATTATTATAAAAATAGCATTATATTTTATAATTTTAATGTAAATTTATGTTATTTTAAGCACATTAAGTGGCCTCCCTGTAAAAAGTTAAAACTTAAATACAGTTTTTCATCTATCTATCTATCTGAAGTTGAATCACCATTATTTTCGTGATTTTCGGAAACATGAACTTTTCCACTCTTTATTTGCGGATTTTTTGCTTGAGGTCAACATCATAAGCGGGTTTCTTCTCTATAGAGGGAGAGAGGAACCGCGCTAAAAGAGGACGAGATGTTACGGAATAAAAGTAAATACGATATCCTATCAGAAGAAGAGTGGAAATCCCAGTAAACGTAATGAGAAAACTTGGGTGAAACAGTTGGAGGACTAGAACAGGGGGAGCGTAAATCAGAATATTCTTCTCGGAAAATGAAAATCTATGAATAGTAATTCTATTGAAATAAACTCTATTTATGAGAACTTTGAATGAGTTAGTACTGTAATGTTAACATTTCACAGCTACACACACAAAACAAAAAGTTCTGGCCCGAAGAGCACGCCATGTTTATTATACTTTTTTGGGGTTTCCAAATCTGGGGTTAAAAACCCCCCGCACGGAAAAAGACCTTTTTGAGCAATTTCACTATCCTGTTGTTCAAGTCGTTAACCAAAATAAACGATGATTTTCCTGTGGGCTATCTTTTACTGCTCAAAAATACCAATTTTTTAGACAAGTTGTAGCCCATTGAATATATGTATTTTTTCAAAATGTTGAATTTTTGTTTATGTTGTGAGTATTTAATATGTTTTCTGATGTCATTTATTTAATTTACTTAAATTTTTGCTAGAATTAAAATGAATTTTAAGGATTGCATGAGTACCAGAATTTCCTCTGATTGCCTTGGGACAATTTTTGTATAAGATCTCACAGATGTTTTCTATCAGATAACATATTAAATATTCAGGCATAAGCAAAAATATATGTCCAATGGGTATATCGGGGGGGGGGGGGGGGGGGGGAGAAATGTGCTTATTAATACAGCTCCTTCTAAAAGACATTTTTTAAAGTATAGACTTTGGCAGCAGTATAAAATATAAGATCATATTCGGTGTACCGAAAAAGGTACATAGCCTACAAAGTTTTCGAGAAGTATGCGTTGTAATCTTTCGCAGTTTATTACTGCTATGTACACGCCTGATTTTGATTTAAGACACTGTGAAACCGGTCTTCAATGTAAAGTAGGTACAACTATTGAAAAAAAAAAATGTTTCCCGTTGGACCATGTAGTGTATTTTTGAAATTACTCACTATGTATCCTTTTTCAGTAAATGGTTTTGAACAAACGATTGCTAAGATGTAAACACATTTATTTTCGCAAGTTTGACAATGTTCACGTGACCATCGGGGGTTAAATCAAAACTCATTTTTTGACACACCTTACCTGTGCCGTTCTTCGGCGAACTGCACATATATGAAATTAAAATATAAACTTGAACGTTTTTGGTTTTATAGTCGGAGAGCTGGCAACGCACTTTTCATGAAGTTTTTTATGCTCCCTGAAATATAATAATGTACCTCTTGGGTAGATAAGAAGGTAAGTATGTGTTTCCTGGACATACCATGGAACACCAGGTACTGCGCATAGGAGAAAGATGCAAAGCAATATTGCCCAAAAATAGTGTTTTATTCAGAAGCCAACTAAGATTAATGAAGAACATTGGAAATTAAGGCAATTTTTATATTAATAATAAATAATGCAGGCACTTTTAGAGAGTTAATATGTAAATTTAAAAAAACAAAACAAACTACCTAGTTTTTATTTTTAATATTAAATGAAGTGCTTTATTCACGCTGCCATTTAAACAGCGTCTTCAATAAACATATTTGAAAATAATTACAAATGGGCAGACACTGTTGTGGGTTTTAATTACACTGTTCTGCACGAAAATCTTCCTTCAATCCAAAACATGCTTTCTTACTGTTTTCAAATGTGCTGAACACGAATTTGAAGTCAGATTCTGTCTATCACGCACAGTTTCTTGAGAAATTCTAGTTTTTTATCCAAAAATGTGAGTTTTTTGTAAATTTGACGAATTTTTTTTGGCATCAAAATATAGTGAAAAAAATTTAAAAGCCCGATGATTTTGAGCGCAATGAAGTATATTTGAACGAAAAAAAATTTGATGGGAATATTACAAGTGGTTGAAGAAATATGGCTAAAAGTGTTTTTTCAGTTTTTGATCTTGAGGCAGGGATTTGGTCTCTACCTGGATCTTTAGGAGAATGACCTTCCTTTCTAAAAAGGAAGGTTTTCAACACTAAATTTTGCGGTTTTTTGTGCGAGTGGGACAGCAGAGAAAGAGGAGACCATTATGTCGTAAAAAAATTGCCAGAGTGTAAGGAAAGAGTAGGTGAAAAAAACATTACCAATCCTCCATTAGTGGACAAAAACCAAATAATTTTACCCCCACTCCACATAAAATTGGGGCTAATGAAAAACTTCGTAAAAGCGATGGACAAGGAAGGAGAAGGTTTCATGTACTTAAAACAAAAATTTCCGCATCTCAGCGATGCTAAGATAAAGGAGGGAATTTTCGTAGGACCCCAAATTCGACATCTACTCAAGGACCTCACTTTTGAAGCAAAGTTAAATACTACTTAGAAAAAGGCTTGGATTGCTTTTCGAGAGGTATGTGCTAAGTTTTTGAGAAACGAAAAATCTAGAGACTACCGAAAAATAGTCCAAGAACTGCTTACTTCATATAAAGCATTGGGATGCAATATGTCCTTAAAAATTCATTTCCTGCATAGTCACCTAGACTTTTTCGCCCCAAATTTGGGTGCAGTTTCGGACGAACTTGGAGAACGATTCCACCAAGGCATATCCAGAATGGAAAAAAGATATACTGTCAAATGGAATGAGAAGATGCTGGCGGATTACTGCTGGACACTGCAGCGGGAGACAGAGGAGGAAGAGTACAAAAGAAAAAAAAATACTCATTGACGATGTGTGTATATTTTTTGAGTTGTGTCATATCTAGTATTATACCTGATAGCATGCAGGATTCAATTAATTATATTTTACCGTTGAATAAGAAAAAAAAAATCTTTTATAATAAAGACAACAATTTTCAAATACAATTTTTCATTTTTTCCAAGTTTCTCCTCTTTTCTCTCGAAATCAGAGGGTGATAGAATTTTTCTGAGTTCAGATTCGGACTCAGCACACCTGAAAACATGTGAAACAGGCAAAATTGTTCAAGGGAGGGGAGAAAAGTTTTTTTTTGCAGAAGAGTGTTATCAGGAAACATAAAAATAAATGTTGCCTATGATACACTGCAATACACTGCGCGTAACCGTATGAGTGCATGACAGGACCGCGCAGTGTTGGTTGTTTTCTTTGCTCTCATTGGTTCTTGCTCAAATGATATTGTACAGCTGTTCCGGTTTTTATGGTAGCGCGAATAAAACTCTCATTTAATATTAGAATAAAAAGATTTTTTTTACGTGTTATACCCGTTAAAAGTGTCTGCCATATTTATTATTCATCGTAAAATTGTCTTAATTGTACATTAGAGATAGTCGGCTTCTGAATAAAACTCTATTTTTGGTAAATATTTTTTTGTACCTTTCCCCAATGCGCAGTAACTGGTGTTCCAAGGAATGTCCAGGAAACACATATATACCTTCTTATATACCTAAGAGGTACATTATAGCAAAATTTGAAGGTGCATAAAACACTTCATGAATCGTGCGGTTACTGGCTCTCAGACTATTACGGGTTTACTCGATGAGGAATTTACTTACCTTATGCAGCATCTAAATAACTTACTTCTGTCTATGCACAGCAATGCAGAATTGCTTGATTTCATTTGCTTCAAGTAACTCGCCAGAAATGTGTGCTAGTTATATGCTTGGTTATGAAGTAGTTTTTTTCTTCTTCTTCTTCAATTTACGCTTCTAGTTTTATTTTGTCTGTAGTTCATTAAAGCTTCTTCAAGCAAGTTAGTTCGCGGTGTTCTTCAACATCTAATGAGATACGCACTTGACCCTTTTATGCAAATAACTTGTTCATTAAGTTCCCGTCGGGGAGTCATTAATTACAAAGTATATTTAGGCAGAAAAGAGAGAGTATGATGACCCGAGAGAAGGCAAAATGAACTTTTCTATGAGTATAGGGAAAATGTATTTAATGAAAATCTGTGAAATTACATTAAATAACAATTAAAATTGTTTTACAGTTTTCGATAATTTGTTAATTTTCTTTACAAAATTTATCAAGAATCTACTTATCTCTAGCATTTATTAAAAAGCGTAATTTTCAGTCCTTTAAAGCTTTCCTTAAATTTTTCAATGGTCAATGGTCGTTAGAGGGCTCAGTGGTAGAGCACTGGAATAATAAGTTGGAGGACCTGAGTTCAAATCCCGAGCAAGCACTAATGATATTTTCTTCTAGTGTCTTCGTTCATGGGTTGAATTCGGCTTCCCTGACCGCCCCTAGGCCAACCCAGTCTTTAATTGATTTATTTATGGGTACCTTGGTGCTAATGACCCTAGCAGTCAATGCAGTAATCTCCCTAGTGTGCCGTATGGTCATGAATCAGATCCCTCTATAGTATCTGCCTCTCAGGGCCCTCGTGGCCTGTTACTGGACTGATTTTTTCAATGTACGTTATTTATCCAATTGCCGAAATTCTGTATCCATATTAATGAGTTTTATTATCATTTTTAGAAATTGAATATACTCGCTGGATACGCCATTTATTTGCTGTCTTTAAGTGATTTCGAGGTTTATTATACTTTAAATAAACATATCAACAAGAGATCAAAATATTTGTTTTGGTTTTTCGGGCTGTAGGTTGAGAAGGAACTAAGTCAGTGGTTATGAAGCGGAAGCTAGCTTCATTGCAGACCACAAATCATGCAGATTTCATTAATTCCATGTTTTAATGAATGCGCTTTAACCGTACAATGACTGAATAATTCCAAGCTCCCAATATTTAGCAAACACCGTAATTTATTTATTGTTGTTTGTGCATTTAATTCAGGCTCTGATCATCAAGATGACTTCAAGATTAATATTATTTACACTTTCTTGATTAAATTATGCTGATTTTTAATGTTCTTAAAATATTAGGTATCGTTCTGACTAAAATATCCAATACCATACTATTTAACTTTGCTTTTTTCTTATAATAATCGCTTTATGAAAAATGTTTTTTTTTTCATTAGAAACTTAATTTAATTTCAACAAACATGAGTTTTAAGTTTTCATACATTTTGGAATTGATATTATAAATTTCAAAACAATTCCATTTTTTACACAAAACAGCATTTTTATTCTTAAACAATTTTTTTCTTAATGTTTTTTCTAATTTTTCTTTCCTTCCTTTCACTGAATTATCACTGGTACTTTATTCATACTACTGGGCTTGTTCAATATTTTTTTGGTCTGACTCCAATAACCTCCGTTTTTGATATTTATGTTTATAAATCATTGCTGTTCTTCTCACAGATATTTATTTTGCTTTGCACCTATGTCTTTAGTCATTTCAGACAAGTACTAATCACAAGAACATTCGAATTAAGTTACTAAATAAATTCAAAAAATATTTAGCTTTATTGCAGGCGCCTCTAATCATTGTAGCAGTCCGGGACTAAAATATTTGTTTGATTCTTCACGCTTTTTGAGAAAAACATTCTGGGGTGCTGGCTCGGGCTTATTGGTTGTTTGTCACTTTAATAACTAGGGTGGTATAACGCCTGATTTTTCTGTAAGTGTGTGCCTCGTTACTCTGACGAGCACTGATAGACTTTGTATTCTAGTTTGGTCATTCCTAACTCTTCAATCGATGTCATGTTCAATGCAATATTATTCGAAATATAGTTGCTGGATTCGAAGTTACGAAGATACTCCCATAACAATTAACGTGCCCCTATCACACTAACGTACATAGGAAATAATTTCGGGGGGGGGGGGCTAAGAGCACTTAGGGGATATGGAGTACTAACAACCTAGAACATGCAATAGCCAGCCAATTAAAACGCTATTACACCCCAAACAAATTATTTTTTCTGAACTAATTGATCTTATTTAATTTATTTTAAAGATTTTTATGACACATTTTTCCGATTTCGGGGGAGCGGGGGCTGCAGCACCTTCAGCCTCCCCTTATATACGCCTATGCCCTATCCAGCTCAAAATGGATGCGCTCTTGACTATATTTCAACAGAAATAGGATTGTTTCAGAATAGTATTCATTTTGGATTTTTGCAAATACTTAGTAACTCAATTACTTTACTGCTATTATTTAAAATAAAATCATGGGACTTGTGTGCTCTGTATATGCTCCCCGGAACCTCTAGAGGACAGCAACTTCGTGTTGAACCCCGCGGCAAAGTTGATGTTCTGCCTTTCTAATGAGTAGCAACCTGCAAGTACTTTCTAGAGTAAACTAACTTTAATTTATTAATTAATATTCCATATGAACCCCGGCAAAATATTAGCATATCAAGAATGTCGCTTGGTTTATAATGCAAATTATTGGTTAAGTGCTGTTTTTGGTGTTCTACCCTTTGGACCTAGTGGTTTTTGGTTGTACTTCGGCTCACTCTGAGTGGTTATTTGCAACATGTTTAACCAACATTATGAATGATGAAAAAGATCAACCCTAATTTTCGAAAATTTAGGATCCCTAACACGCTTGAGAAAAATTGTCCTCCAATTCGTTTAATGGTCCGATTTTGATGAAATGTGGTACAAAAATCATTCGTCTAATTTGAAAGGTCAAGTTCGTTAACCAGCAGAATCCGTCCACCGGAACATGGTTTTTCGAGCGAATGTCGCGCGACAAAAATCGTTCTGCTTACTTCATATGCTTGCAAGTACTCGTTTTATAAGCTTCTTGGCCTAGGAAAACGGATGAAACCATTTTTAAGGCGATAGGTTTAACCGTTCTTGAGAAAATTGTAAAAATAGTTGCTGAATAACGTCTTTGGTTTGGGCACTTAGAATCATGGGATTCAGTCGGAACATTTTCTGCATGTTCGAATTTCATCGAAACTAATATGTTGAAAATTTGGTTACGTTTAGAGTTAAAGAAGGGTTACAATAAAATATTTTATTAACAGACAAGAAGAGCTTTGGGAACTTCGTATACTTTCCTTAATGTCTCGAAAACGGTTGAGAATCTTTGTAAACAGAAGGTTACCATTCGAAAGCTTACTAAATGCTCAACAAAAAAGGTTCTGAAGAAAGTTTTGATTAGGTGATATCAATCGGAGAAATAAGTGCTTAAACTTTGAAGTAATTGATTTCGTTTATTCGAACGGTTCTTTTAGTCTGTTTTTATTCCTTGTTATTTTTTAATTGCTTATAGTTGGATAATGTATTTAACAATAGAACAGATTAGGTAAAATAAGAAAAACAATTCATTGTTAGAAATATAGCTTTCAAAGAGAGAGATTCGAAGGCTTTCCAACTGCCTTTATGGGGGCCTTTCTGGGGTTGGCCGACCCATTCAGTTCAGGTAAGATCATAAAACCTTTTAAAGAATGTTCGAACCAAAATAAAACTGTTTCTATTTTAATCTTTCCAAATTAGACTAGGGATAAGAACGGAACCGCGCTATGATGACGCAGTTCCTGCGAGTCGGACTTTTTTAATTTGAACTTTACTATATTCACTAAGCATTTTCACTATTATATTTTAATCAACATTGCTACATTCAAAAATGGCGCATCGTGCCTCTCTAATAACATAATCTAATTAATATACGTACCTATATTGTCTTTTTTTTAGTAACATTTCATTTAATCTTAATAAGCAGTGGCACTTTTGTAAGCATCACATTATTTAAGTTTATGGACTATCGTAAATCCTGGAAACTATTTAAGAAAATCATGTAAGATGATTCCTATTAACTTCGAAAGTACAACGTGTTTTTTTCGAATTGTAATAGTTTTAACTAATCAAAGAGTGATTTAGGTCAATAATCCTCCTATTATATCAAATGACAAATAAAAGAATAAATAAAGCACATATTTAATAAATAAGCTGCATAGGAAGAGGATTTTGCTTATTTTCATAACACACCCTTCATATTTGGTGTGCACAAAGAGACCGATTTTCCTCATAATGAAGCAAATATTACTGCTGGTACAGGCAAATCAATAATTTGATTCTAGTGAAATCCCAAATATAATGGAACGTTTTCCCTGTAATCATAATATATGTATATCATTTCCTGTATATTGGGAATTCACATAAATTACAGAACATGTATGTGTGTGTGTGTGTCTATATATATATATATATATATATATATATATATATATATATATATATATATATATATAATTATGTGTGTGTGTTTATATAAGTATGTATCATTTTAAGTAGGTGCCATTATTAGTACCTAGTAAATTAAATCGAAGAGGCCCGGTGGCCGTGAGTAATAAGGTGTGAGCAGTTACAATTTTGTTTGTTTTTCATAAATTTACGCCAGTGTTACATTGATTTTCTTTACGAAGAGCTAATTCGTTGTCAATATGTTTCTGCAATTCTAAAGTGTATTATTCGTTGGCCATTTAGGAGAAAATATTACTAATATATTTTCTTTTAATTTATATGCTAACCCGTAATTTTCTTACCGAAGCATGGCGTGGGAAACTAAGAATAACTTGAATTTTCCATTTGGGATATAAATTTAGCCATGGGGTAGTTTCCACTTTGTTCTATGTGCAACTTCTAGTACAGTTTAAGGGTTCTTCCTGCATTGAAAAAGCTGGATATCTGAGTAAAGTTGAGGGTCACCCAAGGGGCTTTGTCTTCCGGGTGACAGCCTCCTTATTAATATGAGAATCACGTGAACACTACTTCCAACTTCCAGGGACACATCCACATTACTAGGAAAACATAAAACGGTTCTTTTGTGACAGAGTTACGGTACTAAATCACAGATATACCACTTCTTTTTTTTTTTATTTTCCTTATTCACAAAGATTAAATGTTTTATGCAATATGCAAAATCTGTGCTATTTCTAATTGTTTACCATCATGAGTACTGCAGAGCGATCATAACATTCAGCTTTTTTTTTTCCCCGCCTGATGAGGTAATTTACTCCATAATTTTAACTAGATATTGATGAATATTACTGTGTTATCTATTCACACACTCATGCTACCTACCTTAAACACATGATTTGCTAGGAAACAGTATGGTTAATTGCATTATTAGTTATGTGGTAATAACATTCAACATTCATGTACGTTAAAAATAAAAAAAAACAACATTCAATATGAGAAGCTGACAAGTTTCAATCTAATAATAAAAAATAGGATGATTGCTTTTTAGTCGGAGGGCTGATTGATCACTTTCCAGAGGCTTTGAGGTTGCACTCATAAAGGATTTTTTGAAAAATGTTTTCAAATCATCGTGGATCCTACGTACTACGTACCGAAAATTATATATATATATATATATATATATATATATATATATATATCTTGGCTACAACAAACGACGAAAATAATAGTCGACGAAGCAGGAGAGGAATCCAGCAAAATTTCGCAGGATAATGTAGGACATATTAAAAGTCCGAAATTTCAGAATTTTTCCTGAGTCTAGGACCAAGGCTCACGTGAATATACGCCTATTCATGACTATTGAAAATGGGACTAAGTCCCCGAAAACGCTTAGCATGAAATAAAACATCTGTGGAAATTTGAGGCCTTATTTGTCACTATCAGCATTTTCCATCAACCAGCAATTCCTTCAATAACATATTTTTGTGTAAATACCTCAGAAAAGTAAAAAATAAATAAATATAAGAATCAAGGAACGGTTTACGAAACCCTTGTTTTTAAATTTAACTGTAGGAAACTTTATTTTTGTGGAATATATTTTTAAGGAAAGCGCAGGTTGAATAAATTTGAAATTTGGAATTTAATAATAGATTTAGCTCACACATTAAAATAACTGAAGTGTAGTTTGAGGGGCTTCAATATTTGGGTCCTCAACATTTGATTTGTTAAGATCATGCCCTTAAATATCCAATTGAGTCCTGTAATCTAGATTTTTGAATTAATTAGTTTTAAAGTAAATCTCTAAACGTCACTTTTAATGGATGATGATAGATGAGGTAACATCAATTAATAAAGATGAGCCATACCTCGGGCCATCAATTCTTCAGCTGTTCTTGTCTTTTCCTCCCTCTTCGGGCTAAGGGACATTTTTAACAAGGGGATTTTCATTTCTTCTCATTTCTTTGGGGTGTTACTATATATATATATATTTTTTAATATTAATTCTATTTAATATAGTATCAGTGAATTTTTGCATTGAAATTCTTTTTTACTGTGTTTTATCGTCCTTTACTGAGAGGGAAGCCATCCCCGATGAGGTGATCTGCAAGGTTTAAAACACCCGTTTCTCTAAACATCTTGTATATATATTTATATATATATATATATGTTTACTTGTTAGTAAGAACTTTAATATCTAAGAATGTCTCAATTTTTATTAAATCTGACCCTAAAATTTATAATTGAACTAAAATACATAATTGAATACGAAAAATCATGTTCGTCAATCAATAAAATCCGCTAATTGATACGTTTTTTTTTTCAACGAAATCAACGTTAAAATATCGTAGTCTTCACGTTTTTAATATAATAGGCTTCGAGGTACAATTTGTATAGACATATAAAGATTAAAATCAAATGTAAGAACTTTTATTTATTTATTGAGTGTTTCGCTTCTTAGGCGATAAAAAAACGATCAGCATCTTCTATATAAAAAGAGAATAACTTTCCATGCAATAACTTTAAAGCATTTGCGATAAAAAAAAAAAAAAAAAAAATCAATATGGGTACAATAAAGGAAGTTAATAGAATATTTTTCAGAATTGTATAAATTAGTATTATGAATACATTTCGATTACATTCGTAACGAATATATTGAATTAACTGTGGTCTTCGCGTCGTCAAGTGGTCTTGGATACTCATTCGCAAGATAAGGGTTCGAATCCCTCCTGCAGCAGGGATTTTTATTAAAAAAAAAAAAAAAAACTTATTTATTTATTCTCATTAATTTAAAGCTAACAATAGATGGTATATTCCTTTCTGTTTCTCTTATAGCTACTTCTATGTATATATATATATATATATATATATATATATATATATATATATATATATACACACACACACATACATCCATACATACATATATACATATTTATAAACACGCACACTCATACACATACACACACACACACACACACACACACACACATATATATATATGTATATATATACTTATACACCTAAATATATTTATTTACAAGTATTCCTTACATTAAATCTAACCGTACAAAATATATCTAATATTTTTTTTTCTATTTCATTGGTACGTTGTCTTAATGAAGACGCAAACGAAACCTCACTTTTTCAAAAATATAGTAACTTTCAAAGACTGTCAGCTGAAATAAGAGAATTAAAAACCACCTAAATAATTCGAACTGACTTGTGACACGTTTCCCCACATATGGAACTTTAAAGGAATTAAAATGATTGCCATTTCGCCTGATTGTGAGGAGATTTAGGGATTTGGAGCGTACCCATAAATACATCTCCTCTCGGTTATTTACTCCGGCTTTCATTATTTCTCAGTGGAGGGGGAAGGGGGGGGGGAGAGAATTGGCCCGATAATTCGCTCGCCCATCAGATTATTGACAGCCGTTGGTAAATCATTAAGTAATCTCCCAACCATATCGCTTCCGATCGCCTCTTTTACTTCACCTTGATAAGTCTTGTTATTATATCCCTTGCTTATCTTACCTTGAATGTTTGTATATTCTATTAGTTATTTATTATTGTCAAGAATCGATTACTACTATTAAAAGGTACGTCACCTATGAGCTCCACAACTTATTCCATCGCTCAGTAGGTTGGTTTGTTACGGCACATTGCTATGGAATGTGCTTTCGCTTAAATACAAATGTGCTTTATCAAATTGATATAAATAAAAGTCCGACTTGCAGGCACTGCGTCATCTTGACGAGTTTTCGTTCTCATCTCTAGTGTCATTAGCAATGTTTGGAACGTAGACAGTTATTGTTTTGTCTTAATCCTTCCTGAAACATTTAAACACATGTAATAATGTGTAATAGAATCTCAAAGCGAAGCAAGACCTTAGGCGCCACTACAGGAAACTGACATTATCCTATTCAATAAATTAATTCATTTAAGTACCGATTTCTCAATTAAATAACCTTTCGAATAGATGCTTTACCATCTACTACAACTTCCCAACCGGTTTCGACGAAAATAATAATATTTCTGAAAAGTCAAAGAAACATTTTTTTTTTTTTTTCGATCAACGGTTATAGATATGGCTATGGAAGCTGTTTTTATCATTTTCCCCACGTCCAATTACTTATACAATGTACCTGAAAGTCTATTAACGCAAAAACGCATGCGTTACGATTTTTATCGCGTGAATTTCCCCTCAAAAGCATTTTCCGGTGGACGGATTCAGGTTCTGGTTTATTTAATTGACCTACAAATCATTCAAAGTAGTTTTGTATCAAACTTAATTAAAATCGTTCATATTTTGAGTCAGCTAGAGAGCGAGCATAATATGTTATATACATATAAGCACAAAAGGAAGGCTAATATATATTTATTTTTTTGTTTGCTTTCTAGCTAAATATATATATATATATATATATATATATATATATATATATATATATATATGCTTGGCCTTTTTTTCAAATATATATATATATATATATATATATATATATATAACTTTGAAAAAAATGCCAAGTTCCAGGCCCCTCCAAAAAACAGTTTGCCTATGAAAGTTTTGATATCTTAGTATTGGGCCAAGTTTTAGGCCCTTAATAACTTATCAAGAACCTAATAATACCCTCCCACTTATTTGTGCAATTCCAACTTGGCTTGTTTTCATTAAATTTCGTATGGCCATGGCTGGTTTAACTTACATAGAATTCATAAAAACCCGATCGGTTTTAGTTAACAAAGAGTTTATAAACATCCTAAATCGTTACTCTAAGGGCCTGAATTTTTGATGCCAGATTTTTTTTGACATTATATAAGCCAACGACCATAAGCACGTTGAATGCACCAGTTCACGTAGAGGCCGGCAACGCTGGGCGTGGCGAGTACCTCAATTGGTGACCGACCAAGTGCTGTAGGTACTATAAAAGGGTGGTAACCTGTTGATAGTCCGGCGTTAATAGCCCATTAGTTGATTCGCCGTTAAACACGAAACAAAAAAAAAAAAATTATAATAAATCCGATTGTTATAGTGGTCATCATTTAACGAAAACTGGCCAAGTTGCAGAAATAAGTGAGAGGGTATTATTATATTCTTGACGGGGTATTATGAGCCTATAACTTCGCTCAATACTATGCTATCAAAACTGTTTTTTCGAGGGGCTAGGAATTTGGCCGTTTTTTTCAAAGTTGTTTTTTTTGGGGGATTGATTTTTCACATGCTTCTTGATAATCGCATTTTGATGAGCGATACCTCTTAGGTTCTTTTCCAAAAGGAATGGCTTGATTACTTGAAGGAGCTCGAGTAATTTCAAATACGCACATTTCAATATTTTATTCATTGCTTTTGTATATTTATTCACTATTAATCGGTTATGCTGCTTAAATTTATTAAGTATATTTTTTTATCATTTTAGATGGGGTTTCAATTTCCCCGTCCATTCATCATCGTGATTAATGGGCAAACAAGCACTCCCAAGATATTTTTGCCGATTCATAAAGGAATAAAATAAATAAACCAGATTATTGATTATTTTATATGTTGGAGGGATTCCTCCTCTAGAATTTGATTGAATATTTTGTCTTTAATCTTTCCGTCTTGAACGATTTTCCATAATTAATTGGTCCACGACGCCTTTCAGTTTTGTTGGAACATGAAATTGCTTTAATGACTCTAGGGTATTATTGTATTCAGATGGCGTCTTTATGTGTCGACAGTAAGGAAAGTCTTATAAATGTTTACGGTAGTACCGTTCTTTTTGTTTATTATAATCTTAAGTTGTGAAGGGCTGATTAGTTTATAAAGTTTCCGGGTCGTGCTACTGGTTCTTTGAATAATTTATGTAACCTTGTAAGTTTTAATACAGGAAGTTTCATTTAAAGGACAGACCACGGGAAAGAAAGTTCTAATATAATATATTTTATGTGGCAAATTTTGAATTCTCACACTCGAGGAGCTAACTTATTTACATACTTATTTGATATGACTGGCAATAGATTAGAAGAATTTAATACCGGACGCCAACGGCCATAGCCACGTTGAATACACCGGTTCCAGTTGATCACCGAAGTTAAGCAACGTCGGGCGTGGTCAGTACCTGAATGGGTGACCGACCACGTGCTGTTGGCATTAGAAAAGGGTGGTAACCTGTAGATAGCCTGGCGCTAATAGCCAAATAGTTGATGCGTCGTTAAAAACGAAAAAAAAATACCGAACGATTAGTAATCCTAGAAATCTTATCAAGCCTTTATAATTATAGAAAAGATGATCTTCATTAAAAGTAACCTACAAAAATAAAAAAAATCGTGACTAAAGGGCCCCCTAAAAATAAAATTAGAGAATGAAGAGTGGGAAAATGTCTAAAATCTATCCCGAAAAGGAAATATTAAGACTTAGTATATGCACCTGAAATGTTTCTAACGTATCCTAATGTGCTTCTGGATGAGATTTATGTGAAATAACCTAGTGTATAAAAAATACTTGAGCTGTCCTAACTTTACCAAAAGCAGAGGTAAACAGAATTCTGAAAGTGAATTAAGTTTAAATCAATCAAAAAAAGTTTTAATATAATATAATGACCAGTCTGTGTTCAGGCAATAATAATTGCTTAGCAACTTGACAATTAACACTGTTACTGGTGAAATATAGGACTATGGCAAATAAACAGTTATGAATTCATATGTTTAGTATTTATTTACTTGTAGAGGTACACAGCAATGGTGATCTTCCCTAAAATAATTCACACAAATAGAATCCAAATTAAAAGGTCTTTTATTACTTTAACTGTCCTTTGAAAGGTCTACTTATAACAGTTCTTTGCCCTGTAAAATGATGTTGGTAGCTTTTAGGACAGATTTTATGCAACACATCGAAGAGATTAGTATTGATCCAAGGTTTTAGGGGAGATAATACCATTTCAATTACTAGTCGGGTTATTATCCCCAATAAACCCTCCAAAAATGAGGACTTAATCTCCAATCAGATTATCTAAAGCCTTTATATTAATAAGGCATGGAAATTAGAACAGACGGATAATTCAATCGCCAATGGTATACTTCGTGATTTATTCATCTTAAATAAGGGTCATTATTGATAGCCGCCCTGAGAGTTATTTATAGAGAGAATAAAATTGTTAGTAGTTTGGGGAAAAGTTAGCATTATACATCCGACATCTCATGAAAAAAGGAAACACGATCTTCCTTACCCCTAAATGTTAACACGAAGTAGATGAACAAATGGTAGTAATACGAAAACCTCCCTGAAACACTCTGTGGCATTAACTTTTGTTTTGAGTAAGAATAGAAAGAATACGAGTACATCAGTCTGCAGTCTTGTGTTATTAAGTATTCGAAAAAAAAAAAAATTGGAATAACAGACACATGACATGACATGAAAAGTTTTGGGTTCTTCGGATATTTTATTAAATATTCATAAAACTGTTAGGGCATCGTGGTAATTGGAAGGTTACCATCCGAAACCTTACTAAATTTCCTTAAAAAAAAGTTTTTATACTACTTTTGATTGGGCAACGTTATTCGGAGAAATAACTGCTCATATCATTGAAGGTTTCGTTAATTTAAACATCTTTTGTCTCTTTCCCTTAGTTTTTCGTTACATGTTAATTTTTTAATTGGTTATGTAAGAAAAATGTATTTGTCTGTAAAATAGGAGACTTAAAACGATAGCCGATTTTCTGTTGTTTGAAATAGATGAGTTAGACAAATATGGGTACCCTTGCATAAATTCCTAGCAAGCTGAAAATTCGCATGAACATTAAGGACATCATTATAATGAAATTGGGAAAAGTCCCTATCGATCCCATGAGAGCAAACCATTTTATTCAAGGTCAAAGAGAATATATGACAATATAATTTTTAGATCATGCAATTATCTAAATAACTTGTCTTTAAAAAAAAAAAAAAAAAAAAAAAAAAAAAATCAGGCCCGTAACAGGCCACGAGGGCCCTTAGGAGCAGATACTATAGAGGTATCTGATTCATGACCATACGGCACACTAGGGAGATAGTGTGATCAGTACTATGCTCGGGCCGCCTGATTTTCCCCTTGGCTGCTTCGACTCCTAGAGTCATTAGCACCAACCAAGGTACCCATTATTAAATTAATTAAAGGCTGGGTTGGCCTAGGGACGTTCAGGGAGGCCGAATTCAACCCATGAACGAAGACACGAAGAAAAAATCTTTAGTGCTTGCTCGGGATTTGAACTCAGGTCCTCCAACTTATTAGTCCAGTGCTCTACCACTGTGCTAACCTCGCCCCCCCATAACTTGTCCTTACACTTTTTTTTTAGCATTAATCTTTTCTGAGAAAATGTGACTCCAAAATTTACTTTAGTTGTTTTCTCTATTATAGGCCAGTCTACGCTGGTAGCTCGTCTAGGTGACAGTATACCGTATACCTGCTCTTCTTTCTATGGTCCCGACAAAATTACCGTTACTGCCAGAAAGCTTGCAAAGTTGGCGATGTCCACCATGTCTAAAATGAAGTGGCAGGAATTTGATAATATTAAACTCAAACGAACTGATAAATGAGTTCCTCTTTTTTTGTCTCTGTTTATCTCAGTTATTATTATTTTTTTTTGTTTTTTTTTCTCAATGTTTGCCTTATTTTTTAATTGATTGCCTTTATTATGATTCCATTTTTTTTTTCAATATAAAACATGAAAAGTTAATGTGAAGCGTGTTTGTATTTTGTATTGATTTGTATTCTGTAGAATGAGGTAGAGCCAGATTGTGTAATTTCCGTTTCTACTGTCGGTTGACACTTTTATTTGAGGAGTAGGTGTTGATAATTTTCATGAAATATATATATATAAAAAAAAGGAAGAAAAAAGAAAAGAATAGAGGTTTATTTCTATTCTAAACTTTCCAAATGACACTAGGGATAGGATCGGAACTGCGCTAAGATAACGCAGTTCCTGCGAGTCAGATTTTTTTGTGTGAGTAGGGTATTGTTACTCGAGAAGAGATTGTTGTAAAGCCCCAACGAACTGCGCATATCAGTTACTTTATTATTATTTCTTAATTTTTAATTGTTATTATTATTTTTTCTTCTACATTCCTACATGCGATTATAGGATTCGAGCTTTTATAATTGGAAGATAATGGAACGAACGATCCAAATAATAAGCGTACAAAGATGAAAGAAAAATATAATTTTGAAAGTATTTCATTCCATAAATATAAATTGTACAAGTGTAAATTAATATCATAAGTATAAGTTAAATGAACTTAAAGTGGTACTTCAGCACAGAATGAGAACAAACAAGAGAGCTAGCAATATATTTGTAATTTTGAGGGATGGGGACAACTCTAAACGAGGGTTTGTGGTTTGATGTCACAAGAAAGGGTCTACAAAAGAGGGCTGTGATGGCAGTAAAAGGCCAGTGAGGAAAGCCACTTATTATAAAAGAAGGATTGTCCATTTATTTTTTCCCACTCTACTCCCACTGCTGTCCTTTAAATGTACTGGTCGTTCAAAGTGTGCAATATGTAAGTTTTCTTTAAGCAGCCATTCACAAGAGGCAAGCTTTTATATTCAGATTTAAGATTACTTATCGATTTTACTACTTTATTTCAATAGTCACTGTTCATATAAAACATGATGTAAAATTACTTGGTTCCTTTTTTTTGGGGCTGTTGAATGGAAACATGAACATTCATATATTAAAGAAATAAATAAACCTTAAATATTCATCGTTTTTTTAATATTTATCAAGTTCTTTTTGCAATGGACAATATTTGTATACATGTGCATATATATATATATATATATATATATATATATATATAGTATATATATATACATATATATTCATAAAGTGTATATATCACATAAAGTGTGTGTATATATATCAATTACACGAATAATTTTAGTAAGTTGAAAACTTATTCCAATTTTATAGATTAGTATATTAAGATAACATTTTAAATTTTTATTTCATAGCCCTCAATGTTTATCTTAAAAACCACTTCAATCATCAACTTAATTTTTCTATGATTTTCTAAGACCTCGAGCTAGTTGGTCACCCCACCTACAGTGTCCATTTTATTTTTAACTGTTAATGGAAGTTCTTTAGAAATGTAAGAGGAGCATTGGAGGGCTCCAATAAATAAATATTAATTATGAACAAATAATTACCGGTGCTACGGGCAAACTAATAAGTTTGCCTCCTCCAGATGAACTACTTTTGATTGTTAATGATCTTGTTTAATCGTTTTTTATGGGATTGCACACTTATGTATACACTCGTAAATAAATGCTTTTTCAGTTTTACGCGGAAATTAAGGTGACAGCTCCCACTCAAAAAAATAAATGAAGTTTATTGGGACGCGTTGACTGTAAACAAGTTCTGACGTTGGTACAAGAGGTTTGCCGAGGGTGATTTTGACCTCACAGACAAGCCTCGAAGCGGTAGTCCTAAACAGTGTGGCCAAGATCCCTTGAATCTTATCTGCAGTAGCAACCCTTAAGACTTTGTCCATCAGGAAGGTGTTGCTGTCATGTTCGAACGGGAGTCATATTCGGTATCTGGTAGGTAGGATTGATGACGATTTGAAGATATTTTTTATAAATAATCATTAACAACCCCTTAAATTTAGCGAATTATCGAAATAGACTGAAGAGAGCCTTTTAATTACTTTGAAAAATGCTAAAAAAGCGCTCATCATTTTTGAATAAAATATTGTGAACATTCTCTCAAATGCTTTTTGGGACTTTTAGATTTTGGAAGCACTAGGGGATGACACAAAAATAATAAAAAACGTCATCAAGTTCATTAATGATGCTAACTTGTTTGCAGAAATATAAGATAAGTTAAAGATAAATTTATTTTCATGTACGTATAAGTTTATATATATATATAAAAAATTAGTTGTATTTTGAACGGTTAGATTAAATGTAAGGAATACTTGTAAATAAATATATTTAGGTGTAAGTGTAAGAATGTATGTATGTGTATGAGTATGTATATGGGTGTATATATACATATGTATGTGTGTGTGTATGAGTGTGCGTGTTTATAAATGTGTATATGTGCCTATATACATATGTGTGTGTGAGTATATATATGTATATATATATATGTGGATGCGTATGTGTGTGTATGTATGTGTATGTGTATATGTAGAAGTAGCTATAAGTGAAAAAAGTCCGTCACGCAGGAGCTGCATAACTAAGCACTTTCCTCAGAATTTGAGTAGTGTAGACTGCATTCCAGAACAATTTGCTTAAAATATCCTACATAAATAAAATAAAAACATGAATAGTTCTCTATAATTTTTTAATGAGTAACTGATCAATTATTAATTTGCTTCCAGAGTTATGTTTACACATGGTACCTACTACACTACGTAATAAATACAAAAAAACTCATATTATCGTATTTTGATCTAACGCAGGAACAGGATACAGTCCCTCTAGTGGTAGAAAGCGCTCCTTGCGGCGGCTTTGTGAACCTACGTCTGGCGGGCTTTTCTCCCCCGCTTTCCGATTGACCGATTCAGCTCATTTTTACAACACTTCTTTCTCATTAGTTACCCACGACGTATACTGTGTTTCGTTACAATACAGCAGAAATTACGACCAGTATGAGTATATTAGTAATTTGGGTCCGGAGTTAACCCCCCTCCGAATGAACCGATTTAGTTTATTTTTACAACACATATTTACCTGTAGATTACCACTACGAATACCGAGTTTCGTCGAAATATACCAAAAATCACGGCTGGTAGTGGCGAATTGGTATTGTGGGTCCGGAGTAACCCCCCCCCCCTAATGAACCGATTTAGTTCATTTTTATATCTCACTTTTCTCTCTATATTACCACTACGAATACCAAGTTTCGTTGAAATATAACAAATATTACGGCTGACATGGTCAAATCGGAGGAAAGTGCTAAAAGAAAGGAATATAGCATCTAGTGTTTAAGTGCTTAAATTTAATGAGAAAAAAATAAATAAGTTGTGTACATTTATATGTAAATCTATTGAAAAAAAAAAAAAAAAAAAAGAAAAAAATGAAAAGAAAAAAAAAAGAAAAAAAAATAAATGAATAAAATAAAAAATAAATTAAAAAAAAAATAAAATAAAAAAAATATATATGTATATCCCAGAGGGTGAAACAAAATTCAGTCTTCCCACAAATTTTCTTTATTTTGCACTCGGCCTTTCAACACAAATGTGCCATCATCAGGTGCTAACAACAAATAAAAACATGCATTAATATTGTTGGACAGTAATTAGTCCAATTACTAATCTAACTGTTGTTAGACTAATTACTGTCCAACAACAGTCAAACAATATTAATTGTTATTAAGGAGTCAAACAATATTAATGCATGTTTTTATTTGTTATTAGCACCTGGTGATGGCACATTTGTGTCGAAGGGCCTAGTGCAAAGTAAAGAAAATTTGTGGGAAGACTGAATTTTGTTTAACCCTCTGGAATTAAGCAACCCCACTACCGGAAAACATCAATAAAATATATATATATATATATATATATATATATATATATATATATATGTATATAATAAATAAAAAAAATAATAAAAATAATAAAAAATAAATTAAAAAAAAATAAAAAAATTAGATATATTTTGTACGGTTAGATTTAATGTAAGGAATACTTGTAAATAAATATATTTAGGTGTAAGAGTATAAGCATATACCATATATGCATATATGTGTGTGTGTATATGTGTATGAGTGTGCGTGTTTATAAATATGTATATATGTGTATGGATATGTGTGTGTATGCATGTGTACAATACAATACAATATTTCCGGGCTGACCTCCTCAGTGGGAGCGCACCGCGGCCAATCGACCTATTGTGCTTACCCGTCGTTGTCTCCCCTCAGAGTATTACCTTCCAGTAGTCCAGAAGTCTCCTAATGGATATTTCACTTGGTTGAAGATTGGTATCCTTTGTGTCACCAAAGTACCTAAACCGTATATGATCTAACCGCTCACAGTCACGGATGAGGTGTAACGGTGTCTCTTCTTTTGCTCCACACCATCTACAGGTGGGGGAGTTGACCAGCTTCATCCTATAAAGGTGCTTATTCAGTTTGCAGTGTCCCGTAATTATTCCAATTGCTTCTCCCGTAATTATTCCAATTGCTTCCAGTTCCATTCTGTTTAGGAGCTTCAGCTCCTTCCAGGGTTCTCCAGAGGGCTTTTGAATAAAGCATTTGGTGTGCCTCAAAGTCTGGTTCTCCCAAAGGTTTTGCTGCTTCCCACGCAGCCAATGGTGAATTATCCGTGTATGTGTATATATATATATATATATATATATATATATATATATATATATATATATATATATATACATATGTATATGTGTGTGTATGTATATATATGCATATGTGTATAAGTATGTATGTGTGTGTATATATATATATATATATATATATATATATATATATATATATATATATATATACATAGAAGTAGCTATAAGTGAAACAGAAAGGAATATACCATCTATTGTTAGCTTTAAATTAATGAGAAAAAATAAATAAATAAATAAGTTGTGAACAGTTATATGTTATTCTAATAAAAAAAAAAGGAACAGAATGTGCTTACATATTTCATGAGATTAATTAGTTAAAAACTAGGTTTAATTAAAAAAAAAAAACAAAAAAAAAAACATAGGGCGATTAAAACAGTAAGTTGTTCGTCCTTTAATTCATTCCATTCCATTTTTGGGACTATTGAAAAATTTCGGATGTTTTTAAGTTTTCGTATTTTGCCTGAAAGCATAATGACTCATTTGGAGTGGTAAGCAAACATGCGTTCCGCTCACTTTAATGACCTACTCTTGTTCACCATTGATAAATCCACTATCAAATGAACAGAGTTTGTGTATTTTTAATGTTTGTGTATTTTCTACAAACAGTAGCCAGGAATTTCATTAGCCTTGAAATTTGCTTTTATCCAACTGAGCATTGTTCCCGATATACAATTGCCTGATACCTCTAACCGACAAAAAAAAAGTAGGGTACTGATGTAAACAACATTTTAATTTTATTTAAATTCTAAAACTAAAAGTAATGTTTCAATAACAGACAGATCTTATAATGATGAAACATACACATAAAAGCTAGAAGTAGTACGAGTAAACACAGACAATCCCAGATTGAAGTATGGCTATAAATGACATTTTTCTTATTGTTTATATTGTTTATAATCCCTGTTTATTTTCTTCTGGCGTCTTGATAACTTATACGGAAACGTGATAGAATTAGGTTTTGTTAAGTAGACGTTTCTTGACATATTCCCCAAATCGTTGTCGTTTTCATTGTTTCTGTTTACATTTACGCTATCCAAATACTTTTGGATGGCCAGGGAACCTTATTTTTCGTTTATCCTGGCACGCCTTTGGGTACGCAAACTAGAAATAGAAACTATACACTAAAACGACTTCCACCAGGTTTAAAATTATTACAGGACTTGACGTTGCATGATGACTTGTTGTAAGAAATCTTTCATCCGATTTGCAAGGACTTGTTCAGAAGCAATTTTCAGCTGAAGAAATAGAATAAATAGCATACCTATGTTAATTGTACGTTCTATAGAAGATTGAAATCTTGGCCCATAAATATAGGTGGCTTCGAGTAAAATTGATGAGTTATTTTCTTCATCTCTGTGATACTGTCGCTTTCTTTGGATTAAAATATACCAAATATGCTTTTCAGAAGGTATTACAATTTTTTTTTATAGAAAAACTAGCTGACCCGGCGAACTTCGTACCGCCGAACAGTCGATTCAATAATTTTTTTTAAATATTTATTCTGCTATTCAGGACTCCGGGTCAGCTATCAAGATGTAGACATCTGGCGGGGATAACTAATTAAATGACGATTGATCAGTTTTCGACCGGAGAGGAAAAATGATTAAATTACTAAAATGGCTATTAAAAAATAAGGGTTGATCGTAGAAGGGTGAAAATTGAGGATTGTATGTATTTTTGTATGTTGTATCATAAAAAAATAGAAATTAAAAATTTTGTCTAAAAAATAAAAAATAAAATTTAGGGGTGGACTACCCCTAACATTTAGGGGGATGAAAAATAGATGTTGGCCGATTCTCATAGATACCGGATAAGCACAAAAAATTTCATCAAAATCGGTCAAGCCGTTTCGGAGGAGTATGGCAACGAAAACTGTGACACGAGAATTTTATATATTAGATATTAAAGAAATGATTCCACATTCGTGTCACATATTTATCCTTCTTCCCATCGCCCTCAATTTCAAGCCTGACATCAGCAAAAAAAAAAAAAAAAAAAATCATATTCTTATAAAAAATGCAGTTTTATTAAGTTCCCACGACTACTTGACTAAATCTACCTTCGCAATCCCAACGATCAACGATCTCATCTCAATAGAAACATGTAAGAAATTCAATTCTAATCTCTCCAGATTCTACCGTTGGTAAACAGCTTTAAAAACTCACTAAGATGATGCCATTTTTTCAATGTCCGAAATATCAGCATACAACCAACTTCGTCCGTCAATGCTATTGGTCCGGATTCTAAGTATCCCTTGAAGATCTCTTCAGTAGACACAGGAAATAATATTTGGTGTTCTTTGAAGGATAATTCTGAAAAGGAAATGTGCTGACATTACTTACTTTGAAAGCAAAAACTTTCTAAACTCCGAACTTGGATGTTAGGCGTGGCTGTTACAATTCCCTGAAGGGCTCTTCTCTTGTTGAAATTCTCTCTTTGAATATTCCTTCCCCTGAATATTGAGTAATTGTATGCATTCATCTTGATGCAAATTTCCCCGCCGCGAATATCATGATGAGGGGTAACCTGCTTAAGCTAACAGAGTGTAACTTCCGCCTACCCTGATTTCCTCGAAGGTTGAGGTTGCTTTGCGATAGAGGAGATTAACGTTTACTTATCAATTATCGTTTTCCCTGTTGAGGCTTATCTTTCAGCTGGCTTCTAATTAAAGGCTGCTAACCTGATAGCTAAGCTCCAGCTGATTTGTAAGGATGCTTGAATATAGTCTGTGCAAATTTGTTCTAGTTTTCCTTGGTTAGATTTTACATTTGGGTGTTTGTTTCGCAAAAGGTACTTCATATCAGCTCATGGAGGATTTTATCACGAAAACATAGGGTTTAATTATAGAAAAAAAAATAGTTTGGAAGCTACATTCACAGTAGGTTCTGTCAACTAACAGCTATCTATGTTTAGTAAAAATTAAGAAAAGCATTGCTGATATAAAAAAATAAATAAAATAAATCTAAATATTATTATTATTATTTATTGATTTTTATGCAACGCTTCGGAGGCGATTTCCATTTTCTGCAGTAAGTATCGAAATATTAAATAAATAACTGAACTATTTAAAAACAAAACAAATAAAAAAAAAGGTTTCACTTGTTTTTATCTAAAATATAAAAAATTACTTTTCTCCCAGTTCATGCGCTTTGTTGATACAGTACTTGCTTGAAGGCAATGCTTGTCACCAGTGCTGTCTTGGCCCATTTCGATAGGGCGTTTAAGCAACTATCGTTCTTTACTTCGAAATATTTGTTTGAACATTTTATAATATGTAAGCGTGTATATACTTTTATCTTCTTAAGCTGCTTGGCTGGAACCAATGATTTCAGTTTGGGGGGTTTGGGATGCGTGCTGCTCTGTGCGTGACATATCGTGTTCCAGATTCCTGAGTGCCCATGTTTTTAGTTAGAAGGCCAACAGAGGAATATCATACACAAAGCAACAAAACCGCTGGGGAAAGAAGCTAAACTTACCAAAACCAATAATATTTATAATGTATCACTATTAATAAGACTATCATTAATGTTTGTATAACACTGCAGAACTGTAGAATTTCCTATTTCTAGAATATCCGGTGAAGTGTAAAAGCTACAAGATCGGCAGCTGAAGGAAAGAGGCCTGAAGCTTTCAGATAATTGCATCTTGAGAGAGAGTCAGATGCAGCTGACAGTTGAATGTGGTAGATTTAAGTGGAGCCCCTGGCCTACCTTCAAGTTAAATGCCACTCCAATCCACTTTTGTGCGCTTCCAACTCCATCCAAGGAGTTTGGGGCTTTATTCTTCCTGGTGAACATCCACTTGTCACTCCTACTCTTCATTGATGCTTATTTATTCCCAAGAATTCGCTTCTCGCCTTCTCTGCTTAAGACATAACGCGTTTTACACTCTTGTGCACGACGAGGTCTCTTATTTACTGCTTTAACTCAGCAAAAGAAGGTTATAAAATTACTTTTGCTTGTAAAAACAATTAGAATAAGAAAATATTGGGATAGTGAGGTATCGGAAAAATAGAATGTCATCACCACAATAACCACTTCACGTGCCTTAAGTAGTCAGCGCTCCATTATTATTGCGTCTGTGAGTAAAAAAATTCTGACTCACAGGAACTGCGTCATCTTAGCGCGCTTCCGTTCTTATCCCTAGTCTCATTTGGAAAGATTAAAATAAAAAAGGCTATTTTTGTGCTTGAAAAGCTTTTATGGCCTTAACTAGCAGGGTTAATAATAATGATAACTGAGCTGTTGTAACCCATATATGAAGTTTATATGTCTGCCAAAATGTCTATTCTTTTAAGATCTGGGTATTGGGGTTTCTGAATATTGAACGTCGTGACTTCAATACTTTTAATGATTGAATTGTTTTACCAAAAATTCATCACTATCTACTCTTATCATGCTATGGACGATTAAACTTAAAGCCTACGCAAGCTAAGCATGGACTAAGTTGGGCTGTAAACTTTGGAGCTCCAGAAAAAAGTTTTGAGCACATTACGACAGGAGATATAATACAGTGGGACTCAATATTAGAATATTTTTTTACTGTAAATTTCGGTGCTGGAAGAAATTTACATATCGTTGTTCTATAGAATAAGATATTCATTTGTAATTTCGTAATTAATGCTCAACATTTTTGGCTCCTTAAACGCCTCATCATGAGCTAAACTTTAGAATATTTACAACCACAGTGGGCAACTATTCGGGCCACTATAAGCAGTTATGGCGTGGTCAGGATAGAGTAAGGTTCTTTTGCTACCTGTGGCTGTAATTTTAGCTCCTGGTGAGGCATTTAAGGAGGGAAATATGTTGAGCAGGAATTATAAATTATTTTTATTATCTAATTCACGTATTTTTATTAGTTGACCTTAAGATTGATGACTGAATACGTGGAATTAATAGGGCCACTTCTAAGCAAGAATAAGTTATTATTTGAAAATTCCAATGCTTTATTATTATTATTTACTGAGAAAGATATACAATTTATACTAATTAGACATTTTATTATTTATTTATTGATTTAGAGCCCGCTAAAGCGCTATAACATTTTATTAAGCCTCGTTGAATGACGACACTTGAACGTACCGCATGACATGAATGAACTATTGACGGATATTAGTAGACACATAGACACTATTCTGCGAAATATATGTAACAGAAGCATTTACATACCATGATTTATTGATTTAAAAGGGTTATACGTACAAACGAAGGTAAATAACAATTTTTAGTTTTTATATTATTTTCATTTTTACAATTTTAGGCGTTATAGTTTTTCTTTTTATTTATTTTCATTTTTTAGCGCGGTTCCTCCCTCCCCCATAGGGAGGAACCCCGCTTATTAGGTTGATCTCATGACGCAATCCAGAAGTACCGACTAGAAAATTTTGCGTTTCAGAACCCCTAGAGACCGAAAATGATGGTGGTTCAAATTTGTATATATATATATTTGTCTGTTCGCTCCCTAGGTAGAAGACGAATGGTCCGATTTTGATGAAATTTGGTAAAAAAATCCGTCGTCCAATTTGAAAGGTCAAGTTCGTTAACCAGCAAAATCCGTCCACTGGAAGATGGCGTTTGGGGGTAACGCTTACGTTTTTGAGTTCATAAGCTTGTAAGCAATCGTTTTATAGGTTTCTTGGGCTAGGAAAACGAATGAAACCATTTTCAAGGCGATAGCTTTAACCGTTTTCGAGAAAATTGGAAAAATAGTTTTTGAATACCGTTTTTGGTTTGGGTACTTAGAATCATGGGATTCAGTTGAAACATTTTCTGCACGTTCTACTTTCATTAAAACTAATACGTTGAAATTTGTGTTACGTTTGGAGTTAACGCGTTCACTGCCCACGCCCCGGGAGCCGGGGCGAGCTATACCTTCGCCAGGTGCCCTCGCCCCGGCTCCCGGGGCCTCCTACTACCTCCCGTTTTATTGCTCTAGCGGAGGCTGGGCATCTCTCAGAAGGGCTTAGATTACTTCTGGGCATTGCTAAGTGGACAAGTCTTGATGAAATGTCGTTGGTTCCTGAAGAAATTACTTTTTTTCGACAATTTCTTCAAAATTTACTTGAGTATCCAATAACAATAAATTAAATGTGTAAAACCTTTTTATAATTATTCAGTACATTTAAGTATTGTGGCACGTTGTTCTTTAGATCCTAGAATGTATGGACGTAGTCGAAAGAAACAACAGCGGTCATGGATTTTATTTAAGGTTGTCATTTTTTGTAATATATACATAACAAAAAATTCAATTCATAACAGTTATAACAGATCCCATTGCTTTAATTCTGATTTAATTAAATGAATAATTATTCGTTTTAATGACGTGTTTTGCATCTTCATAACATATTTCTCAGTTTAATAAAAATCTATTTACGGAAAGTGAAGCTACGTTGACTAGTCGGCCGAAAAGTGTCTCCTACTTTCGGGCCGACTAGTCAACGTAACGCAACAGAAAGTAGTATCTCCTCTCCTGTTCCTTCAGGTGCGAAATTTTGAGTATTTGTGTCACTGAATTATAAAAATGGAGCAAAAGAATTTAGAAAAATACTTATAAAATATTCTGATACGATTTTCTGGCATCACCCTAAAAAGGAAAAGTTAAGAAAAAAGTATTTTACTTTTTTCATTGAATGTTCAGGAGTCATTTTATATTTTTAGAGTAATAAAACCCGCTTTATTTTCACAGTAGAGGAAATCCATTACATAATTTTCAATGCCTCTGATGACGAATTAGAAATCGAAAAAATTGAGATTGCTCATTTTTCAAGTAATGCATTTTTGAAGTAATGCTGCTAACATCACATTTTTTGTACAACGCATTTAGAGGGTTGCCGTATCTATGAGCCTCTATGACTTCAGGCTGGTGATAATAGAAATACTAGTCGACGGACTGCCTCAAATTTACCGAAACCTTGTCTGAAAGGTTACAAAGGGTAAACAATTAGGGGGAGATGTAAAAATTGATCGGAAAAACAGAAAATTAGAGAAAACACGCTGTATTGCTGTTCTCATTGCTAAAAAAACCAAGACTTAGTTTAAATTTCTGCTTTAGGGAATTTCGTAACTATAAGTAAGTATTGTTAGTATAAGTATAGGAATCAATAATTAGAATAGTATGTTAGTTAGTAAGATATTAGGAGCAGAAGGTAGATAATAAATGATAGTTATAGATTTCACTAATAAATTAGGAAAATTGAAAATAAATAAAATGAAGTAATTATGCAAAATAAATTACACCTACATCGCGTGCTTATTTATACAATAAAAACATATTATATTAACTTGGGCATAAGTATAATATCACTCTATTGGTATTTCTACAATGGATTTCCCAACAAAGACAATGATACGAACCATCTCAGGTTCTACTGTATGGGACTCGAGATGGTGCCCACGCCCCGGCTACCGGGGCGAGACTTCGCACGGTACCCTCGCCCCGGCTCCCGGGGCGTGCTTCAAACCGGATGTTAGCGTCATTATAAATGCATTTCAACTCATTATACTTTATACTATTAGCTATTTATTAATGAAAATAAGAAAAAAAGTAGTTGGCTCCTGAGGAAGTTTTAAAATTTTGAGGGGCAGTGAATGTGTTAAGGAAGGGTTAGAATAAAATATTTTATTAACAGGCATAAAAAGTTTTGGTAACTTTGTATACTTTCCTTAATATCTCGAAAAAGGTTGAGAATCTTGGTAAACGGAAGAATACCATTAGAAAGCGTGCTAAATGCTCTCCAAAAAAGGTTCTGATGAAAGTGTTGATTAGACGATCGGAGAAATAAGTGCTTAAAACTACTTTAAAGTAATTGATTTCGCTTATTCGAACTGTTCTTTTTGTCTGTTTTTATTCCTTGTTATTTTTTAACTGCTTATGGTGATATGGATTTCCAAGATATAGCTTTTCAACTGCCTAGCGGGGTCCTTCCTAGGGCGGGTTGGCCGACCCATCCAGGTAAGATCGTAAATAAGACCTTTCTTGAAAGTAAAGATGGAACTGTCAACTTTGGTCCTCCTCTGTCTCCCGGCACTTTCATTGCTGACGAAGGCTACCAATGAGTAGCCGAAACGTCCTAAATATAGATTTTTTAACAAAAATCGTATTGAGGTTTCTTTAGCCGAATCCCAACCATTCCATCTTTACTTATCACCTCGACGGCTAACTATCTAATCTTCATGCTTTCTAGAAATGTGGACCCAAAATAATAACAGCTTCTATTTTAATCATTTTAAATGAGTCTAGAGATAAGAACGGAACCGCGCTAAGATGATGCAGTTCCTGCGAGTCGGACATTTTTTGTTTTGTTTTTAAAATTGTATAGTGTATTGATTTGATTTTTAGTTGCAATTTTACATTTCATGTTTTTTTTTTTACTTTTAAGTCTTGTTTGCCCCCTTCTTCAATAGAGCCCATGTAGCGGGCTCTGAAAAATCAAATAAATAAATGAAATAAAACTCGTTGAACGGTTTCACATAAGTTGATCCCTTTCAGGGACTCTAAAACTAGGAAACCAAGTTTAAACAGCCTAACCAATGAAAGGCGAACCTATTGCAACAAGGACCAAATCCAAACACATCTCTCTCTCTCTCTCTCTCTCTCTCTCTCCCTCTCCCTCTCCCTCCCTCTCTTTCTTTCTCCCTCTCATCCCCTCTCTCTCTTTCTCTCCTTTCTCACCCTTTCTCTCATCGAGACTTTGAGAGCGAGAGAGTTGGTTGAACCCCCTCTCGAGGGGGCCCTTATTGGAGAAGGATCACCTTCCTACGGTTAGGCTTAAGAATTAGAATTTAATTAGCCTTATAGGAGTCGGTGTCCAGCCTCCATCGAGTGAGGTTCTCTTAAAGTGATCTTCGCTCCGTACTATTGTATTCCTGAGTCCAGGTAGAGATAGACCCCTTGGAGTTGAAGTGTCTCTTGCTCGAGTCATAGCATCTATTACTTTGTGTAAAACGCCGCCGGGTAAATGTTTATAACACCCAGGATTAGCTTCTACCGGTCGTTCTGTGACTACCTGCTATCCTTTGTGCCGGTTTGTTGACCGTTCCCGGGCGAATGTTTGCTAACATTCTTTCTCTCTGTGACCTTTCAGGAATTAGTTAAAGATAGTTTTAGTTGGTCGAAACCTTCTAATATCTCCATTCCGAGAATTATATAAGTTACTGTGAAAAATATTATCTGGAAAATATGGATTTCGAAACTTTTAAAGCTAGGACAACTGATTACTCATCGAAGAAAGGAAACATGGCCGAAACTAGTCACAATCACAAATACTTGGTGATTAAAATGAAATCTACAGAAAACTCGTTTAATTCAGTCAGCCCTTTCTTGGTTGAACGATGGCTCACTAGGTTCGGAAAAGACATAATTCCCAGGATAATTAAACAAAGTGGCACACTACTAGTAACTATTTGGGCAAGTTACTAGTAGTGTGCCACTTTGTTTAATTATCCTGGGAATTATGTCTTTTCCGAACCTAGTGAGCCACCGTTCAACCAAGAAAGGGCTGACTGAATTAAACGAGTTTTCTGTAGATTTCATTTTTATCACCAAGTATTTGTTGCATCAAGACTCTGTGAAGAAAAGGATTTCTACGGAAACGAAATAGCTGTAACCCCACACAATAGACTCAACTACTCTAAAGCAATCTTCTCCTGTGACGAAGTAACTAACTTATCGGATAATGAACTTGCCCAGGAGCTTAATGTGCAGGGAGTCAGACACATCAGGAGGTTTCAAACGAAAAGGAATCCGCAGAAAACACTTTTCGTAGCGACCTTTAATAGTGAAGTTATTCCCGAAAAAATCAAAATCGGGTATATTATTACACCACTAAGGACCTATGTACAACTCCCATTAATCTGCTATAAATGCTGGGGATACAACCACACCAGTAGAGGATGCAGAAAGACGGAAGAAGTATGCAGAACCTGTGGGGAAGGCAAGCACGAGGGAAAGTGCTCTAAAATCCTGTGTAAGAACTGTAAAGGTGAGCACCCTGCGTGTGATAGAGAATGTCCAATGCAGAAGAAGGAAGTGATCATCAGAAAGAAATTGGCGCATGAAAGATTGTCCTACTGGGAGGCGAGAAGAAGAATTTCTCCACGGGTGTCAACGACATATTCCTCCACGACAAAGACTGTCAATGAGGAAGACTCAAAGAAATTTGAGTCTATTAACAAGGGTCTATCAGGTATCAAAGCACAATTGCTCCTACTACAGGAGCAACTCTCACTCATTTCCTTAAAATTTTTTGGTGAGAAGAATATAACGGACTTGGTGAAAAAAACAAACAGACGAAAAGCAGGAGACTCGCGCAGAAAGAACCAGCCCGCGCGAAAGGTCCAAGATCCCAGCTGCAGATTCAAGCAAGGAGACTTCTAATCCTCCAGCAGAAGCTGCTTCAGGATCGGTGATAATACCTGTAGAGGACAATGTTGAAGATTCCTTTAGCTCTAAAAGGTTAGTGGGAAATTCATCTAAACAATCAAAGACAACAAATCTTAATCTAAGGTCTAGTGAACGCAACAAAAATAAATAATGACCTCTTTTTTAATCATCCCTAACATTACGTTTATTATTCATTGTCCTTTACCTCAAATTAAATCTATTACAATTTTCAAATTGAATCTCCCCTATTTTACATCAATTATTTCATTTACTAACATTCAAATTCAACTTACAGAAGTGCTTTACGTATTATTCTGTGGCATCTTCGGTATGAAAACAAAATGCATGATCAAAATCTTAAAATTATTACCTGAGAAATTATCTATGATTTTCAATATTCTAGCCATTTCTTATAATACGAAATTTCCGTCCCCATTGACATTACAGAGATTTAAAAAGGTAAAAATATATGAAAAACGCTTGCTATATTACCCAATAAAATATAAAAATATTGTTTTCCTATATATACAAAAGTTTATTTACATACTGTGTAATTTAGATTCGCTTAATCTATCTTTTTTCAATGATTCTACAATGGAATATGAACGGACTAGAAAGGCATAAGGATGACCTAAAGCACTTAGTTAAGTCAGAAAAAATTCAAATCGTTGCACTTCAGGAAACTCACACAACACCCAACAGAAACGCTTCATTATTAGGTTTCACGACATATAAATATGATTACACATTAGGAGGAAAAGCATCTGGTGGTGTAGCTATATTTGTTAAAGATACAGTTTATAACGAACCACTTATCCTTAGAACTACACTGCAAGCAGTTGCGTGTGTAGTGTACATGCCCTTCCGAATGACTGTTTGTAATATATACCTTCCACCAAGAGATAGGATCGTCCCCACGGAACTACAAGACTTACTGACTCAGCTTCCACGGCCATTAATGTTCCTTGGCGATTTTAATGCTCTTAGTATTTTATGGAACTCTGAAATAACAAACACAAAAGGCAGGATAATTGAAACTATTCTCGATAACCATGACATGATTCCCCTCAATGACGACTCGCCAACACATCCATACACACGGACTGGTACCTTCTCAAACATTGACGTGACAACTTGCTCACCTGACATCATCCAGCGGTTTACTTGGAAAGTCAAAACAGATCCCCTTAATAGTGACCACTTCCCGATAGTAATCCACTTTAATACACCGAGTGAACCATTTCAAACAGTTGAAAGATTCAATACAAACAAAGCAGACTGGGCGGGGTTCAAAGAGTACTTAACGGACAGACTAAGAATAGAAAACTTAAACGATATAAACGACTTCAATGACTTAGTAAAAACAGCTGCAGAAATCTACATACCTAAGAATAAGACAGTAAACAAACACATTCCTGTCCCTTGGTGGAATGAACGATGTAAAAAGGCCGTAAAGGAAAAACGTACTGCTCTTAACAACTTCAAGCGCACTCCATCAACTGAACTGCTAACGAAATATAAAAGAGCGAAAGCTGTTTGTCGACATGTAATAATTGAATCTAAGAGGCATAGTTGGATAGAGTTTATTTCAACATTAAACAGACATTCTTCACCTAAAGCTATTTGGGAAAACCTTAGAAAAATTCAACATAAAAAATATAAAGCACCCATATCTGGACTCAAAACACCAAACACGATACTCACAGACCACAATGATATCGTAAATGCTCTAGCTAACCACTTCTATGAAATATCAAAAACTTCTGAAAACAACCCATCACTCAGTAACGAACCTAACATTTTTGCTATACCTGACGCGAATAATGCAATAAACGAACCATTCACACTTCATGAATTACAGCTTGCATTATCTAAGACACAAGATACTTCCCCTGGACCCGACAACATTACCTACTCAATGATTAAACATCTTCCAGATATTGCTCTCATTCAATTATTGCGTATCATGAACTCAGTTTATGACTCTGGGACTGTCCCTGAATGTTGGAAAAGCAGTATCGTTATTCCAATACTGAAACCTAATAAAGAAAAATCAGACATTGCAAGTTACAGACCGATATCACTGACCAGCTGTGTCTGCAAATTGCTTGAAAGAATGCTAAATAAAAGATTGATGTGGTTAATTGAATCAAAAAAACTACGTTCAATGTTTTAATGTGGTTTTAGACCAAATCATTCAACGTTAGACCACATAATACGATTGGAATCATATATCATAGATGGTTTCCTCAATAAAAAATCAACATTAGCCGTCTCATTTGACATAAATAAAGCATTCGACACAGTATGGCAAGGAATCGTCGTAACTAAGCTCTATGAATGGGGTGTTAGAGGAAAGGTCCTTAACTTTATAAATTCCTTTCTCACTAACAGAACATTCAGAGTAAGAAATGGAACTTGCCTTTCAGGTGTCTTTAAACAAGAAATGGGCGTTCCTCAGGGCAGTGTACTCGGTACTACATTATTTCTCATAGCAATGGATACAGTAAAAGAACATATTCCTCCTGATGTGCAATACGGCTTATATGTTGATGACCTATTAATTTTTTACTCGTCCCATTCAGTAGAAGAAGCAAAAAACAAAATTCAAGACGCTATTCATTCACTAGGACACTGGCCCTGAAAACTGGACTGACTTTCTCGACAAACAAGACGAAATCTATTTTATTTACTAGAAAAAGACAAAACACCAACTACACTCTGCATTTAAACAACATACCTGTTATTCAAACAGATGTGTTAAAATTCCTAGGTCTACACTTTGACAGACGCCTCACATGGGTTCCCCACCTAAAGGACCTTCTCAAAAGATGTAAACAATCGTTACATATTTTAAGAATCCTTGGTAATACAAAATGGGGGGCCGACAGACGTGTAATGCTAAGCGTCTACCGATCCTATACCAGATCACTCCTAGACTATGGATGTGTAGCATACTCGTCTGCCAAACACAAACACATACACTGAACATGCTAAACCCTATACACAACACTGCAATTCGACTAGCCCTTGGTGCCTTTAGGTCAAGCCCCTCAGTAAGTTTGTATGCTGAATCAGCAGAACCTCCATTGCACATTAGTAGAGCTATGCTTATAAGTAAATTTTATAATAAAATTATTTCGTATCCCAATACCTCTTGTATAAGTGACATACTAGACAACCCTCATGCTGACGGTTATGAACGCAGAGAAGGCCACATTCGACCGTTCATAATAAGATATCGTAGAGTGAAAGAGGAGTTTGGTCTTAGCAATCCAAACATTATTACACACAAACTTACACTAACACCTCCTTAGATAACTCAAAATTATAATATAGATTTAACACTCAAAAATTCAAAAAGACAAATCCAGCCAGTACAATATTATACACAGAATACTTTAAATCATTTATTACAAAACACAAAAATTGCCAAACATTTTACACTGATGGGTCCAAAACGCCAAATGGTGTCGGATCTCCAGCTATAATCCAAGATAGCATCTTCCGTTTAAAGCTACCACCATATTCTAGCATATTAGAAGCCGAGCTCCGTGCTATCCTTCTTGCACTACAGAACGTCCCATTAACCCACCAGCCACATCATCTGTAGCGACTCTTTGAGTTCACTCCAGTGCTTACAGAACATGTACACAACACATCCTACATGCATAGAAATTATAGAGCAAATTCACAATTTACATACATTTGGAAAGCACATCACACTATGGTGGCTGGCAGGACACAAAGACTTAGGACAAAGCACGACTGCTGACTTACAAGCAAAACTTGTGACGGAGGAACCAACTTATGGCCAACTTAAATTGTACCACAAAGAAGTTTCACGGCAAAGTAAAAACGACATAAAAGACAAATGGCAACTGAACTGGTCGAGCATAACAGAAAACAAACTTCGACAAATTAAACAGACCGTAAGCGACTGGGCTTCGTCATACAGGGATTCAAGGCGAGAAGAAGTAGTGTTAGCCAGACTAAGGATAGGCCACACACGTATAACTCATGAATGGGCCATTCCATGTCAATTCAACCAATGAAAGTACTGTTTACAACCTGACCCTCTTAGATTTTTTTGAAATTTTGAATCCTAATAGCTCTAACAACTCCTTGAATGGTACAATTTTTTGAAAAATTTTATCTGTTTCCGTTTTTTTACTATTAATTTTCAAAGTATTGAATAACTGCCTTTTTATGGTCAACTGGAAAATGTTAATTCCTTGATAGATTGAGTTCTATTTTAGCTAGAACAGTCAGTGTAGTCTCATTGTTTAGCTTATTAAATGGACTTTAATTTGATATACAACAAGACCAACTTATTACAAATTTTACTTTTCAAAACATTTTTCGAAAACTTGTACGTAACGGTTTTCCAAAAACTGTACTTTTAAAATTCTGAAAAAAATATATTTGAACCTTCAGTCCATTGACTACATATGCTGTTAGTTTCATAATGGGATGGGAATGGGATCATATTATAACATAATTTTGACGTTGTAATTGTCACTGGGTAGTTGGTAAAAATATGGTGAGTGATGGATATTTGTATTGTAAATTCAGCAATAAGCATCCCTGATCAAAATTTGATTTTTTTTTTCAGACAGAACTAAAATTACAGGGGAAATTTGAAAAAATAAAAAATTACTGGAACCCAGAAATTGCACCCTTTCATTCCTCGACTCAACTTTACTGGAACTTCAATAAAAGTGAAGTTGAAATGGTAGGTAACTGATTTAGACACAGATACTGTAGCCTTTAATGAAAAAATATGTGGTAGTTTTATTGCCTGTGAATATGAGGACCAGTGGTGGCTGGACAAACAACAAAAATGAGGAGATGGATGAAATAAAATTTAATATCCAACGTGTCTCAATTATTACAAATTTAATTTTTCAAAAAATGTTTTGAAAATTTGTACAAAAACGATTTTTGAAAACTGTACTTTTAAAATTCTGAATATATTTCAATCTTCAGTTCATTGACTACATATGCTGTTAGTTGCATTATGGCAACATTTTACAACATAATTTTAACTGATTTAGGCTCAGATCCAGTAGCCTTCAATGAAAAAATATGTGGTGGTTTTATTTCCTGTGAATATGACGACCAGTGGTAGCTGGCATGTGTACTCAACAAATTACACAGTTTAAATGTATTATCACAATAGCACAAAAATGGGTATGACCGTTTATTAAATGTTATAAAGTCATTTTTTTTTTTTTTTTTTTTTTTTTTTTTTTTTTACCCATTGCCATCCCATAATAAAACCAGCATCATTTGCAGTCTAAAATTATTTATTTTTTGAAAAATGGAAATTTGTAATAATTGAGACACGTCGGATATTCAATTTTATTTCATCCATCTCATTTTTGTTGAGTACACATGACAGCCACTACTGGTCCTCATATTCACAGGCAATAAAACTACCACATATTTTTTCATTAAAGGCTACTGTATCTGTGTCTAAATCAGTTACCTACCAGTTCAACTTCACTTTTATTGAAGTCCGAGTAAAGTTGAGTCAAGGAATGAAAGGGTGCAATTTCTGGGTTCCGGTATTTTTTTTTTTTTTTTTTTTTTCAAATTTCCCCTGCAATTTTAGTTCTGTCTGAAAAAAAAATCAAATTTTGATCAGGGATGCTTATTGCTGAATTTACAATACAAATATCCATCACTCACCATGTTTTTACCAACTACCCAGTGATAATTAAAAAAAAAAAAAAAAAAAAAAAAAATCAGTCCCGTAACAGGCCACAAGGGCCCAGAGGGGCAGATACTGTAGAGGTATCTGATTCTTGACCATCCGGCACACTAGGGAGATAGTGTGGTCAACACTATGCTCCGGCCGCCTGATTTTCCCCTTGGCTGCTTCGACTGCCAGAGTCATTAGCACCCAAGGTACCCATTATTAATTAAATTAATTAAAGGCTGGGTGAGCCTAGGGACGATCTGGGACCCTAAATCCAACGCTCGAACGGCAGCACTAGAAGAAAAAATCTTTAGTGCGCGCTCGGGTTTTGAACCTGGTCCTCCAGTTCATTAGTCGAGTGCTCTACCACTGAGCTAACCTCGCCCCCTACCCAGTGACAATTACAAAGTCAAAATTATGTTATAATATGATCCCATTCCCATCCCATTATGAAAATAACAGCATATGTAGTCACTGAACTGAAGATTCAAATATATTTTTTTCAGAATTTTAAAAGTACAGTTTTTCGAAAACCGTTACGTACAAGTTTTCGAAAAATGTTTTGAAAAGTAAAATTTGTAATAAGTTGGTCTTGTTGTATATCAAATTAAAGTCCATTTTATAAGCTAAACAATGAGACTACACTGACTGTTCTAGCTAAAATAGAACTCAATCTATCAAGGAATTAACATTTTCCAGTTGACCAAAAAAAGGCAGTTTTTCAATACTATGAAAATTAATACTAAACAAACCGAAACAGATAAAATTAAAAAAAAAATTGTTTTTGGTTATTTTTTGTTAGAGTAACCAACCTACCAAATTTTATTATAATCCAAGAAGGTCGGGTTGTGACCCTTGTTGATTTGACATGGAATGACCCGAATACCTTATGACAAAATCTGATAAACCACTGTGCCAAATCTGTAACAAAGATCTCACAGTTCAACATATACTGACTGTAATTTGAGAAAAGACGTGGAAATTCCACGAGACATGAGCGAACTACTCCGTGATAGCAGTCACCATATCAACGCTATACTTACCTTTCTTAAAGACAACAATATTTTTAACAAAATTTAACAAACCCCAGACCAAACTCCTAAAATAGTCAACATATGAGTGTAGTATGTATTACAACAACCACTTAATTTTCTTAATTCATTGTCTAGACGACCCAAACTATGCTTTTAACATCGCCGTTGAAAGGTTTTTTTTTTTTTTTTTTTTTTTTTTTTTTTTTTTTTTTTTTTTTTTTTTTTTTTAAATAAACATCACTCATGACGTAATATATTCTATTCATTTATTCATCACTATTTTATATAGGATCCTTCCTATTGATTGTACATGGGGCTATTGTTCTTATGTATGTTGTCATATTATGCATAGAACCTACATTGTAAGTAGAAACTGTTGCGATTATATATAGTCATATTGCACATAGGAACTATTTTCTTCGTTTCTTTTATAATTATAAGTTTTTCTTAAAAATGTATTGTTTTTTACTAGTAATTATGTAATATTGTAACTATTTTGTTGTTGTTATGTATTTCTATTTTATATGTGTACCTGGGCGAAACGCTATCAATGCGGGGTGCTCATAAATTATAAAAAAAAAAAAAAAATTAGCCTTAGTGCTCCTGAAAAAGTATCAACTGATGTGTGTGTAGAAGAGGGGTATTAATAAAATGAATGGACTTTCCTCAAGTGAATTTCGAACGAGAAACAATAACTTAGAAAGACAGAAGGGTGTTAAATTTGCATGGGGTGTTTGCGGGGTCCCTTGCAGGTTGACCAGGCAGTGCTAACTATCAGCCACTGCCAACTCCCTCAGGGGACAGACCCAGCCACCCATTAATAAATCCCTCCATTCTCTCTTGTCTTATTCAGTTCTCAACCATGCGCATTCCACCTGCCCTGATTAACTCATGGGATTTATTTCAAAGATGTTTATGGACTGGGAGTCCCTGAGAATGGAGTCCTGCTCTATACCTTATCCGGAATAAACTCAAAATGCTCTTGAAAAAATTACAGAATTAATGATGGTTCAACATTCTGTTTAAATAATAACAGAAAGGTATGTTTTAGAGGAAACTACACGTAGAAAAATTGTAATTCGAGAACCGAAATCTCAAATGTTATGTTCAATTATCGGGATTGGCTGTTGCTTGTTGCTGATACTCCCAAGGGTGGGGACTGCACATGACCTAGTATCCTTCCATTAGTATAAAACATTCTATTATAAGTTATTAAAAATGATTTTTAATTATAAAACTTACAGATTCCTCGAAGCCTCAGTGAACTGTTATCTGATAGGAGCCCCCACATTGATATCATACTGACATACTTAAAGACGACAAAGACATATAATAAAATATAATTATACCACACATAACTCCCAAGTCAAAGTTTCTTATTTCAGGATAATATACCTCAGATATCAACTCCGCAAATATCGTTATGATTACTATTTATTATTACCGTTAAAATTATAAGTTTAATTCTGTATTTATTTATTTTATTAATTCCTTATATATTTCTTTATTATTTTTTATTATTATTCTTTTCTTCATTTCATTTTCCGTACCCTTTAATTTTTTTACTGTTCCTTAGCTTATAATTTATTATTTTATTTATTATATTTTATATAAATTCTTTTAGGGCAGATCACCATTGCTGTGCAGCTCATAAGATAAAATAAAAAAAAAAAAATTATAAAACATTAAAAATTTAAGTTCGGCAGATATTGAACTATCGGAATTGTTATTAATATCAGTATGTGGCGAGTAAATTTGGTAAAAGCTTTCAATCAAACAACAAAAGTATACGAAGGTGGTTTATAAACAATGAATAACAGGGTTGGCTCATTATTCAATAAATGTTTATTAAATAAGAATTTATTCAGTTATTCATTGAATGATTTTTTTTTTTTTAAATTTAATGAAGAATTTTTTTTCATTCTTTAATCATTATTTTGATACATTTAAAATAATGTGGTCCATGGAACAACAAACGCAGATTCTTTCAAAATGCAGTAACTTAAAAAAGGATGTTTCATTTAAATTAAGAAAAATTTTAATGAACATAGTCATTTTTATTAGAAAATATTGTTAAAATAATCAATTATTTTTAAATTTTAGTCAAATTAATCAATTTCATTAACAAAAAAAAAATATTCATTCAAATAAATAACTTTTATTCATCATTTTTATTCTATAAACATTGAAATTCAATAAATCATTGTTATTCAATAATGCATAAAAATAAAGAGTTACACAATTAATTGAATCACCTAATAACAAATGAAAAATAATTCATTATTCAGAATGAATTAACAGATTTATTCATTATTTTGAATGATTTTTGCCCAACACTGAACTAAGCTTAACGGATGTGCAATCATTTCTCATCAAACCTGATAAAGGCTTGAATTTCAGGTTGAACGTTGGCTAAAATAAAACGCATTCACAAAAAAGTCCGTCTCGCAGGAACTGCATCATCTTAGCAAGGTAGAATATAGAAGCAGTTATTATTTTGGTTCCACCAGTCTTTTTTTTAATTAATTATTATAATGGCGTGTCAACCCTTAAGGTCACTAACGCCATTCCTGTGTGTAGTAAAGTCTTGAAAGGTCATGATTTACGATCTTACCTGGAAGGGTCGGCTAACACTAGGTCCCGCTAGTTACAAGGTCTTGGAATCATCATAAAAAACGTAGTTCTATTAAGATATTTCCACACGACCAAACCTTGACTATCTACCTTCGCACTCCCAACAGTTAACCATCTCCTCTCAATAAAATAAATATACTTATATCAACTGCTAAATGTCCATTAATTCATATTTCCATGCAATTTTTTTTTTTTTGAGTGCTTCAAATTCCTGTAGTAGGGGGTAAGGGTTGTATAGTCGTTATGTGCCTAGTGACAAAGTAATCAATCATTTTACGAAGTAATATTAACGCAGTAAAATTAACAGGATTTGTTCATGTGTAAAACTACTTGATTATTTAATTTTTGACGTTCATTATTATTAAGTAAGAATTTGAGGACGGGTTATCTATGGGTTACTACCCTTTTCTAGCCAGGATAGGTCTGATGCCTTTTCTTTTTTTCTGAAGCAACCACCCCACAGTGGCACGGAGTGTTAAGTCCTCACGCCTTAACACTCACCGGGCCTCCAAAACTACTTGAAAATAATTATTTAATAAATATATATTAATTAAAATATTTTAATAAATACAATTTATTTCACATGCTATACTCTCCTATATAATGATTGTTTTGCGCCATGTGTTGTGGCATAGTGTAACCATAAAGAATGTTACTAGGTTATATTGAGATTACCTTGCACTAGTGTTAGTTGGATCCGTAACTGAAAAGAAGTTCTAACAGGCAAGTTTCATTATGATATCCTCATGATGACGCGTACATTATCCGAACCATTCCGTGTAACTTACATACAACATACAAGTTAGTCCACTGTAGGTCACAGTCTCTGAAGTTGCTCTGTGAACAACGAGGTCCAAGGGCCTATTATATATCAGGAAACATTATTTTCCTTTATTTCTATAATAGTGTAACAAACAGTACGACCACATAACATAGTCTTAAAGAAAGACTACAATACTAAGACTGTAATAATAAAAAGAGCAGTAGAGAAGTGTATGGTCTTAAAACCCTGCAACTTGCATGCAATTTCATCGGATTTGCAATAGGGTTTAATTTTTATTTTTCCTCGTGTTTATTTAAATTGTATCTTCTAATTATACACAATCCACTTTTATGTTATTTATTTTTATAAACAGGTGCTAGGCTCAGTTAATTTCTTTTTCTTCTTAGTTTCCCTTCTTTTGACGAGAAAACGCGTTCATCTTCTTTAGTAGACGCCCATTGATTCATAAATGCTTGTGTCAAATGTAGAGTATATTCTGTTATATTTCTGCATCTTTTGTTACATTCATCCATCATAAGATTACTGGGATCTAAATTAACGCAAAAAAAAAAAAAAAAAAAAAACACACAAGAAAAACCGGATGTGGTTATGTTTTCTATTTTTCAATATTAACGCATTGTTTTAGGTATTTTGTAAGTTCATCAATGCATTGGCTACAATCCGAAAGTAAAACTGTACGGTAATTTAGGACTTGTTCTAAGTTAACAGACTTTCAGAATCAGCATTATGGATATGTCTTTATTACTTTAGATACCAACATATATATCTGTCTAATCTTCAATTGTTGTAGGAATGTGTCAATCGTGTCTGAGGTTCACTTTTCATCTGGTTAACATGTCCACTTGAAGTTGTTTTTAGCTAAAATGTTCCAAAACGAAAAATAATCAATATTATTTGCTTCTACGAAATTAAGTTTTAACAATAACAGGTAGATTTTATGAATATCTGCTTTTTGGTCACCGGAATATCAGTGATTACGGGAACTTATGAAAAAATCAAAAAATAATCTTGATAATAATTCTTTTGATCATCCATGAAACAAGAACATCGTGATGCATAAAATCATCGGTGGCTTTTCGAAAGATTACCTATAAATGTGACAAGCCCCACCACCCTCCACCTCCCCAAAGGGATATAACATTTAAATGAACTTGTTACATTCAACAAATATTAATTTGAATAGCAGGTTACAGAATAAGTACAACAAATTATATTATATATATAAATATATATATATATATATATATATATATATATATATATATATATATATATATATATATATATATATAATGTATAATATTTTAGCCAAGTTTTATACACCGGTTTTCATCATGGGCGTATATAGAAAATAATTTCGGAGGGGGCTGGGAAAATTTCGGGGGGGGGGGCTGAGACCATTTCCGGTGTATGGAATACTAACAGTTTAGATCTTGGAAGAGTTTTAGCCAACTTAAACGTTATTACACCCAAAATAGAATATGTTTTATGAACTAAATAATCTTATTTAATTTATGGAAGCGTTGATCGTCGGGGTTTCGGTCAGTGTTCTTATTCAATAAAACACATTTTATTTGCTAAAATGTATATTTATTGCCGCCAACGTTTCGGCTTGCTATACAAGCCATCTTCAGGGCTGTAAAAACATATATCTTCAGGGACATATGTATATGTTTTTACAGCCCTGAAGATGGCTTGTATAGCAAGCCTAAACGTTGGCGGCAATAAATATACATTTTAGCAAATAAAATGTGTTTTATTGAATAAGAACACTGACCGAAACCCCGACGATCAACGCTTCCTACTTCCGAACGGTCGACCATATCTTCTCAATTATTTAATTTATTTTTAAGGGTTTTATGAAACTTTTACCGATCAAATCAAAATTTCGGGGGGGGGGGGGCGCAGCCCCCTCAGCCCCCCCTTGTATACGCCCATGGTTTTCATAGATAACCGTTGTTAAGTAATGTTGAGCGTGGCCAGTACCTGAAGAGGAACCGTCCACGAGTTCTTGTGCAAGTCGTATAAAATAAATCGTTCATGAAGCGAAATGAGTTACTAGTATAAGAAAATAGTGGAGAATAAAATTATGATTCTGTACTTTTTTAATTTTCTAACTTATTTAGTAATTAATTTAAATTATTGCGAGAGTCACTTATATATTTAGATTCTTTATTGTCGCCATTATTTCCCGGTTATATATGTTCTCTCTCTCTTCCTAAATATATATATATATATATATATATATATATATATATATATATATATATACATTCGGGGCATTGTAGATGTCATATATTGTACTAAATTATTTTCTTAATTTCAAATTATACTGCAGGGGTTTAGTGTAAATAATTTATGCACTAATTGGATTTCTTCTCCGTGGCAGCATATAAATGAATTCGTTATTTTTCAAAATGTATTGTTTATATGAAATCTGTACACGATATCTACGTTTTAAAGAATCATGTCAATGCTCATAGAGATAAGTGAATAAGCAATAAAGAAAAATACATAATCAAATCAAATGTATGTATTCATTAGAATGGGCCAGCTTATCACTGGAGGCCATTAACAAAGAAAGAACGATTAAAAAAACACGCAGTTTGTCAACAAAGCCGTACCTTGCCGTTGTATGTTTTACTATAAGAATGAGCTTCTAATGGTGACACCAGTCAATAAAGGCCGTCACGCAGGAGCTGCATAACTAAGCACTTTCCTCAGAATTTGGGTAGTGTAGACTGCTTTCCAGAATAATTTGCTTAAATTATCCTATAAAAATAAAATAAAAACATGAATAGTTCTCTTTTAATTTTGTAAGCAGTAAGTGTTCAAATATTAATTTTGTAATTAATTTGCATCCTGAGTTATGTTTACACATGGCACCTACTACACTACTTCATTAATACAAAAAAACTTCATATTTTCGCCTTTTGATCTGACGCAGGAACAGGATACAGTGCCTCTAGTGGGAGATAGCGCTTCTTGCGGCGGCCGTGTGAACCTACGCCTGAAGGGCTATTCTATTGAAATATATTACAAAGTTAACCCCCCTTTCCGATAGACCGATTTAGATCATTTATACAAAACTTCTTTGTCATGAGTTACCCTCGGCGCATAGCGCGTTTCGTTACATTACAGCAGAAATTACGACCGGTATGAGTATATTTGTAATTTGGGTCCGGAGTAAACCCCCCTCCTCATGAACTGATTTTGATTATTTTTACAACACATACTTACCTATAGATTACCATTACGAAAACCGAATTTCGTCAAAATATAACAAAAATTACGGCTGGTAGTGGCGAATTGGTATTGTGGGTCCGGAGTAAATCCCCCTCCTAATGAACCGATTTAGTCTATTTTTACATCTCACTTTTCTCTCTATATTACCACTACGAATACCAATTTTCGTTGAAATATAACAAATATTACGGCTGGCATGGTCAAATTAGTGTTTTGGGTTCGGCGTAAACCCCCCCTTCCGGTGGACCGATTTTGGTGGTTAACGAACTCGTTCAATCGTTTGCTAATTGAATGCTATATACCAAGTTTCGTGAAGAAAAAACAAAAACTCTGGCCTCTATCGTGTTAACAGACACACACACACACACACACACACATATGCATATATATATATATATATATATATATATATATATATATATATATATATATATATGTATATATAAATTTTAACGGGGGTCATTTTCGGTGTCTACTAGGTAGGATCGATAAAATTTGAAGACATTTTTCAAAAATTCCGTCATGAGAGCAACCTCAATAGCTACTTTCCTTCGGAGGAAAGTGCTAAAAAGGCTATTATGTCATCAATTTCTTAAAAGCGGATTGATAATAATTCACATTTTTTCAGATGTTATTGAAATCATCATAATGCAAAAACAAGAATACTGAATTTGTGATGTCATTATCTGATTATGAAGTCCTTGGACTTGAGAAATTCGCCAGCCAAGATGAGGTTAGGAAGGCATACAGAAAATTAGCTTTGAGATATCATCCCGATAAGAATAATGACGTTGGAGCAGAAGACAAATTTAAAGAAATCACCAATTCTTATAAGGCTTTAATTGGTGAGAGTAATAATCAGAACGCTTCATATGAGGATATAAGTAGTTTTTACTCGAATGATTATTTACGAAGGGTGTATAGAACATTCTCTAGTCATGACAACGCAGCATTTTATGTTTTCCAGTCCGATTTGGAAGAAGAGGACGAGAGTACAGACAGAATTTCAGACCTTTCAGACGACGAACTTATGGGAGAATATATCTTTAGGAAGAATATGTATGATGATCTTCGTGATATGGCTGACAAGGCCTTCGGAAGGAATCGGACACGATCGAAGGATCGCGGAAAGGAATCGAAAGGATCACGTCTGATCTCTTCAGACGAGGAAACGGAAGAATCGCAGGAAGAATGCAAAGAAAAAGAAGAGGAAGTAACGACGGATTTCACTTTGAACCGAGTCGATAAGAACAGAGTCGAATGCAATTTATTCCTAACGCTTGCCGAACTGATAACGGGGTCGACGAAGAAAATAGCCATCCCAAACAAGCAGAACGGGAAGAAGACTATAAAAATAAACACGAAACCGGGAAACCCTGTCGGAGCCAAGATAATATTCCCGAAAGTAAGCTTGGAGAAGGGAGATCCGCCTAAAGACTTTGTAGTGATTATTCGCGACAAGCCCCATCCTCTGTTCGTCCGCGAAGGGAATAACATCCTCTACGATGCTAAGATATCCTTAAGGACTGCACTTTGCGGAAAGAGCGTTACAATACCAACATTGAGCGAAAGTTTTGTATTTAATCCTGTGGATATAATAACTCCTGACAGGCAAGAGCGGTTTCCCGGGAAGGGTCTACCAGTATCCATTGATAACAATGATAGGGGTGATCTTATTGTAACATTCAGGATAGAATTCCCTCAGACTCTAACTAAAGCAAGTAAAAGGATTCTAGAAGTAGCTTTGCCTCCATAATGAGTTTTTTAATAAAGGTTATTCTAATGAAAAAGGCATATTGAAAAAAAAAAAGAAAAAGAAAAACAACTTTTGGTTACATTTCTTAATACATTATCTGTTTACTTATATATCAAAATTGTCTATATTTCATCAGCAGCAACAAAAGCCATAGTATATGATGATAAATCTTGAATAAAAATATCCACTGGCGACTCGGATTTATTTACTTTCTCAGTGATATTCAGCATAAACAGTTGTTTTTTCTGGCCTCGCCATATGTTTATCAAAAATCGATTTGAATTCCTGTTCATTTCGTATGCCATTAAAAATAATTCATTAAATGTTAATACCCATTTATTATTAACAAAGAATTTCAGGACGGTTTATCTATAGGTTACCACCCTTTTCTAGCCACGATAGGGCTGATGCCTTTTCTTTTTTATAAAGTGGTGGAAATCGAACGCACGACCTTAGACACGGAGTTTTAAGTGCTCACGCCTTACACCCACGGCCAGCGGGCTTCCTTTTAAAAAGTAGCTTATGCATATTATAAGATATAGTAAATTGCTAAAAAAAAATATTTATGATGTAATGGCCCATGAAAAGATGACATGGAACAAGTTGGGGGGGGGGGGAGACACAATACTTATTCCTCTCTCTATACATACTTATTAAATATAAGTATAATAATATTTCAATTATTCTATTCCGAAAACAACATTGTCTTCAATATTAGAAACCAGGGTACTGTCTTGAACACAACTTTTTTCTTGTACTAGTTTCACTGTAGTCTTAGGCTCCTGATGGCCTAGGAGTTCTCTTACCTCAAATCACAACCTGTTCTTCCCGGTGGAAGAAGAGAAGAAACGCAGTAAAACACTTGTTGAGAGATGGTTGATACCGATAATCTTAGGCTTTTACAATTTTAGCCATGCCCAAGATTCTAGGATTCTTGAAAACGAAGAAAGTTCTATGAAGTTACTGAGATTCTCACAACTTTAAGAATGTAGAATTCTTTCGAATTCACCAGAAAAACTTCTGAAGTAGTTTACTATCGGCTAGATGTGAGATGACAAGCATTTCTTACTCTCTGGGGTTTTGAAGTTTCTTCCCCACCACGCGGAAGTACTGGCCACATAAATAATACTGGCAATAAGGGCTGAGTGTGGCGTGTCTACTTTAGTCAATGTCAAGGCAACATATGGCCACCTACTTCGTGTCTCCGTCTCTAGGATATATCAGAACTTTTTAAGCATCAACGCTGGCAATTCGAGAACCATGAATTTTTCTCAGAATAAAAAAAAAAAAAAAAGGTTCACTGGGAGTTTACGTTTTTACCTTCTTTTTGGACATATAAATTATTTCTAAGAGGTACAGATAAACTGAAAGACGCAATAGTTTTTCAAAACATAATTCTATGACCACAACGTCAGCTACTGATTTTAATTTTAAAATCTAGGCGCACGGTAGTGCGCCAGGCCAAGTTCCGACCTAAGCATACTGTGTGTATATTACAGGAGGTCTTAGAGCCGATTTTTACTCTCTCATAACTTTCAACCAGGTAAAGATAAAGTTATGAAATTTTACAGAGGTATTATACTACTAGATGTGAGTAAAACTGGAAATTTTCATAATTCTACCTCGAATAGTTTATGAGATATAAGCGATCGAAAATCGGGATTTATAGGACTCACTCACTCACTCACTCACTGACTCATCAAAATTATTAGGCACTTCCCATGATGCTAGAGACTTGAAATTTTGCAGGATGATAGATATTAAGGTGTTATTAAAGGAAAAAATCGAAAAATCCTGAAAAGTTGTGTTTGACTCTGCTTCCGGGGCGGGGGCGCGCCAGTTTTGTACTTCCTTCGTAAACCCATCGTTTCGTCCGAAACCCATGATGTGGGGTATCAAATGAATCGTCTCGGTATGAAGAACCTATATTTGATGTTTTAAGAAACATTTAGGCGCATATAGGCTTGGTAAAAATCGTACACCAGCTGTCTGTCTGTATGTTTGTCCCTTATATAAATCCGAACCGTTTGATCGATTTTGACCAAACTTGGGACACAGATGGGTCTTGATACGGGGAGAATCATAGGCTAGTTCAATATCGTCTATCAGCTGTTTGCCTAACTGTTTATTCCTTATACAAATCCACACGATTTGACCGATTTTGACCAAACATGGTACACAGGTAGGTCTTTATCCGGGTAGTGTCAAAGGCTAGGCAACAATCGTCTATCAGCTGTCTGTCTCCATGTTTGTTCCTTACACAAATTCACACCGTTTGACCGATTTTGACCAAACTTGGCACACAGGTAGGTCTTGGTCCGGGAAATGCACTAGGATAGGTACAAAAGGACTTTCAGCTGTCTGTCTGCATGTTCGTTCCTTACACAAATTCACACCGTTTGGCCTATTTTGACCAAACTTGGCACGCAGGTAGGTCTTGTTACGGGAGTGTCATATTACCTATGACCTTATGTACTTTTTGTCCCATCGGAAAACCATCATTCCTTCTGAAACCCATCATGTGGGGTATCAAATGAATTGTCTTGGTAAGGAGAACCTATATTTGATGTTTTAAGAAACATTTCGATGCATCTTAACAACAACACGTGTGACTTCTTTCTTAAATGTAGTAAATAAAGTCGTAGGGGTTAACTGCATAATATACTTCAAAGCAGATACTAAGTTTTTCAAAGTCGAGTCATCTAAATTACAAAAGTTTAGGATCACAAACCCAAAATGTATCGTCTTGGTTCTTTTCTTTTTCTTGAAGGCCTTCTACACTTTCCTTGTGGTGATCTTTATCTTCGGGATAAGGTTCCTGTGTTTTACAGTGTAATAGTTTAGTTAGGCGAGCAATCGACTTGACCTCTAGAGTAATGTCATCTGAAAAAGCTTCTAACTTTTCTAGTCTAGTGATTAGATGTATGTAGGTTGATTATTGGTATCAAATATCAAGCATTAAGGAGAACTTTATGCAGAATCCAAAGACCCTGGTTTTATATGAAGTAAAAAAACCAGTAGGTATGTGGCAACTAAATTTTATTTAATACTTCGAAAAAAGTAATGAGATCCCCAAAAAAAACATAAATGTGAAATAGAGGCCAAGTTCCTGTCCCACAAAGAAACACTCCCTTCCCCAAAAAGCGAGAAATATCTCCTCCTAAAACCTCCAAAAAACGCCTTACCATCCTACACTCCAAAAAAAGTAGTATGAGTTGGTGTATTAAGTGTACCATATTTTTCAACCAAAATTATTTACCAATACAAGAGATGATACAAGAAAGAAATGTCCAAGTTCATTACTTAGAAGACCTCGTAATTACTTACTAAGAAGAGTAAAGACACTTCAACTGACCTTTAAAAACAACAATAAAAATACTTATATCCAGTTACTAAAATATCACATTCCTCAAACAGGTATATTCATAAACTTGGCAATGTTTTTTTGTGCCGAAATTATCTTTAGAGAAAAACTAAACATTGCCAATTTTAAGAATATACCTGGTTGAGGAAAGTGATATTTTAGTAACTGGATATAAGTATTTTTATTGTTGTTTTTAAAGGTCAGTTGAAGTGTCTTTACTCTTCTTAGTAAGTAATTACGAGGTCTTCTAAGTAATGAACTTGGACATTTCTTTCTTGTATCATCTCTTGTATTGGCAAATATTTTTGGTTGAAAATATGGTACACTTAATACACCAACTCATACTACTTTTTTTGGAGTGTAGGATGGTAAGGCGTTTTTTGGAGGTTTTAGGAGGAGATATTTCTCGCTTTTTGGGGAAGGGAGTGTTTCTTTGTGGGGCAGGAACTTGGCCTCTATTTTACATTTATGTTTTTTTTGGGATCTTTAATAACTAGCGGGATTTATATTATAACTTTATAACAAGTAAATTCATCGAATGGTATCTATAAAGTAAATTAGTAAATAAGGATCCTAATAGATTAACCGTCTTAATTTTATCTCCGTCCTGTATATTTGTAGTAGATCAATATAATACTATATCATCCGTCCTGTATATTAGTAGTGGACCAATATTATATCATCCGTCATGTATATTTGCATTTACTGCATTCTAAAATAAATATTTTTTGATGAAGGGCTAAAACTGGTGTAGATTAATATAGGAATAGGTCCTCCCCGTGGTCTACTGTCCAGCATGCTGGAGGTGTGAGATCAAGTCCCGCTTGTAGCAGGATGAATTTTTTTCACCGATGGGCTGGCTGAAGACATTCCCTTCAACACCCATCCAATCTATTTTCTGTAGGATCATACTATTGAGAGATATATTCTTCCTTATAATCTTTTGATACTGAAATACAATTACTCACATAATAAATTTATTTTAACATATTTTTCCTGTAAATATGGCATTCTTGTCCATCGCAATTAGTTGTTATTTATTTCAGCTATACAAGTTAAACCTAGTTTATTGCTATCTAAGCGAAGCCCTAAATATCCAAATGCATACCAGGCTTAACAAGGCTCTAAGGAAAGGCAATTATTTCTCACCCCGACTTAGCGATCTCTCCCAGCTCTCGGTGTTCTACATAATATTCAAGGTAATTCTCACCACTTCTAAGACGCATTAATAAAATGCATATATATATATCTAGGCGGAGAGATAGGAGGAATAATAAAAGTCCGTCACGTAGGAGCTGCATAACTAAGCACTTTCCTCAGAATTTGGGTAGTGTAGACTGCTTTCCAGAACAATTTGCTTAAAATATCCTACATATAAATCAAATAATAACATGGATAGTTCTCTTTTAAATTTGTAATGAGTAACTGATCAATTATTAATTTGCTTAAAGTTATGTTTATACATGGTACCTACTACACTACGTAATAAATACAAAAAACCTCATATTATCGTCTTTTGATCTAACGCAGGAACAGGATACAGTCCCTCTAGATACAAAGCGCTCCTTGCGGCGGCTTTGTGAACCTACGTCTGGCGGGCTTTTCTATTGAAATATATTACAAATGAAACCCCCGCTTTCCGATTGACCGATTCAGCACATTTTTACAATACTACTTTCTCATGAGTTACCCGCGTTTCGTTTCAATACAGCAGAAATTACGACCGGTATGAGTATATTAGGAATTTGGGTCCGGAGTAAACCCCCCCTTCTAATGAACCGATTTAGTTTATTTTTACAACACATATTTACCTGTAGATTACCACTACGAATACCGAGTTTCGTCGAAATATATCAAAAATCACGGCTGGTAGTGGCGAATTGGTATTGTGGGTCCGGAGTAAACCCCCCCCCCTCCTAATGAACCGATTTAGTTTATTTTTACAACACATATTTACCTGTGGATTACCACTACGAATACCGAGTTTCGTCGAAATATACCAAAAATCACGGCTGGTAGTGGCGAATTGGTATTGTGGGTCCGGAGTAAACCCCCCCCCTCCTAATGAACCGATTTAGTTCATTTTAGTGCGGTTCCTCCCTCCCCCATAGGGAGGAACCCCGCTTATAAGGTTGATACAATGAAACAATCCGGAGGTGCCGACTAGAAAATTTCGTGTTTCAGAACCCCTAGAGACCGAAAATAACGGTGAATCAAAATTGTATATATATGTATATATATATATGTGTGTGTGTGTGTGTGTGTATATATTTATATATATATATATATATATATATGTATATATTTATTTATATATATATATATATATATATATATATATATATATTTGTCTGTTCGCTCATTTCTGGCTTCCCTGATGATCCGATTTTGATGAAATTTGGTACAAAAATCCGTCCTCCAATTTGAAAGGTCAAGTTTGTTAACCAGCAAAATCCGCCCACTGGAAGATGGCGTTTGGGGCGAAATTCGCGCAGAAAAAATCGTAACGCTTACGTTTTTGAGTTCATAAGCTTGTAAGTACTCTTTTTATAGGCTTCTTGGGCTAGGAAAACGAATGAAAACATTTTCAAGGCGATAGCTTTAACCGTTGTCGAGAAAATTGGAAAATAGTTTTTGAATACCGTTTTTGGTTTGGGTACTTAGAATCACGGGATTCAGTTGAAACATTATCTGCATGTTCTACTTTCATTAAAATTAATATGTTGAAAGTTATGTTACGTTTGGAGTTAAGGAAGGGTTAGAATAAAATATTTTATGAACAGACATGAAAAGTTTTGGAAGCTTCGTATACTTTCATTAATATCTCGAACACGGTTGGGAAATCGTGGTAAGTGGATAGAAACTATTTGAAAGCTTACTAAATTCCCTACAAAAATAATTCTAAATCTATTTTTGATTAGGTTATGTCGATCGGAGAAATAAGTGCTTAAAACTTCAAATACGTCTGTTTAGTTCTTATGAACGGGTTTTTGTCGTTCTTTTTGTAATTTTTGTCTCTTTCCCTTAGTTTTTTATTGATTTTTATTTTTGTAATTTCTTATGTTAGGAAAATGTATTTGTTTGTAAAACAGGATAGGTAAAATGAGACCAATTTTCTATTGCTAGAAATAATGAAAAGTTTTGGGAACTTACGTATAATTTCTTAATATCTCGAAAACGATTGAAAATCTTTGGAAGCGAAAGGTTACCATTCGAAAGCTTACTAAATGCTCTACAAAAAATGTTCTGACGAAAGTTTTAATTAGGCGATGTTAATCGGAGAAATAAGTGCTTAAAACATTAAAGTAATTGATTTCGTTTATTCGAACGGTTTTTTTTGTCTGTTTTATTCCTTGTTATTTCTTAATTGCTTATAGTTGAATAATGTATTTTATAATAAAACTGGTTAAGTAAAATAACAAAACAATTTATTGTTAGAAATATAGATTTCCTAGATCCCAAGACCTTGGAACTAGCGGGACCCTTTCAAGTGTTGACCGACCCTTCCAGGTAAGATCGTAAATCAAGACCTTTCAAGACTGGTGGAACCAAAATAATAACTGCTTCTATTTTAATCCTCAGGCGATTCGCCAAAGTTGCGAAGCCTTATCAATAAATAAATATTTTAATCTTTCCAAATTAGACTAGGGATAAGAACGGAACCGCGCTAAGATGATGCAGTTCCTGCGATCGGACTTTTTTATATCTCATTTTTCTCTCTATATTACCACTACGAATACCAAGTTTCGTTGAAATATAACAAATATTACGGCTGACATGGTCAAATTAGTGTTTTGGGTTCGGGGTAAACCCCCCCTTCCGGTGGACCGACTTTGGTGGTTAACGAACTCGTTCAATCGTTTGCTAATTGAATGCTATATACCAAGTTTCGTGACGAAAAAACAAAAACTCTGGCCGCTATCGTGTTAACAGACATATAAATATATATATATATATATATATATATATATATATATATATATATATATAGAGAGAGAGAGAGAGAGAGAGAGAGAGAGAGAGAGAAATTTTAACGGGGGTCATTTTCGGTGTCTACTAGGTAGGATCGATAAAGATTTGAGGAAATTTTTCAAAAATTCCGTCATGAGTCCAACCTCAATAGCTACTTTCCTTCAGAGGAAAGTGCTAAAAGCATAGGTTACATTTTTAGCGCGGTTACTCCCTATCTCCATAGAGAGAACCCGCTTATGAGGTTGACCTCATGACGCGATCCGGACGTGCCGACTAGAAACTTTCTCGTTTCAGACCCTATAGATCACAAAAATATAGGTGGCTAAAATTTGTATATATTTATATATATATGCTTGTCTGTTCGCGCTCTAGCAAGCTCAAAAATGGTCCGATTTTGATGAAATTTGGTACAAAAATCTGTCGTCTGATTTGAAAGGTCAAGATCGTTAGCCAGCAGAATCCGCCTACTGGAAGATAGTGTTTATGGCGAAATTCGCGCAAAAAAATTCGTAACGCTTACGTTCTTGAGTTTAAATGCTTGCAGGTACTTGTTTTATATGTTTCCTAACATAGGAAAACGAATGAAACCATTTTCAAGGCGATATTTCTAACCGTTCCTGAGAAAAGTGGAATCAATGTTTTTGTATGTCATTATTTTTTTGTGGGTACTTAGAATCGCGGGATTCAGTTGAAATATTTTCTACATCTTGGAAATTAATTTAAAATCCGATATATTTAAATGTTGGTTATATTTGGAGTTAAGGAAGTATGCGAAAACATTTTTTTTTTATTAATAGACATGAAAAGTTTTCGGATCTTTATACATTTTTCGTAAATATCTCGATAACGGTTGGGAAATCGTGGTAAGTGGAAGGTGACCATTCGAATACTTACTAAATTCTCTACAAAAAATGTCCTGCAGCAATATTCGATGGGGCTACGTCAATCAGAGATATAAGCGCTTAAAGCTTAAAAAGTGTTAAAAAAAGTCCATTGAAACGGTTTTTCTCTTTGTTTATCTCACTTTGTAGTTGGTTGTTTCTTGTTTTAAATTGCATTTATCAGTAAAATTAGTATAGTAGTATAATAAGCTAAGAAGCGGTGAAAGGTTTTGGTAATAATAAGTTTGGAGTGGTAATCAAGATAGCTGTGGCTAATCATGATGACGTAGTTTGTTTTGAATTCTGTCTATATAAACTTCCTCATAGCCTCCAACTGAAGTTATTTCTTATTTTATAGAAAGATTTAACCCACTACAGAATTTAATTTTATTCGCCATAAAGCACAAATTTACAGTTGATTATAACAATAAAACGAATTTGCTAGTAAAACAAGATACTTAAAATGTCAATTAATTTTTGGTTGTTTAGAATAGAGCCTTCTGAGCAGTAGTCGAAGAGTAAGTAAGTTTTCAGTACATAATTGCATTGACTTATTCAGCCTTCCTCAAGAATGCGGATTATTATTCAGTGTAAGTTGGCTACTGTCAGTTTCCTGTGATTTGTGATGCTAATCTATTCCATTTATTCGAGATGTACGTAACCGCGCTAAGATGACGCAGTTCCTGCGAGTCGGTCTTTTTTATCAAGTGACGATAAAGTGGGAGATCCATGTTTCGAACTGGAACGTTTAAAGAGGTCAGATTCTGAGTACATAATTGACTAAGCTGAACTAATTACTATATTTTTGTATTATTTTACAGAATGTAATTTCATTAAATTAAAAAAAGTCCGACTCGCAGGAACTGCATCATCTTTGCGCGGTTCCGTTCTTATATCTAGACTCATTTAAAATGATTAAAATAGAAGCTGTTATTACTTTGGGTCCACATTTCGAGAAAGCATGAAGATTAGATAGTTAGCCGTCGAGGTGATAAGTAAAGATGGAGTGGTTGGGATTCGGCTAAAGAAACCTCAATACGATTTTTGTTAAAAAATCTATATTTAGGACGTTTTGGCTACTCATTGGTAGCCTTCGTCAGCAATGAAAGTGCCGAGAGGCCAAAGTTGACAGTTCCATCTTTACTTTCAAGAAAGGTCTTATTTACGATCTTACCTGCATGGGTTCCCGCCCTAGGAAGGACCCCGCTAGGCATTTGAAAAACTATATCTTGGAAATCCATATCTCTAAGATTAAATTGTTTTTCTTATTTTTCTTAACCTGATTTATTATCAAATACATTATCCAAATATAAGCAGTCAAAAAATAACAAGGAATAAAAACAGACAAAAAGAACAGTTCGAATCAGCGAAATCAATTACTTAAAAGTTTTAAGCACTTATTTCTCCGATTGACATCGTCTAATCAAAACTTCCATCAGAATCTTTTTTGTAGAGCATTTAGTAAGCTTTCTAATGGTATTCTTCCGTTTCCCAAGATTCTCAACCTTTTTCGAGATATTAAGGAAAGTATACAAAGTTCCCAAAACTTTTCATGTCTGTTCATAAAATATTTTATTCTAACCCTTCCTTAACTCCAAACGTAACATAACTTTCAACATATTAGTTTTAATGAAAGTAGAACATGCAGATAATGTTACAACTGAATCCCATGATTCTAAGTACCCAAATCAAAAACGGTATCCCCAAAAAAACATAAATGTGAAATAGAGGCCAAGTTCCTGCCCCCACAAAGAAACGCTCCCTTCCTCAAAAAAATCCCCACCTAAAACCCCCACAAAACGCCTTACCATTCTTCACTACAAAAAAGTAGTATGAGTTGGTGTATTAATTCAACCAAAAATATTTGCCGATACAAGAGATGATACAAGAAAGAAATGTCCAAGTTCATTACTTGGAAGACCTCATAGTTACTTACTAAGAACAGTAAAGACACTTCAACTGACCTTTAAAAACAACAATAACAATACTTCTAACCAGTTACTAAAATATCACTTTCCTCAACCAGGTATATTCTTAAACTTGGCAATGTTTAGTTTTTCTCTAAAGGAATTTTCGGCACAAAAAAACATTGCCAAGTTTAAGAATATACCTGTTTGAGGAAAGTGATATTTTAGTAACTGGATAGAAGTATTGTTATTGTTGTTTTTAACGGTCAGTTGAAGTGTCTTTACTGTTCTTAGTAAGTAACTATGAGGTCTTCCAAGTAATGAACTTGGACATTTCTTTCTTGTATCATCTCTTGTATCGGCAAATATTTTTGGTTGAATTAATACACCAACTCATACTACTTTTTTGGAGTGAAGAATGGTAAGGCGTTTTGTGGGGGTTTTAGGTGGGGATTTTTTTGAGGAAGGGAGCGTTTCTTTGTGGGGGCAGGAACTTGGCCTCTATTTCACATTTATGTTTTTTTGGGGATCTCATTACTTTTTTCTAAGTATTAAATAGAATTTAGTTGCCGCATACCTACTGGCTTTTGTACTTCATATAAAACCAGGGTCTTTGGATTCTGCTTAAAGTTCTCCTTACTGCTTGATATTTGATACCAATAAGTAGCATACCTATCTACGTCTAATCACTAGACTAGAAAAGTTAGAAGCTCTTCCAGATGACATTACTCTAGAGGACCAATTGATTGCTCTCTTAACTAAACTATTACACTGTAAAACCTTATCCCGAGGATAAAGATCACAATAGGGAAAGTGTAGAAGGCCTTCAAGAAAAGATAAGATCCAAAGACGATACGTTTTGGGTTTGTGATCCTAAACTTAGTATCTGCTTTCAAGTATGTTATGCAGTTAACCCCTACGACTTTATTTACAACATTTAAGAAAGAAGTCACACCTGTTGTTGTTAGGGTGCCTCGAAATGTTTCTTAAAACATTCAACCTTGCCAAGACGATTCACACATGATGGGTTTTAGAAGGAATGATGGCTTTCCGATGGAACAAAAAGTACAAAACATCATAGGTAATATGGCATTCCCCTATCAAGACCTACCTGCGTGCCAATTTTGGTAAAAATAGGCCAAATGGTGTGGATTTTTATAAGGAACAAATATACAGACAGACAGCTGAAAGACCTTTTTGACCTAGCCTAGTGCATTCCCCGGACGAAGACCTACCTGTGTACATTGTTTAGTCAAAAGCGGTCAAATCGTGTGGATTTGTATAAGGAATAAACAGTTAGGCAAATAGCTTATAGACTATTTTGAACTAAGCCTTTGACTCTCCCCGGATCAAGACCGACCTGTGTGTCAAGGTATGTCAAAATCGGTCAAACGGTGTGGATTTGTATAATGAACAAGCAGACAGACAGACAGCTGATTGAAGATTTTGACCTAGTCTATGCCACCTCCCGGATCAAGACCTACCTGTTTGCCAAGTTTTGTCAAAATCGGCCAAACGGTGTGAATTTCTATAAGGAACAAACATACAGACAGACAGCTGAAAGACCTTTTTTACCTAGCCTAGTGCATTACCCGGACCAAGGCCTACTTGTGTGCCAAGTTTGGTCTAAATCGGTCAAATGGTGTGAATTTGTGTAAGGTACAAACATGCAGACAGACAGCTGATAGACAATTTTGACTAGCCTATGACACTACCCGAATAAAGACCGACATATGTGTCAAATTTTGTCAAAATTGGTCAAACGGTGTGTATTTGTGTAAGGAACAAACAGACAGACAGACAGCTGATAGAAAATTTAACCTAGCCTATGATTCTCCCCGTATCAAGACCCATCTGTGTCCCAAGTTTGGTCAAAATCGGTCAAACGGTACGGATTTGTAAGAGGAACAAACATACAGAGAGACAGCTGGTATAAGATTTTTACCGAGCCTATATGCGTCTAATTGTTTCTTAAAACATCAAATATAGGTTCTTCATACCGAGACAATTCATTTGATACCCCACATCATGGGTTTCGGACGGAATGATGGGTTTCCGAAGGAAGTACAAAACTGGCACGCCCCCGCCCCGGAAGCGGAGTCAAACACAACTTTTCGCGATTTTTCGATTTTTTCCTTTAATAATGTCTTCATATCTATCTTCATGCAAAATTTCAAGTCTCTATCATCATGGGAAGTGCCTAATAATTTTGATGAGTCAGTGAGTGAGTGAGTGAGTGAGTCCTATAAATCCCGATTTTCGATCGTTTATATCTCAGAAACTATTCGATGTAGAATTATGAAAATTTCCAGTTTTACTCACATCTAGTAGTATAATACCTGTGTAAAATTTCATAAGTTTATCTTTACCTGGTTGAAAGTTATGAGAGGGTAAAAATCGGCTCTAAGACCGCCTGTAATATACACACAGTATGCTTAGGCCGGAACTTGGCCTGGCGCACTACCGTGCGCCTAGATTCAAAAACTATTGTTCCAATTTTCTCTAAAACGGTTAAAGCTATCGCCTTGAAAATGGTTTCATTCGTTTTCCTAGCCCAAGAAGCCTATAAAAAGAGTACTTACATGCTTATGAACTCAAAAACGTAAGCGTTACGATTTTTTCTGCGCGAATTTCGCCCCAAACGCCATCTTCCAGTGGGCGGATTTTGCTGGTTAACGAACTTGACCTTTCAAATTGGACGACTGATTATTGTACCAAATTTCATGAAAATCGGACCATCAGGGAAGCCAAAAATGAGCGAACAGACAAATATATATATATATATATATATATATATATATATATATATATATATATATATATAAATAAATATATACATATATATATATATATATACAAATTTGAACCACCGTTATTTTCGGTCTCTAGGGGTTCTGAAACGCGAAATTTTCTTGTCGGCACTTCCGGATTGTTTCATTGTATCAACCCTATAAGCGGGGTTCCTCCCTATGGGGGAGGGAGGAACCGCGCTAAAACATAAAAAAATACTATATTTACCAATCACTCTAATTAGGTTGAAATGCTTAATTGGTGCAATTTTACAAAAAAAAAAAAAATGTTAACCGGATAAAACTTGATGATTAGAACCATCAAAAAATATTTCGATAACGAGATACTCCTGGCACAAAGATTAGTGAAGTTAGAGACCCAAAGACGGGGGGCTGTATCGACTGCAAGGATAAAAATTAAAAAAAAAGAGAACATATTGCAAGGAATGCCTAAAAAGTGTGAGTTCAAACCAAAAATATATATTATATATACCAATATGTTAGTACTGAAGATATTTATATATTCAAGTTTTTATAAAGGTTTATAATGTGATGGTTTATAATTTGATAATAATATATTTTACTTTAGTTTAGGATATAAAATATTGTATAATTTGAAATTAAAATATTTTTCTTTAGCAAGGAGGACTTATAATTGCCTCTAATGACAAGCGGGGCAATTTGACCCAGCGTTACCACTGGCGTGAGACTTTTTCAGCGCGGTTCCTCCCTCCCCCATAGGGAGGAACCCCGCTTATAAGGTTGATGTTGATACAATGAAACAATCCGGAAGTGCCGACCAAAAAATTTCGCGTTTCAGAACCCCTAGAGACCGAAAATAACGGTGGTTCAAATTTGTATATATATATATATATATATATATATATATATATATATATATATATATATATATATATTTGTCTGGTCGCTCATTTCTGGCTTCCCTGATGGTCCGATTTTGATGAAATTTGGTACAAAAATCCATCGTCCAATTTGAAAGGTCAAGTTCGTTAACCAGCAAAATCCGCCCACTGGAAGATGGCGTTTGGGGCGAAATTCGCGCAGAAAAAATCGTAACGCTTACGTTTTTGAGTTCATAAGCTTGTAAGTACTCGTTTTATAGGCTTCTTGGGATAGGAAAACGAATGAAACCATTTTCAAGGCGATAGCTTTAACCGTTTTTGAGAAAATTGGAAAAATAGTTTTTGAATACCGTTTTTGGTTTAGGTACTTAGAATCATGGGATTCAGTTGAAAACTTTTCTGCATGTTCTACTTTCATTAAAACTAATATGTTGAAATTTATGTTACGTTTGGAGTTAAGGAAGGGTCAGAATAAAATATTTTATTAACAGACATAAAAAGTTTTGGTAACTTTGTATACTTTCCTTAATATCTCGAAAAAGGTTGAGAATCTTTGTAAACGAAAGAATACCATTAGAAAGCTTACTAAATTCTCTAAAAAAAAGGTTCTAATAAAAGTTTTGATTAGACGATGTCAATCGGAGAAATAAGTGCTTAAAACTTTAAAGTAATTGATTTCGCTTATTCGAACTGTTCTTTTTGTCTGTTTTTATTCCTTGTTATTTTTTAACTGCTTGTAGTTGGATAATGTATTTGATAATAAATCAGGTTAAGAAAAATAAGAAAAACAATTTAATCTTAGAGATATGGATTTCCAAGATAACTTTTCAAATGCCTAGCGGGGTCCTTCCTAGGGCTGGATACCCTGGATGGGTATCCAGGTAAGATCGTAAATAAGACCTTTCTTGAAAGTAAAGATGGAACTGTCAACGTTGGTCCTCCTCTGCCTCCCGGCACTTTCATTGCTGACGAAGGCTACCAATGAGTAGCCAAAACGTCCTAAATATAGATTTTTTAACAAAAATCGTATTGAGGTTTCTTTAGCCGAATCCCAGCCATTCCATCTTTACTTATCACCTCGACGGCTAACTATCTAATCTTCATGCTTTCTAGAAATGTGGACCCAAAATAATAACAGCTTCTATTTTAATCATTTTAAATGAGTCTAGAGATAAGAACGGAACCGCGCTAAGATTATGCAGTTCCTGCGAGTCGGACTTTTTTACGTTTCCACTGCCGAGTTAGAATATCACAGATATTTTCTTCATTAAAAATGCACCTTTTTGTACCAAGAGTGGCACATCTTAGCGAGAGACATATTATTGCAAGAGACATTAAGACTCCGGAAATGGGTGCATTGAGTAGTATAAGGGATGAGTGAGGAATACCTGAAATGTGGAATGTAAATTGCATTTTGCAATGAGACAAGGAATTGAGTTTTATCTTTAATGAAATAACAAATACTCCTACTAATCAAGTCCTCTCAGTGAAATTGGGCAATCATTTTCTTGAAGTTGTTATTCTTCATTTGACCCAAAGTGGTCCCATTCTTCTTCTTTAGTCCTTTATTTCCCCACGAAGAGAATTATTTCCTTTTCAATTTGAATTGTGAGATTCCCACTTTAACGGGAAATGTTCTATTCGAAATGAAATTTAATTGAAAATTCAGGAAATTTCCTTGAATATTCCATTCGCATGATTATGATAAAATATGTATGCCATATATATGCATATACACTGTTACAAACGAGAATAAACACAATAGTAAGAAAACGTTTACATCATGAAAATAGGTTAAAAGACTTTTCTTTTTTTTAAATAAAAGTGTATTTAAAGTAAACAAAAGTTTTTATGAACAAATTGATGGTTTTATAAAAAAAAAACAGTTGAGAATAGGTAAAAACATTAATAGAGACGGTAAGTCTCTCCATAATAAAAAAAAAAAAAAAATGGCAGAGAAACACATTGATGTTTGCACAGTTACAAAGAAACACATTAGCTGCACAGAAGCACATCTGAAGAGATAATATTTACTTTTAACTATTTTTTGCCCGTAGTTTTCGCATAGTCTAGTATATATTTGTAAAATATGTTTTTCCATCCACATTTGGCTACCCAAGTTCAAATAGCACAATACAATACAATATACTAAATAATTGCGTTTATTTTGTAAAAATAGCGTTGATTGTGGAAAATGAGAATAAAGCTTTAAGCTGTTTTTATAATAGGCTGAAGTATAGGAGCGAACAGGATTAAAAAGAGAGCTGGAGGACCGAGAGGGCTGTTGTAGAGTCGTGACAATGTTATCTCTCCCCCAATGTGCGCTATGCCTCTCTTCCATTCTCATCTACACACTCTAGCTCCCCACTCCCCGTCCTGGCTTCCTGTTGTTCGCCATGATAGCTCTGCACTTGACCGGCTTGCTCTACCTAGTCTGAACTTTAATCAAAACACTTACCAATAGAGAGGAATAGAAAAAAAAACAAAACTTATTTGTATAGTAACAGTGTTTAAGTTAGAGAAATATTTTTTTTACGCTTGATTCTGACTCTCCTTATTATTTTTGTATATTTTAGCACATTCTGAAGGGATTTAGAAATTTTGTTGTTGTTTTGTTTTAATTCAACTGAAAAAAAAAAAAAAACCTTTCTAAACTGTTTTTAGCTCAACCCAATCGCTGGGCTGGGAAACGCTGATTTAGCGAATGCGCGCTATAATTTTCTTTCTTGCGTGATTACTATACTATTTATATATACGTGGGCAATATATTCCACCCTTTGCTAACTTCAGATTTCGAAAAAAAAAAAAAAGGTTTATTTCTTAATCCATTCCAAGATCAGAGTAATTAAAGTATCGTGTTTGTTTAATAAATTAATGAAGTTGAAGATGTTACTTTGAATTAAAGTGAAAAACAAATTAAAAACTTTTCTTTTCAAGTAGCTCGAAGGAATTAATTAAGTTGTGCAGAAAGTTTAACTAATGAAATCCTCCTAGTCTAAGGGTCCCGCGGGAACACCGACCTGGAAGCCTACATCCTGTGTCGTACATTAAACACTTTCGATAGGTATGCAAAAAAAAAATACACTTATTTTTTACACTTCTACATATAATTTAATATATTCATTTATTTTTTAACTTGAAAAAGAAATAAATTCCCTGACGCTGGGGCAAAAATAACCAAATCATTTATCAGGCGAAGGTGAACGAATAAAACATAACCAAATCATTTATCAGGCGAAGGTGAACGAATAAAACATAACCAAATCATTTATCAGGCGAAGGTGAACGAATAAAACATAACCAAATCATTTATCAGGCGAAGGTGAACGAATAAAACATAACCAAATCATTTATCAGGCGAAGGTGAACGAATAAAACATAACCAAATCATATATCAGGCGAAGGTGAACGAATAAAACATAACCAAATCATTTATCAGGCGAAGGTGAACGAATAAAACATAACCAAATCATTTATCAGGCGAAGGTGAACGAATAAAAAATGCATAAATAAAAATAATTGATTAATTCCTGCTCCACAAGTTTCAAACCTTTAGTACCTATAAGGATCTAAAGGTGTGAATCATGTTGAGTAGGAATTGATTATTTTTATTTGTTCATCTTCCACCTGATAAATGAATTAGTGGATTAAATAGGATCTCTTTTCAAACATTATGAAAAACTAAGCACTTGGCTACTCAGCAAATAGGATATTGTACGACGCATGCGAGAGGAACGTCCTTAAAATTACCTATCTTTCCATGTATATATGTGTATATATATGTATATCTACAGATACATACACACTCACACACACATTATAAACATAAATAGTTTTGCTAATTGTTTTTTTTTTTTTTTTTTTTTTTTTTTTTTTTTTTTTTTTTTTTTTTTTTTTTTTTTTTTTTTTTACGCCGCTTGGACAAGCAGTCAATTACAGTTGCATGTGCTCCGATGGAGCTCATACATCGGAACTTCCTATGGAAAGGATGTGAATAATTTATTACATTTGACAATTTGTTTAGTTATAACATATCATGATGAGGATAGCGCAAGTAAACTAGCATTATACATTTTTTCACGCCAATAATAATTGTCATTTCTAGCAAGCACCTTCTGAGATAATACAATAGTTATTTATACGGTTAGAATAAGAAAGCTCTCTTCTTTTCAAAGAGCCCTAGGACGTAATATTTGGATTATGTCAAGGCGAGATATTGAATTTCAATGTAATTTTTCGCTTACAATTTTGTAGTCTCTTCCGGACGGTGAAAAATTCTTATTTTTGTTTTCAATGATATTTACCACGTTAGGATTTCTTAGAGCGCAGATTTTAAATATTCTATTATTTTTGGTGTGAAAAATTGTTTAATACTAGCTTACTTGAAAACGTAAACATATTTTCGAATTAATTTGACGAAATATAAATGCTTGTTTAGCGATTGTATTTACTCTACTCTTTAACATTAATCTACTCCCTAAAAAAATGAATTGGTGAAAGAATCATGTCATTTTCAATAATAAAATGAAGCATTTTCAATCTATTTTACTGTATTTCTCAGCTCCTAAAGCCCATTGGACGAAACGCTTGGAAACGTATCAACTATGAATGGGATGCTGAATCACCAGAAAAAAATGGGCCAACTCGGTGTGGCCACTACTGTATACTTCTCTTGTAAGAAGACGAAAACGCTTAACTAACTCACAAAGATACTTGTGAATAAAAGTCGATGAAAAGAATATATATATATATATATATATATATATATATATATATATATATATATATATATATATATATATCAGTCCACTCAACGAACAGTTATAGATGGACATTTTTGGAACACAATTTTTGACTTCGTAACTTTCTTCGGGCTGGATAGGAGGTGAACATATCAAGAGTCCTCGCCCGTAGCCTTTGAGCTGGGGGGGAGGGCGGTTTAGAAGGTCCCATTTTTCGGGTTTTCACTTATATCTCGGAAACCCTGCATTCTAGCGATATGACTACTCTATAACAAATGAAAGCTGATTAAATTTCCTACAAGTTCTATTCAATACAAATTTTCGAGATATCTTTAGTTTTCGAAATATCCGCTTTTGAAAGTCTGTCATTTTGGGAAAAAAACACACTTTTTTCTCTTTTTGACCGGATAACTCTTTAACAATAAACCAAAAAAATAAATGCCGTTTATAGGGTTGTAGAGAATTACATTCTTATCAATAATACATATAACTTTACTATTTTATGTATTTTCCTTCTAACTTGAAAACAGTTTTAATGTTTATTGTTTATTATTTTTTCTATTCACGACCGGATATCTCTTCAACGATAAACCCAAAAAATAAATGTCGCCTATAGGGTTGTAGAGCATTCCATTCGCTTCAATAATATATATTACTTTACTATTTTATGTATTTTCTTTCAAACGTTATATACGCACTAACATGGTCTTAGCAAAACCATGGACAAGATCTTATCTAATTGAGTTTGAATAACTGGTCAATGGGCCTAAAATTGTATATTTTGTGCTATATTATATTCATTGTGAGTACTGGACGTATGTACTCACTATATTTACATAATGGAGCATATTTTGGACTATACATTGACTGAGAAACTGAAAGGTTCATTGGTCAGTTCTCGCCAGAGAGCACGATGAACATTAAAACTGTTTTCACGTTTGAAGGAAAATACATAAAATAGTAAAGTTATATATATTCTTGAAGAGAATGTACTGCTCTACAACCCTATAAACGGCATTTATTTTTTGGGTTTATTGTTAAAGAGTTATCCGGTCAAAAAGAGCAAAACGTGTGTTTTTTCACAAAATGACAGACATTCAAGAGCGGATATTTCAAAACCTAAAGATATCTCGAAAAATTGTATTGAATAGAACTTGTAGGAAATTTAATCAGCTTTCATTTGTTATAGAATGGTCATGTCGCTAGGACCCACGGTTTCGGAGATATAAGTGAAACCCCGAAAAGTGGGACCTTCTAACCCCTCCTCCCCCCCGGCACAAAGGCTACGGGTGAGGACTTTTGATATGTTGACCTCCTAACTAGCCGAAACAAAGTTATGAAGCCAAAAATTGTGTTCCAAACATTTCCATCTATAAATCTTAGTTACCTGGACTATTAGTCGCTAAATATCAGATATCACGATGAACACTGAAATTATTTTTACGTTTGAAGGAAAATACATAAAATAGCAAAGTAATATATATTATTGAAGGGAATGCAACAACCCTATAACCGTTATTTATTACTTTGGTACATCGTTGAAGAGTTATGCCGTCAAAACGGGGAAAAATTATGCGGCAAAAGTGTTTTTCCCCAAAATGACATACTTTCAAGAGCGGATATTTCGAAAACTAAAGATATCTCGAAAAACTTTATTGAATAGAACTTGTAGGAAATTTAATCAGCTTTCATTTGTTATAGAATAGAATTCATGTCGCTAGGACGCAGGGTTTCCGATATGTAAGTGAAAACCCGAAAAATGGGACCTTCTAAACCCCCCTCCCCCAGGCTCAAAGGCTACGGGCGAGGACTTTTGATATGTTCACCTCCTATCCAGCCCAAACAAAGTTACGAAGTCAAAAATTGTGTTCCAAAAATTTCCATCTATAGTTGTTTTTAAGCATTCGTTGACTGGACATATATATATATATATATATATATATATATATATATATATATATATATATATATATATGTACATACATATACGATATATATATATATATGTATTACTATTGGAATAGTGGGTTAATTAAAAGAAACCGTTTTACAAAACCACTCAGGTACTCATAATATGTTGGGAAAGTCAATAAAATTAAACTTAAAACCTGTTGCCTCAATTCCTAAAGGAGTTCCTAAAGATAATTTAAAAATGCAAATAATAAGCATAATGCAAATATTTAAATATAGTGGGTTACATGTAATTTAATCCGGCTGCTTTTTTGTATTGGGTGGTTTTCAAACGAAAACAATAAATTTCACCTTCAACTGTTTGATTAAAGAAATTTACCAGGCTCTTTTTGTACTTTTACTCGTTTCTCCTTTGGTGTGTTCTCTTTATCATGTTCGTCGCATAAAATATTTTGGTATAAAGATTTGCTATGGTATCCGAGTTGACACTTCATTTGGGCATAGTAAAATTTCAGGAAGTGTGAGAATTTTCAATATTTTGATATATAGCAGGTGGAAAAGTCAAATATTTTATTTAAATCAATTCTACAGGTTTCCCGGCGTGTTAGGTGCCTCTTTAGAAGCTAAAAACCTGTTTACTTCAAACTCAATTACCTCTGACATTTGAGTGAGATTGCAATCAATCAGCCGTGAATAGTAAGCTGTGCAGAGTCGATAGAGTCAAAAATATTAAAATATTTATTTATTTCCTTACACATTGGTGAGGCCGCTGCTACGGCGATTCGTTTCATTAAACTAAGATTAAAATTCGATATTGTTAATTCTTGACAACAGTTATAAACTAAAAAGAGGAAAATTTTCCTTAAATATTTTTTATTCTTTCCAATTTGCTTATTTTTAGTGTAAGGTAAAGTGAAGATAAAGCGACGGGCGGAAGAGTTAGTAGAAATTAAAATAGCGACGTAAAAATTCCTAATAAATCATTGTAGAATTTTTACAATCGATGTTACGGTAGGTTTTATTTTTAGGCCTTAGGTGGGTTTGGTAAATCAACTTTATTATTATTGTTATAAAGTGTAAAATAGCAAAAAACCAAGAATTACTAAAAAACAATTATTAAAAAACCATTAGAGAATTTAAGATTTTATTTACCTCAAGCTTGTTGTATAAAATTATAAACATTGGACAAATAATGCATGTTTTAATTTGTTAGGCAACAAGTATCACTGTATTCAAAGAATGAATTTAGAGTGAAAAAATTAATTCGTTTAGAGCCTTCTGCTGAAATTCAGTAACATAAATATGCTTTAGCTTGATTTACGTGCTGATGAATTTATTAAAAACTATTAGTGCTTCATTATTATTTGTAAATACTGATATTTGTCAAAATGAAAAAGAGTTTTTTCTTTAAAAACATTTAATATTACTACAGATAAATTGTAGCTTATTGACATTGACAGCCTTATTAGGTAATTTTTAACACCCCTTACTAAAGGCTGTTTAATTAGGCAAGGAAATGTTAAGGCTTGATGAGATTTTGCAATGTATACTACAAACTGACTGGAGCAAATACAAGAAACTAGCTGAGGCCTTGTAGGCTTAGATTAAACTTTTGGCAAGATATCAAGGCTTTATGATAATCTTTCTTAAGCAACGTTTATTTTATTTTGTATTGAAGTAGAACGACGTATAGCTAACATTTACTGTGACCCACTTTCTGCAAAAGGTTTTTGGTAATTTCATTTTTTATGTTTTAGACTGTAGAAAATGATATTTCAGGTGGAGGGGGTGATTTTTTTTATATTTCCACACCGTAGTACTCTCTTACCATTATTTTTTCCGTACATCTCATGCCATTACTAGCAAACTATGTGCGTGTAAATACTTTTTATTAGTACAGATGGTCTATACATTCCATTTGAGACGTCAACATTCAAAACAGGATATATCCAAATCGTAAACCTTTTCAGGGGATGCAAAAAACGTCTAAGATAGGATAATTACACTAGGAAATTAATATTTAAAAGGTCGCACTAACATTCATTTATTGTGTTTGATGATATTTAATGAATTTCCAAAAAAAGAAAAGAAAAGTTTTTGCTGTGTAAAAAAAATGTTTTTTGAAAACAATCATTTTGATGAATAAGTGGATTTAACCACTTTTGAAAGTCATCTCCTCAATTGTCCTTGGCCTTGCTAAAATCCGTTTTCAAATGTTCCATTCCAATTGTCTCACCATCCTAATCCTGAAGGGCTATCCTTATCTTCATGTTTTCTTCCAGACAATCCTACAAGGCGGCTACATGGACAATGGCCTCGAGATTAATTACCTATAACTTATTTAGCTTATCCTTTTGAGATCATTAAAATATTTGTTCACCTGGCTCAGAAAGTACCAACAATAGTTCCTTCCAAACATTGTATTATTGTAATTAGATTTTACTTTTCCTTCTTTGATGGGTGTATAGAACATATCTGAATCAACGAACTTCATGATTGTACAGTTGATATTGTGAACAGATTTGAAATATTAAATATATATAATAAAAAAAAAATCATGTATCTATGCTTTTAAAAAAGACCGTATCGCTTCATAGCGGACTCTGCGAATTATAATAAACTAGCTGAATACCCATGCTTCGTCACGGCAGATTAGTAGTTATTTTATTGCCTTAAATAATGAATTTTCAAAATTAACGCTACTCTTTAATTTTCTGTAGTTGATTATTGCACGGTTCCTGTCATACTATTTGCTATTCATCAATTTATAAGTAATCAAAGTATAATGTTACTTGGCTCTAGGGTACCCCGGACCAATATCATCAAAGAGATAACCTAGAGATACCCCATTATCTATAGGTTACCAGCAATAGAAGTTTAACCCATACCGGTAGAAATTCGTTGTCAATAATAAATGGACGCTAAAGTTTAAGAATTTATGTTTCCAAGATGCCATTTGGAAACACACATTATATTTGCGAGCATTATCATGGAGTTGTTATCAAGGAAGTGTCCTGATTGGGGATGCTGATGGGTGAGGAGGCTGTGCAAGGGTTCGGGATATTATTACCTCGGATGGACTAGGTAAAGCGTAAACTCTATGAGGGACAAAATCACAGTTTATTTCTAGTAATTCAAGGACTGCCATCATAGTTGAAATTAACTTCAATTGAAAAAAGTCCGTCACGCAGGAGCTGCATAACTAAGCACTTTCCTCAGAATTTGGGTAGTGTAGACTGCTTTCCAGAACAATTTGCTTAAAATATCCTACATAAATAAAATAAAAACATGAATAGTTCTCTTTTAATTTTGTAATGAGAAACTGTTCAATTATTAATTTGCTTCCAGAGTTATGTTACACTTGGTGCCTACGTAATAAATACAAAAAACCTTATATTATCGTATTTTGATCTAACGCAGGAACAGGATACAGGTCCCTCTAGTGGTAGAAAGCGCTCCTTGCGGCGGCTTTGTGAACCTACGTCTGGCGGGCTTTTCTATTGAAATATATTACAAAGTAAACCCCCCCCCCTTTCCGATTGACCGATTCAGCTCATTTTTACAACACTTCTTTCTCATGAGTTACCCACGACTTATACCGCGTTTCGTTACAATACAGCAGAAATTACGACCGGTATGAGTATATTAGTAATTTGGGTCCGGAGTAAACCCCCCCCCCTCCTAATGAACCCATTTAGTTTATTTTTAACACACATATTTACCTGTTGATTACCACTACGAATACCGAGTTTTGTCGAAATATACCAAAAATCACGGCTGGTAGTGGCGAATTGGTATTGTGGGTCCGGAGTAAACCTCCCTCCTACTGAACCGATTTAGTTTATTTTTACAACACATATTTACCTGTGAATTACCACTACGAATACCGAGTTTCGTCGAAATATACCAAAAATCACAGCTGGTAGTGGCGAATTGGTATTGTGGGTCCGGAGTAAACCCCCCCCCCCTCCTAATGAACCGATTTGGTTCATTTTTATATCTCACTTTTCTCTATATATTACCACTACGAATACCAAGTTTCGTTGAAATATAACAAATATTACGACTGACATGGTCAAATTAGTGTTTTGGGTTCGGGGTAAACCCCCCCCCCCCCTTCCGGTGGACCGACTTTGGTGGTTAACGAACTCGTTCAATCGTTTGCTAATTGAATGCTATATACCAAGTTTCGTGACGAAAAAACAAAAACTCTGGCCGCCATCGTGTTAACAGACATATATATATATAGATATATAAAGATATATATAAATTTTAACGGGGGTAATTTTCGGTGTCTACTAGGTAGGATCGATAAAGATTTGAAGAAATTTTTCAAAAATTCCGTCATGAGTCCAACCTTAGAGTGTAGACGAAGAAAATATAAATTTATTGACAACGAGTTCATAATTGTTTGGTTTAAAAAAAGGACAGAGTAAATTTAAAATGGTTCCCTTTAGCTTCAAAAACAGACAACTCCATGACTTGGTTTCAAACATGGACAACTCGACTATTTGAAGTGTAATTACGGCCCTAATACTCATATTATTTTGTAATGCGTTTGTAAAAATGTTTCTGGGGCCTATAAGAATGGCGTATAAGAAAATCACCTTGATACTGACATCAATATAGTAGATATGGTTTTTTGCCTCTCCTGTAAAAAAAGCAAAAGTGGAGTTGTCCAACATTGATACCAGCCTCCTCAAATATGTAGTAGATAAATAATTATAATAAATAAATAATTTCATGGAAGCTCATTTTATATTAATTCTGATTATGCGAACACCTATACAATATAAAACAATAGAGCCGTGGAAATAATTGAGTTCACTCCAGCACATGTTGGAAGTATGGAGCAAGATGTTTGGAATGTTCCCTTTTGTGGATATGTCTTCAAAGAAAATTAATTAAATTAGAAAGTCCTCAAGAGATAGTTGAGGTTCTCGTATGAGGCTGGAAAAGTGGTAAGGTAAGAAACTTTCTGAGGCCAACACAAAATTCCTAATGAGTCCTGAGGCATAACCTTGTTCCTTTTCCCTTGCCATTTGTTGGCATATAAGGGTTAATAGTAATTCCATAAAGGGCAAGTCAGGAATTATGAAGGTACCCAGGAGACAGCAATTGCATTAGCTCTTCATCCCAATCCTTAGCTCTTGACGTAATCTCATTCCTTTATTTCTCCCAATTTATTTAGTTCCTACAACTGGTTCTGCTTCATTTATTGTTTAATTTTTATATTTAGCTTTGATTCTCAAGAACAAACATAGTAAATAAATATGTATTTATCCGATTTATGGAGTCATAAATTACCAGACCACACTCTATAAAGTGCCACATATGTTTTTGTTTTTTTATAACACTGAATGTCTTTGAAAAAATATGCCCATATCGCCTTATTTAATATGGTATGATGTGGAGAGGAAAATGTGGGGCTGGTGAATTTTTAAATGTGTGATGGACTGTTTGAATAAAAGACAAATCAAGAAATTGAATAAAGTATAATCATGAGAATACACGGTTAAATGTGGGAGGAAAATGTACCTAAGTCAGAAACATATCGCACTAGTATTTCGAAACTGACACAACTCAAAAATCGGTGTTTTTCAGTTATGACTATTAAACACATGGTAAATATGTCTTTATCAACCATCAAAACTGTATATACCTAGCTTCAGAACTTGTACACTAGAGGGCACCCTTCCTGTTTTTATGCTATACCCCTACATAGGTAAGAGTGACACATTTTCAGTTACGTTTTATTTTGAGTTGTGTCACTTTAGAAATACTAGTGCGATATGGTGGTTAATGGATTAGTAAAATTTAGAGTTATTGAGAAATCATGGTGAAATGCTAAAGTAGGCGAGATCAGATGTTTACTCCAGATGGGATTTATGGAGCTCCAGACAATTGAATTAAAGAGGTACCTGTTGACTGGTGCCTTGGTAGATTAAAGCTTAAGTACTCTCTTCTGAGTACTTTATTTCTCCCTGATTCTTTCTTGCCGGCAAGCCGATCGTGTGTCTCCTCCATGGCCCGGTGGTTAGAGCTGACTACGCGGCCATACTATAATGTTGAAGGAATAGGTGAAAAATATAATATAAAATTGAAGGGTTGTGTGAGAGCGGGTAGCTTTTCAGATCCTCCACAGCTGACATGTCCAAGAGGTTGGTTGGACCTTCCGATGTACACGGAGCCACCGTCGGAGAAGTGAGTAGATAAGGAGATAAAGATAAGGAGTCTTTTTGGACGTTGTTAATTTTTATATTGGATTTTTTATTACTTTTTTTTTTACGAAAAATTACCTTTTTTGGAAATTCATAGTGCAAAAGCAAAAAAAAAAATACTGTCAGTCCGGTCTGTATTCACGGTAAGTCTGAGCAATTAGTACCCAAACTCGGTTTTTTGTGAAACTTCAAATACTTCTTCATTTCAATTTAAATAATAATAAAAATGCCAAAGAGCTCTGTAATTGTATTTTTTCTAAGTAGAGACAACAGAATTTACGTTCCTTAATTGACCAAATATAGTACTTATTGTCATTCATTGCTCTATTTTTCATGTTAACACGTTGCCACTATTATCTCTGATAGGATTATTCTGATAAAGGCTGCAGAGAGGCATTATCTGAATTTTCACTAAAACCCGAGTTTGGGCACTATGAGCTCTGAGTTACCGGCATGCTAGGCTTCCGTTGAGCTCAGATTAAACACCAATTAGAGATCTAAAATTATAGTTTATCGGAAAATTTTTCGAATATACATTTCGTATTTATTAATATGGAATCTGAATAAAAAGGCAAAATATGTCATTTGAAAAAATGAACTTTTCATCTGAATAGCAAGGTTGCGGTGCCGAACCGAAGTGGATTTTTAGATCTTTCAAAAATATCCTATTTCCCAATAAAGACAGCATCAGATTTTGAAAATTGGGGGGGGGGGAGGAGGTTTTGTGTACACTCTAAGTGGCCTTGAACATCATAATTTTTGTGGAAAAAGCTCTTATCGTACTATGATGACTAGCGATGGGTATTTGTGCCATAAAAACAAAATTGCGAAACTAGATTGTGCTGATAAGACTCTGAAATGTCTTCGGCCGTCGGGAATTTTTAACATTTCAGATCATAATAAGGAGCGCGTCATAAAGCCCAAGTAAATAGCCAAAGCCACTCTCAAGAAGCTAAAATTTTATTCGACGAAAGCAGTAAACAAGGGGTGCAAGTAACAATAAATCCTGGGTGATCGCAGTGATTGAGGGCTAAAATAGCTCTGGGGCCTTTTATCTTGTATTTTATTGTAAGAAATCCGATCAATTGTTGCTTAAATTAAACAGCAAGCGAAACAATCACGAAAAGAAAGTACCAATAATAACTTCAATCCACTTAACACATTTACTAATGGATCTAGAGATAACTATCTTGGTCGTTCTGGGCTCTGGTATACATTATTCCTACGCGAGTGTTTTTATATAGCTGTGTATCCTACAACGAGCTGAGTTATTCGCTTTATATTTAGAAGAAACTTTCTTCAAGAAAGTTTATTTAAGTATACGAAGAAACTGATACATGATCACACCTCCTAACTGATAGTCACTTAGCTAAATTGTGATGCACAACATAAGCTGGTAGATAAATGGTGCTCTAAACTTGAGGACATCTCGAAGTAGAATACTGTCACAATAAATTGGGTTCCTGGTCATTGAGGCATTCAGGGGAACGATGACCCCTCCTGTAGTGTTCCCTTCTTCTTAGCTCAGGGAACTATCAACTCTCACGCGAAGAGGAAGTTTAGGCTGCGCTGGAATAAGTGCAAAGCGAGGCTCTTAGAGCTGTTCATCACTGGCCCCCACACTAGAACCGCCGAAACTATAAGAAAATAGACCGACAGATCATCTAGGAAAGGTCGCATGGTCACAATTTAACCTTTTCCGCTGGGTTATATAACCCTAACACAGGTCGTTAATATAGCTTACACGCGATATGCCAGCGTGATATCCCAGCTGTATCATAACCCAGTGTTTGGAGGATTCAAGTGCGAGGTTTTTCACTTTTTTGCCGCTATTCCTAGTTCAATGACTGTAATTCTTATATTAGTTTTAAAAACATAATTTTACATTAAAATATGCGTAATAATGTTAGAACCATTTCCGAACATCAAAATAAAAAAAGTCCTTCGCGTGTCCATCGTAGGCTTGCCTTTGTAAAATTAGACATATTACTGGTGCAGTAAATTTGACTTCTGAAATGGAAATGAAGAGGTACAGAAAATGGTGTGAAACATGCAGACCATTTTAATTAATCATTTTAATTATATTTTAATCATTTTAATTAAGGATTGGACGTTGTATTTTTTTTTTATTGTCCAACTATATTAGTTCAATTGACGTTTCATTTTTTTGCAGATTGCTATGGTTATAATTAGCACATAAAAGAAGCCTATAGAGAATTTTCACGTCCTCTATATTTTATTTACATATTAATTAACAGGATTACAATGGCTTTCACATAAGGCAATCATTTTGTTAAATTCATGAATACCTTTATGAAAAAAGAGATCCGACTAATGAATATTTCATGAGGACATAACCTTATGAAAAAAAAAGAGCTGGTGATGACAGATCGAGTAGGATGTCAAGGAATAACAATATTCCACCGAGAATGAGAAGGTACCCTCAGAAGGTATCCGTGATATCTGCTTATGCGGCCAATTCGAAGCCACGTTAATGCAACGGCTTTTAGGTTACAGTAATCCCGAGGTGTATGGCGAGGTCTTTAATAATTCTGTGGTTCCCACTACATTAATTTCTGTTGTAGTTCAAAACGCGATTTTCTTTTTTTTCAGTCTATAATTATAGAAATTGAGCTGGCTGCGTAGATTTTGATCCAAATTAATCAAATACACTGGTGGCTTATAATAATCAAATAGGCTCGGGGCTTCAAACCTGGGCAGCAGAATCTGCCTCTGTTTTTAGCGAAAATATTAAGATTTGTCGCAAAGTTTCCATTCTACCTAAAACTGAGCTATCGTATTAGACGATTGAAATAGATACAAATTCTAGTACTGCGGCATTGAATTGCAAAACACGTTCTTCCCCTGAAACTGTTGAAAATAGTTTTCCCTTCCCTTTTTTATATATTTAAATTATTCTTTGCTAGAGATGATTCGGTCTAGTTAACGTAAATTAATTAAGTAATTTTCTTGAATTTATAAATAACAAATAAATCAATATTTTTCAATTCTTTATATCAAACGTTTTACAGCGGATATTAATGTATCAAAAAAAAAAAAAAATTAATAAAATCAAATAAGTTTCAATTCTTTGGAAAAAATGGCGTCCCTGACGAATGGAAATCCTCTTCTTTCACGGGCGATAGTGTGCAGGCGGCAATTTGTATTCTAGAACAAATATTTAAAATTATTTCAAAAGAAGAAGGTTAAATCTAGTAATGTGCGTAGGATTTTTAAGAAATATTACTTCCTTCGAAAATTATCCATTTTGCATTGAAAAATCGGGCATAAAACTTTATAATTCAATGAATCAAAAACATTGTACGTACTTTACTAGCAAATATTATTAGGGAGCTGCAGTTAAAGTTTGATGTTGGTCGGGCTAAAATTGAAGACGCCAGAGTATCCCTCGACTTGAAAAACACAGTTTTTAGAAAATGACATTAAAGTTTAATGTTCTGAAATGCTCTCTTTCTTCCTATGTTTTCATACTTTCTTCTAATAAAGATAAAAAAAATGGGTTTTAATTTTGAAATGTACTCATGGAGGACCCCCCCATTAAAAACAACTTGCAATTACAAAGGGACCAATCTAAGCTCGCTGGAAAAGTTATCATCAAATGAGCATTCCTCTCACTTCACTCGGAATATTGTAATTTTTGTCCATTTGAAAATTGTCTTCACAAAAGCACTCCTGGATATACATTTTGATTAGTTAAGGCGAACTTAAGAGAAATGGATAAAAAACTAAGTTACAAGACATTTTTCAATGCTTAAACTTTACTTCAACGAGTAGTTTAGAAAACCACAAATATTTCATTTTTGCTCTAAACCTGTTAATCGTCGGATTTCATTGAGGTGTTGCCAATTGACTTAGCTAATACCTGCCTTGAGTGCTGATTAGGCATGCGGTCAATATTGCTTAGATTATTGTAAATTAGTTGTCAAAAGTCGTGAGCTCGTCCGAAATTGTCCATGACAGTTCTGATGAGGAGGCATCCGGTAGGCAAAATGAGATTCCCGAATCGACTTCAATATTCAATTGTGAATCCTAAAAGCAGTTCCAACCCTAATTCATTTAGGTATGTAAATTAATTCATTGTCTTCCCCAACTCCTCCTTCTTGAGAAGCGAAGGAAAAAAAAAGTCGTTTTATTGTTATGATTTCTTTTATGACTCCAATAAAAAACTACTTCTACATTTTCACGATTGTTTAAGAAAGTTGATGGGGTTTTTAAGTAAAGAAAATGGCAATTTCTTTAACCGTTCCCTTAACGGAAAGATCCTGTTCTGCTTTTGTTCCAAGAAAAAGAGAAATGTTGTTATTTCATCAATTAAAATGCAAACAATCTGCGAGAGAGTACTCATTGGCGGTTTTCGTTTAGATTCTAAGGGTCCTTTTTTAGATTCGTTTACACCATAAAAACTTTATTTATTATGGACCATAAAATGTCTTTTTTTTCAGCGATACTGTGAGTAAGGATCGGCGAACACTGGTTTGATGAAACTGATTTCATGATATGGGTTTCAAGAAAACTGTTTTATTGGAACGTGCACACAGAAGCAACGGGTTTCCGTCAATTTTGTGATGGATTCTGGCAACGATGTGCTTGTGTTGGCTTCTATACGCGGCAGGTGTCCTGCCCATGTCCATTTCTGCTTAAGTGCAGCCAGTCTTCCAGGGAAAAGAAGTTACTGAATCGCGCTAAGAAGACGCAGCTTCAGCGAGTTGTTTTTTTTTTTTTAAAGTGTGTTGATATTACTTATTTCAAAACTCTACACATAAATTACTCTCTAATCGAGGGGGATGATAGTGATTTGCTGTCTGGTTAGCAGAGCTTACTGTAAGGTCTATAAAGCGATTAGAAGCAATCTGTTAGGTAATCTTGGGCGGTTCAGGCCGCTGCCACTAACCTCTCTAATTTATTGATAATCTCGTTTGTCGGCACCCATCTCTAATCTTACTACAATTAACCATGTACTTAACAAGGGATGCACATTTGGATTTAAACAGATTAATTAAAAATAGGTAATGCATGTAATTATGCTTCACAAATCCTCATAAGCACCAGCACCCACATCCTACATTCTATGATGCCCTTAGCAATAACGTTAAGTGTTACTTCCAAATAATGTAGACATATTTGTACATTGCTAGTATCATACTCTTGAAATGAAATGCCGGATTCTACGTTATAGGGATTTTGATAAAGGTTTAAATAATCGCCATTTAAATACAGATAAACAAATATTCTGCTAATCAAATGTCCCGAAACACTAATCAATAAACTAAATTATTATTACAAAAACCTACCATAATCACCTTGGCAAGTCAACAACGTAAAAGTCCGTCGTCTGATAGTTTATGCTGAATTCCTGAATAATGAGCTTAAAATAACCTATATAAATAAAAATAATCATAAATAGTTTTTGTATTTTATACCTCAGGCATATATGTAAGCCGATGGACCGATTTAGTTAATTTTTACAATGCGCTTTTCTTTTTAGACAACCAAGACATACACCGAATTTCGTTTCAATATTATAGAAATTTTACTATCAGGGGTCAATATCATGTTTTTGCCTGAATTTAACCCCGCTTTCTCGAGATATATAAATTACAGTGCCCATACTTGGAGAGGAAAATCTCAAGAGTTGGACTGCGCAGCCCAAACCTTAAGATATTCCTCACCTTGAACGGGGCAACCTTGAGGCCAGACTTGAACTGTACAGTCAATCGAAGTAGAATTAAAACCCCAATAGATTACCTGTACAGTCCAATGAGGCCAAGACTGTGCAGGCCGGGCTTGACATGTATGGACAAGAGGATATTTGCTTCACCTTCAGTTGGTCTACTATAACTGGACTGTGCAGCGGCCTTGAGATTTGAAATAAACTTGTATATATATAAATCAGTCACTTAACAGGCCACATGGGTCTAGAAGATCTGTAGAGTTATCTGTTTCTCGACCACATTATTTTTCACTTTTTTATTATTTATGTAGGTTATGTTAAGCAAAGTATTCAGGACACAAAGGATGTACACTATCCACCTTCTGAGGAATGTGATTAGACATGCTGCTCCTGCGTGACGGAATATTCCTTTACCGTTTAGTTCGGTTATGTCTGTCCTCTAGTTTACATGGCCGTTAGTTAATGTATCAGTTAGTGTGTTAATTTTAATATAACTACTGCTGGGCCGAGACGGAGTGCTGCTGGTGATGGGCCGCTAAGAGGTTTATCTCCGGATTAGTGCTCAAGGATCGATTGGCTCAAGATTGCTATGGCCGATTGCTTTTAGCTAAGTTTCTTGTAGCATGCTAAGTCTCTTAGTCTCTCTGGCAGCACACACTAGCAGCTGGAGTTGCCACTCGAATATTATGCGTGCCAAACTAAAGTGGCATGACGATTTTAAAATGGTAAATGATGCATGTGCTGGGAGCGCCATGAATGATAACTGTCAATAAATTAGGGTAAGATACAATTATACTATGTGATACATTTGAGTGGTATAGAAATTTTTAAAATGATATTTAATAGAATCCTCGATCTAGGTTTTTGTGGAATACCTTGCGTTTTGGCCGACACCATTTCATAGAAAGCGGTTTGTTCAGTTTACCATGATATTGACCATGGGGACTCTAGTAGTATGCCTGGTCCTCTGGCTAGCGTTATTAGGATTCTAAGCGTACCAAAATCTGTTTATCTCCCGATCCTAACCTATGGGAGGTAAATTTGGGAAATGATCGATAAGCAAGACAGCCGTATTACTGCTGGCGAAATGAAGTTTATGCGGAGAGCGGTTAGTAAGACAATAAGAGATTGCGTCAGAAACGAAAGAATACGAGATCAGTTAGAGGTGATCAGTTAAGGACCAAATTCGAATGCCGGCGGCTTAAGTGTTCTGGGTACGTGTGTCGTATAGAGGATGAAAAGGAACCGAAGAAGGTTCTAGAAGCTCGACCCTCTAGGAAAACACTGCCCAGAATTTCCTACGAGAAAAAAAATATCCTGAGGAGGAAAAGATGAACTCTGCCTAGAAAATGAATCAGCAGGAAATGAAAGGAATGGAAACAATTTATCGAAGCTCCATTTATCGAGGAAGACTAAGCAGAAAAAGCGTACTAAAATCCAGTGTTTTTAAAATTTTACTATGATATTTAACTGATTGCTAACACAGCTAGCATTTTGTGGAATGTTTTGTTTTTGGCCAGCACCATTTCAAGACAAAGCGTACCAAAAGCCATTATTTTTTTAAAAATATTACAACGATACTTTTAGCACTTTCCTCTGAAGGAAAGTAGCTATTGAGGTTGCACTCATGACGGAATTTTTGAAAACTTTCTTCGAATCTTTATCGATCCTACCTAGTAGACACCGAAAATGACCCTAGTGAAAATTTATATATATATATATATATATATATATATATATATATATATATATATATATAGTTATATATATGTCCGTTAACACAATACCGGCCAGAGTTTTTGTTTCTTCCCCGTGAAACTTGGTATATAGTATTCCCCAATCAAACGATTGAACGAGTTCGTTAACCAACAAAATCGGTCCATCTGGAGAGGGGGTTTACTCCGGAACCAAAGTAGTTTTTTGCCAATACCAGCCATAATTTGAGTTGTATTTCAACGAAACTCGGTATTCGTTCTGGTCAACTAAAGTGAAAAATGTGTTGTAAAAATAAACTAAATCGGTTCATTAGGAGGGGGGGGGGGTTACTCCAGTCCCAAATTACTAATTTGCTCATACCGGTCGTAATTTCTGCTGTATTGTAACGAAACGCAGTATACGTCCTGGGTATCTAATAAGGAAGACGTGTTGTAAAAATGAACTAAATCGGTCTATCGGAAGGGGGGATTTACTTTGTACTATGTTTGAATTTAATTGAAACAGGTGTTATTTATGTTTTTATTTTATTTATCTATATAGGTTATTTTAAGCAAATTATTCAGGAATGCACTCGACACTACCCAATTCTAAGGAAAGTGCTTAGTTATGCAGCTTCTGCGTGACGGACTTTTTTTATTACGCCGTAGTATATTTATCATGCGTTTTATTTAATGCGTGGGTATAAGGCCTGGGTAGGCAGTTAATCAATGCATTCATGACGTTATTAGAAAATCCATAGCAAAAGCTCAATGGGTGATTAGGACTAATAAAAGACAGTGCTGGACAGAATTTCTTTCATCAATTAACAGACACACACCATCACATGAAATTTGGGATAGCATCAATAAAATCAAACATAAAAAATACAGACAACCAATTACAGGACTCGTACAGAATGGACTTACGTTTATTGACCCGATCGAGATCAGCAATATTTTTGGAAAACAATATGAACAGACTTCTAGTGACAGAAACTTCACAAAAAATTTTCTTGAATTTAAAAATGAGGTTGAACAAACAGAAATACCCATTCTAACTGACTTTGACCACCACATCAATGACCCCATAACAGTTAAAGAACTTAATTTGCTACTCAGCAATATCAGACGAACCTCACCTGGACCTGACAAAATTACTTACGACATGTTAAAGAATTTACCACCCTTGGGCCTTGCTCTTCTTTTAAAGATGTATAATAAAATATTCCTGGACGGAGCATATCCTCACTCATGGAATCAGGCTATTATCGTACCGATTCTGAAGAATGGCGAAGGCAAGAGGCTACCCTCTAGTTACCGCCCGGTGTCGTTGACCAACTGCATATCAAAAATTTTTGAAAAAATAATATGCAAAAGATTGGCCTGGCTTCTAGAAAGGGAGAATCTACTTTCACCTTACCAATGTGCATTCAGGCCTGGTCACAGTACATTAGACCACATTAGCCGGCTTGAAAACGATATACTCAATTCATTTATACAGAAGAAGTTGGTATTAGCAGTTTCTCTGGATTTGGAGAAAGCATTTGATACCGTCTGGCGAAGGACAATAATACATCAGTTGAGCAATTGGAGACTTCAAGGTCCAATAATGTCACTCATAAAGAACTATTTACGTAATAGACGATTCCGAGTGAGGATAGGCTCAGCTCTATCAGATGAATTCCTACAGGAAAATGGAGTGCCTCAGGGAGGAGTTCTTAGCGCCACCCTGTTCAACATAGCAGTAGATTCGATCAGAGCTTTCATCCCAAATACAGTGACCTATTGCCAATATGCTGATGACATACTCATCTACACTACATCTAAAGACGTAAATACAGCACAAGACCAACTACAAGACACAATTCAGCGACTTGAACATTGGTGCTCCTTAACTGGGTTTAAGATTTCCAAAGAAAAATCCAGCTGCATACTATTTACTCGGAAGAGAACATTCCCCAACCCAAGTCTCAAATTGTACAATTACTATTTACCAGTAGTAAATACAATTAAATTTCTCGGGTTGGTGTTTGATCGGCGTCTGACTTGGATCCCCCACTTAAAAGAACTCCTCATTAAATCTAAAAGATCGCTTAATTTATTGAGGATTCTTAGCAACACAGAATGGGGTGCTGACAGATGCTCTATGCTCACTTTCTATAGAGCATACACCAGGTCACTTCTGGATTATGGGTGTCAAGCATATTCATCTGCCAGTAAAAGATCATTACAAATGTTAGACCCGATACATAACGCAGGAATCAGAATATCCACAGGTGCATTCAGATCCAGTCCATGTGCCAGCTTGTATGTTGAAGCCAGTGAGCCGCCATTGGAGTACAGGCGTCAGGAATTTTGTTTAAGATTTTACACCAAACTGAAGTTCCTAAATACACCATGCACAGAAACATTAACGCAAAACCCATTTTTAGCTACTTATAACCGAATGAGAACAAGACAAAGACCACTGAACATCAGAATATTAGACTACGCTGTGAACACAGACCTACTGACCAGTCCTACGTACTCACGACGCCAGCAGACTTACTTACCGTGGAGAATAAATAACTTAGAAATTAATACAAATTTATCAAAATTCAATAAAACTAACCCTCTATCTAAACTGTTTTACAAGAATAACTTTAATTATCTTCTATCGCTGTATCCAGATGCACTCCTAGCATTTACAGACGGATCAAAATCTAGAGAAGGCACTGGATCAGCAGCTATAATAGGAAATTCAAAATTTGGCGTCAAATTAAACTACAAATCAACCGTTTTTTCAGCAGAATTACAGGGAATACTTTTGGCTTTAAGAAATATAACTGTAGTTCCAAATAAGACAATCATCTTATGTTCAGATTCACTAAGTTCTCTACTCTCCCTCACTAACATATACGAGTCAAACATACTAGTGACAAAGATATTTCAAGAAATACACGACTTACAAACTTACAGCATAAAAGTAGTGCTTTTGTGGATACCCGGACACATGGATATCTCAGGGAACACAGAAGCTGACAAATATGCAAAACAAGTTACAGAAACATGTACAGTCGACGTGGAAGAATTGACGGTACAAGACTTACACACTAACATAAAAACTTACTTACAAAATGAGTGGCAAAAAACATGGACGAACATGACAAACAACAAACTAAAAGAAATCAAGAAAACAGTTTGTGTTTGGCCCTCCAGCAACCGATCGAGCAGAAGAGACGAGGTCGTCCTTACTCGATTGCGTATCGGGCATACATTACTGACACATCGCCATTTAATGACGAGACAGGACGGACCAGTTTGTGACATTTGCAACAGAAACTTGACTATAAAACACATACTAACTGACTGCAAAAAACGCGACGGATTAAATCTACCAAACGACTTGAATGAACTCTTGACGGAAAACAGTCCACACATAAACACAATACTCACTTACCTTAAAGATACAAACATCTACAATCTCATTTAAAACATACACATTATGAAATCTGTAAAAATATGTATGACTTAACGTGAAGTTGCGTAATAAACACAGTTTTTTAAAGAACCTAAAATTTGCAATACACATTCACGTATTACCTCTTTATACATTTTGGAATAATACAATAGTGTAACATTTTTTTTTCAAGAATAACTGCAAATACTTATATTTTACTTGTCTAACTGTTACTGGTATCTACTTGGAACATCTGAATAAGAGCGAGTCGCTACATATGCGAGCTCTATAATAAATAAATAAATAAGAAAATCCATAGAGATAAAAAGGACGAGATTAAAGATTGCTAAAAATCTTCAGAATTTGAACCAAATAGCGATTAAATGACGTCCTTCTACATTGAACGCTAAGTATCTCCATAGATTGCTCGTTAAGATAGGAGCCATGTTCTTTAACATTAAGTACTCTTCATAGATTCACTACATGTTCATAGATTTTTATCCTTAATCGAGTTTTATATCACAGATCTAAACAGTGATAGATTGAAACTACATATATTTAATCGCAAATGTGAATTTTACTTTTTATAACCGATCATTATTTTCGGAGCTACACTTTACTCCTCTTCAACATCATCACAAAAAGAAGTATTGAAAAAATGTAAAGCTTGTTTTTCTCAAAGGTGAACAACCTTTGACTACAAAAACTTTTCGTGAATATCTGGAAGACGGTTCGGAAATCGTGGTAAGTGGAAGGCAACAATTTGAAAGCTTACTAAATTCTCTACAAAAAACGTTGTTGAGCAATTTTTGATGGGGCGATAGTAATTTGAGTAATAAGTGCTTAAAACTTCGAAAGTGTTAATATTGTTTTTTTTTAATGGGTTTTTGTCATTGTTTAACTCACTTTTTAATTGGTTGTTTTTGTTTTAAATTTATTTTATTAGTAAAATTAGTATTTTGGTAAAAGAAGGTAAGAGGATGAGGAGCTTATAGGTAATAGTGTTTTCCTATGGTGAACGTTTTGATGGCGGAGAGTCATTTCCGCTAAGGATACTTTCAGTTTCCTGTTTTGGTGCCTTATACTACCTTTTCTTTGAGGTTTTATTTTATATTTTTAACGAAACATGAAACCCTACCAACAATTTTTTTTTCATCCTACATCGATTTCTGAAGATTGGCCGTTCATTTTGAGGACACCCTGTATAGCTATGAAAATGAACTTGAGAAAGTATTAATAAAAAAAGTAACCTCTGATTTTTTTTCCACAACTGCAGGTTGATTGGTTCACCATTTTGAATAAAGTAGAAGGTGAAATATTACTTTCTTTTTAATGATTTCAGGAATTGAATGCGGTTTTTTTTTTTATTAGCCGCTTTTACTACTAAAGGGAAGGGTATAAAGATTCATATAAATCGTGGGAAAGGAAATATTGTCAAAGGTAACTATGCCTATGCAACTGTTTTTTCTAAATCTCAAATTTAAATAATATACAGGACTTTCCCTGGTAGTGTGGATGACGTTATTAATACCTTAGGAGATGCAGGTTCGAGCCCCGCCTAGAGTTGGTTGACTTTTTCATTTAGAGATGGGAGGAGATTGAAATGATTTTCTGCTCCGACATCGATAGGTTTAGGAAGGATGGCAACCTATACATAGCCCGGCGCTAATGGCCTAGAAGCAGATATACCGTAAAAATAATAAATAACAAAAAATCTCTAATACATAGGTCTGTCCAAAAATCATTAGTCTGTTACGAAATAAATTATTGTTATTTCTAAGCAACAACATTAATTTGTATCACGTTATAAGGTATGATGTTATTAATCAAAATTAACAGACAAATATTACAAAGTGAAAAACATGGCTCAGAAAAAAGTTGATTATGATGAAAGGTGAGCCCGAAAATATAAAGGCAACCTAATACAAAGCAACCTTTTCTGGACTATAATTGATTACTAGCCTCATCAAACTAACCAAGGATTCTATTCTTTGTTGATAATGGTTTAAAAATAAATTAATTGGTCCAAAGCTAAAATATATTTAATGAATTCCTTTTGTTACTCTGTAAATTTCCTTTCCAGGTATAAAAGCTTTGTATTTTTTCCTATATTGGTATTTTTTTTATAGCGCCGATATCCAGGGTGCAGCGAGGAATTTTCTCAACGAGCCCTGAAATGAGAAAATTCCTGCCTACGGTGAGGATCGAATCCACCATCTTCCGCTTATGAATCTACGGCGCTAGCCACTAGACTACGGGTGACCCCCCTATACTGGTACTCTACAGCAATCGACACGTTTACGTTGTTTCGTTTATTCAGTTATAGTTTTTTTTTTTTTTTTAAATTATCTCAAACCTTCTTTCTTTCAATAAGTTTCGATTTTCATTTTAGCTTCAGTTATTAATTACATAAATATACAGACATTTTTTTATCCAACATTTATAATTTTATTTAAAAATTGTCTCCCGCTACTTTGTATACTATTTCCTTAATAAATAAGAAAGTAGGTAAGAAGGCGTGGTTTTAATACACACACTTGGGTTAGCAGCGCATCTATCTCTGGTAGAGGGAGAGGGAGGGGGAGAGAGTGTGTGAGAGAGAGGTAGTGGGAGGGAGAGAGGGAGAGGGAGTGAGAGAGGGTGACAGAGAGGGCAGGGTGTCGAGAGAATGAGAGGGAATAAGAAAGTTCTGACAGGATTTACATTCCGATGAGTTTCTACTTTATGTAACTGTTTTTATATTCAATTCTTACAGAAATCTCCCTACCTTACGACACCAATTCAACATCTTATACTTCTTCTGAAATTTAAAAAATTAAATCCAAACAATATTAAATTAAAATATATTTTATTACATTTATGTTACTGCTCCCCAATTCTAGGCCATTATTCCTAATATCTTTTTTTTACATAAAAAAAACAAAAGAACATCTTATTTTGAAATGTCCCTTCTTGAAAAGGCGAGATTAGACATTTTTTTTCTTCTTTTTTTACGGTGCATCGACAAATCTTGGCCATTAGCGCCGACGTCCAGGGTACAGCCAGGAATTTTCTCAGCGCGCCCTGAGATGAGAAAATTCCTGCCGTCGCACAGTGGGAAAAAATCCACTTTTAGAGTGACAAAATTATTTTTGTTGTGTTTTTCAATATTTTTGAGGTCACAGAGACAGGGAAAAATATTTAAAAAAATCTTTGACCCATAGTTTTTAGTATATCTAACAAACAAATATTGTAGACACACAAATATTTTGACATAATAGATAAAAATTGGGAAAACATTTTGTAACTCTATGGAACATTTAAGTAGTACCTTTTTGCAATTTATTATTTACATAAACATAATACATATATTCATAAAAAAATATACATAAGCTATAATTCGAAAATAAAGAACAAAAATAGACTAACAACTTAAAGAAAAAAGTAATTGTACTGACTAGTTTTTATTTTTTAATAATAACAAATATATACAATTATATGATGCACTAAAAACGAATTATCCATCAATCATCGTCTGATTCAATACTGCTACATCCTTCAGCATTTTTTTCTGACGAGTCAGTATCGTCAGCCTCATTTTCTAATGACATTTCTTGAAGTTGATCATATGGTAAACTACACTTCTATAGGCTAATCTACACCGATAACATTAAGTTATAAAGTAAATAAATATATTAAGTTATAAAATAAATAAAGTTTCTGTTCAAAATATGGAAAGTAATTACAAGAACAAAACTGTAATAAACACTGGGAAAAATGTTCCCTTTCATAGAGTCCGATTAATATTCCCTTCCGTCGCCCGTTGATGATCCAAGAAAGTAAATATTTACATTTTACCTTCTTCCAAATAATACTAGGCAATATTTAATGGCTGATTTGTAAAATATTTTTTTGAATTTTCGCCCACTGCGCGCCGCGGATTCTTCAGATTCTATCTGACTGCTGCCTAAACTAAATTTAAATTTACATTAAAAGGGGGAAGAAGAGGGAGCTGGAAGTCTCAAAACAGTAAAGTACATAGAAGCTTAAGGCTTTTCGAAAAAAAATATTTGGAACTGGAACTTGGTGGAACTTTTTTTAAACCTTACTCAAACTTGAGTAATCAACAAAATATGAACAATCTAGTAATAATTTCATTAATATATTTTTTTCTTTGATATGCCTTTCTGTTATTAAATATATATTATGTATTTATAAAGGACATACCACTAGGTAATAAATCCATTGTGAGAAGAATTTCTAAAATTTTCACACAATTTTTAAAACACAACTTACAAAGACCGTAGTTGGAACAAGACTAAACAGAGTGGAAGTGGCTAGCAATGGTTGCCTTCCTTATTGTTCTAAACAGGTTTGGCTTAAACTAGATAAAAAAATTGTTCTGATTTTAATGAATAGAAGACTTTAGCACGTTTTGACACGTAAATTGATTTTTTACGACCACCTTATATTTTTGACTTTTGTCGCCGTAAAATAGACGTTTTGCCCACTGTGCGCCGGTGGGGATCGAACCCACCATCTCCCGCTTATGAATCTAGTGCGCTAGCCACTAGACCACGGGAGACCCCGATTAGACACTTACGTTCATTATAATTTAAAAAAAATGTATTGAAAATTTAAATGATATATGTATTCACAATATATAATTAATTCAATCAGTCAATTAATCCAATTAGTCAATTAATTTTCAAATCATTATTTTTTACAATAGGGCGGGATTTGAATCGAGAATCTCCCATTTTAAGCTCGGGTGCTACCGGGATTTTTATCGACGCATGACGAATTAATTCATCTAACGAAAACTTCAACTCAGATATTTATCTGATATAAGACGATTTTAGTGTCATATCTCTTAGGTTTACTACCAAAATTTCAATTATAGTACTCAGGTTAGGGGTCTTCCCGTGGTCTAGTGCCTAACGCCTTTGGTTCTCTTGCAGGAGATGGGAGTTCGCATCCCACCTGCAGCGGGGGCTTTTCTCGCATAATGGCCTAGATGTCGGTGCGCAGTAAAACAATGTAGGTCAGTTATGCTGACAGTGATGTAATTTTCATTTGTTAATTTCTTAGAAAGTTTAATTCACCAAGGAGGGAGTTAAAAAAATAATAAATAGGACGCTGCTAAGTAAATGTTTTCCTGAGAGACGCATTATAATACTACCTGTTTTTATTGCCCAGTGTTTGAAACATTAATATTCTTCAGGTTTTTCCTGATTGAGGCATTGATCTCCGTTCTTTACTGCAATCCGGTAGTAAAATTGAAAAATATAAAAAAAAAATTACCCTGTAAGGCTTCGTTAACACTGGATTTGCATTTTATCAATTTATCGTCCTGACGTTCAAGGTCGATAGCGATGAAAAATAAATATGTATTAATAACCATCATACCGACTTGCACGGGCGAATGACAGATAAAAAGAACATTTTGTTTTTCCCGTCAGTATGCGAATGTTTTGAAAACGAGAACCATGGAATTAAATTATCGAAAAATCTCGACAAGTTTATTAGGGAAGGACATGAATCCGGGATTAGTGTCAATGCAACTACGGATTTAATGACGCTACTCTACGCCGATGATGTTGTGCTGCTCTCGGATACTCCGCAAGCTGTAAGAAGAAAGCTACAACTTCTCGACAAATACTGCCAGAACAATCAGCTTAAAGTCAACATAGGAAAAACTAGGGTGGTGGCATTCAGAAAGAGCGGGAGACTGAAGGATTTGCAATTCTTTCTTCGAAAGGAACGAGTACCAGTTGATAAGGCGTACACGTATTTGGGAGTTCCGTTTTACAGCTCAGGCATTTTTCATAAGACGGCAAAGGACATGTGCAAGAAGGGAAGATCAGCCGTAGCTTGTACGACTCAAATATTGTCGAGAACTAAATGCGAACAGTGGGAATCGAGGATGAAGCTGTTTGATGCACTATGTGGTTCAGTAGTGTTATACTGTAGTCAGGTATGGGGCTTGAGGTACTTGCAACTTCTCGAGAGATTCCATGAGCAATTCCTGAAGAGTCTGCTGCATCTCCCTCGAAACACTCCAGGTTACTTGTTAAGATTGGAATGTGGACGAGAAACGCTGAAAGCTAAAGTTTTTGGGCTAATGCTGAAATGGCTTATCAAACTTCTAGAAATGCCGAGCAATAGGATACCAAAAAAGTGCTATGATAGGCTATTACAACTTGACAGCTCATCTCATAATTCAAGCCAATATAACTGGGTGAGTCAGGCACGAGAGCAGTTCCAGCTTGTAGGAGAAGAGGAATTATTCCTGAGACAGGACAGCGCAGCACTGAGAGAAAAAGAAGGATATCTGGTCAAAGCATATCTTGATAGACACGTCCAAGCAGATATAGAGAAGATGTGTGGATCCTCCTTCAGTCCAATCTACCGAAGGCTAAAGACATTTTGGGGTGTAGATAAATACCTCCAACTCAGAACTACCTTCTACAAAGCCCGAATCTTGTCTCAGCTGAGACTAGCCGGAAGGTTGGAGCTGAGAATATTTACTATTTAATTTTGAGAATCTTGTACAAGATAAAATGTGACGAGATATGCTCAATATACAACCTGTACGAAGAGGAGGATATTGGTCACTTCCTACTCAGGTGTCCGATGTACACGGAAGCTAGACGCCACTACATCTGCAGCTATTTCCAAGGAGAGGACACCACTGAAGACAGCCTTGTTGCATTACTGGATGTAAGAGACCGTGAGAAGCTCAACAACCTCTGCGCCTACGTTTTATATGCCCTCAGAATCCGTGCTTTTATCAGATTCGATTAATTTCTTTTGTGGCTGTTTCTTTAATGTAGGACTGAATGTGCAAAACTGAATTATTTTAAATTTAATTTGGGTGACTTATTATTATTATTATTTATTTATTATTATTATTATATATATGTATATATTTGTTTCTCTCTCTTCTTCTTTTCTTTTTATTTAGGTATAAATTTTTCATTATTATAAAACTAGTATTATATTTTATATTTTTTATATAAAGTTATATTATTTTAAGCACATTAAGTGGCCTCCCTGTAAGAAGTTAAAACTTAAATACAGCTTTTATCTATCTATCTATCTATCTATCTATCAATTATCGAAAAATAAAGGAATCAATTTCTCCCGTATTCGAATGGAAGCCGGTCTGGGAAATAACATTGAAGTCATAAGGCAACAGGGATTTTTTTATATGTGGTTTAATTTCATCTATCTGATAAAAGGATGATCCAGATTTCATTCCGAAATAACCAAAACATATTTTTGGCTGTTTGAGTAAATGATGTATGGAACCCCCAAAATTTTCCTTCTCTAAATACTTTTATTTTTTACCTATTCACTTCTCACATGAGTGATTAGTGATAATATTTTCAAGAAGGGTTCTCTAGGAGTAATAAGGTATCCATATCCTACGATGCAACACCACGGAAACGTCGTTATAAATACGTTATGATAAACTGATTTGAGAAGAAAGGCGGGTAGTCGGTACGTTTGGCTGAGGATGAGATCGTCAATGTAGTAAATCGCACAAACACGCATTCAGTGTGAACGAGGCCTAATGTTTGCGAGAGAGTAAGAGTTAATACAAAGTGTGATTCTTTATCAAGTGTTAGTAAAAGCTTGGGGAAATATCTTATCCAGCGTAAATGTGCTTGTATTCCACTGTATATTAGAAAGCGTTCCTGAGAAAGCTATTGTAGCAGGAAATAAAGCTGTAGGGAATAGTCTGTTCCTAAAGTAGTGTTGTTTCAGTAAATAGAGCCACTAGCTGTGAAAGGAAAGGAATTTACTTCACTCTACTTCTAGACCGAACTTTCTTGGGTTATCTTGTAGGTAACAGAGTTTCTTGGCTTCGCTCTGTAACAGTTTTCAAAAGCCATTGTAAAATATTTCAACAACTTATAATCAAAGTCCATTCCATTTCTGAAGTCCTTTGAAGTTCTTCGAGGAATTAGTATATTTTCTTAAATCTCGGTAGATTTCAGCAGTTTTCGTTTATAGGTTTTCTGCAGATTTTCACGCAAGCCGCAGTTGAGACCACGAAATATTCTTTTTGCGAATGAGCATTAGCAAATCATATCCTTGACTAGCTGTTTATCAGCGAAGAATAATTCTCAACAATACATTCCTGAAAGCTGAGAAGAATAATATGACCTTATTCATTGTACTAATCTCCGTGTTTTGGCATTCAGCAGCTTCGTTTGGGTGATTATATGGGAACATATCCAGTCATTTTTTTTAAGCAGCCTCTTCTGTAACCTCATTAGCCTGAACTAACTCTTTATATATCGTACTAGATTTACGTCAACAGATCATAAATATGGTGTAGCAAAGAAAATCTACAAGTGATTTACATCCCAATTTTTTACCCAAAAGCCATCTCGCGTTTTGAGAGATTTTCCTACCCCTGCTCAGGTCCTGTAATACTGATCTGCATAGTCTCTAACTGCTAAGATTTAATTGTAGAACATCTCTTTAGATTCCAACATTAGGTTTTCCTAAAGTTCGTTCACTTCAATTTATTTTTATTTTTAAGATGTGCTGAAAACTGTACAGTGATTCTCCACAACTCTTAAATAGAGGCCACCTGTTTCTCGGATTGTTAATGGGTTTTTTGAACTTCCACGCTTTAGTGGCTTTGAGAAGGAGTTACTTCACATTAGAGTTAAGTATCCTTCTATTCGTCTTCTTGGATCTTGCTTTACTATAAAGAATATCTTATCAGCTTTTTCGATCTGGCTTCTAACAGCCTACAAAGTACTCCGTTGCTTGTTTGTCAAAATTATATAAATGATTCAAACCATTGTTTTAGCCACGTTGATCTGAAGTCCAGGCTGGTGAGCGTTTCGATTTGCTGTCTTGTCCAGTAGGCAAAAATTGTCGGCGTGGTCAATGAATTGCAATCTTTCTCCCTCTCCCTCCCTCTGGGACTCTAAGCCTTTGTATACCAAGCGTAGCTCTCCTAGTACTGTCGACAATCACAATAAAGAGGGCTGGAGAACGAAGTTTTACACCAGTAGGGAAAGGAATTGGGAAGAAGCGGAGAAACTTCAATTCCACTTCATTTCAGGACATAGTTGCTATTAACGAACCCTCGCCCAACCTCGATGAGACCATCGTAGCCTCAGGGAAATGAAAAACGGGAAATACCCTGGCATCAATAGCCATACATGCTAGCCTAGAAACATTACTCTAATAGTTAAGACTAATAAAAATAATACTCCTCAAATATTTCTACAAAGAATCAAGTCATGAACATCAAGATAAAATTCCCTACGCTGCCGGGAGGAGTCCTAATTTCGTAAACGAATTATAATATGTTTATAGTTATAACTATTTTCCTAGCTACTTTAATTAATTTCCTTCTAAAGAAACTCACTCTAAATTATAAATTGCATAATCTTATCAACATTTTAGAAAATTTCTTTTTCAATTTTATTGTAAAAATTTGAATGAAGGAAGTTCTCCGAAGAAGATGAAAGCCCAGAGGAAGACCAACTCTATCCATCCTTATTCTTAAAGTAATGATTACATCACCTTTGTTATTTTTTATTTTTCCTAATCAACCAGAAAAGAAGATGTTAGACCTTTGGGAGAATCTGGTTCTAGCTTGTGATGGCTGAATTTTTCATGTTCAGTTTTCAAGTGGTACGGATTTGAGCATTACAGTCTACCGGATAAAGTTTTATTCTTTTAAAATGAGAAGGAAACAATTCTCCAACGATTTCTACTCTGGTTTCTATAGAAAAAAACATTTTTAAGGACTCACCTCCATTCACACATCAAACACACAGATTAGATCTTTATTCAGTAGAACATTGCTCCTAGACACGCTTCTTATTTACTTTTGAATATATTGAGTTTATTGGAAGCAAGAAAAATGCTTTGGCATTACGAGGAATAAAGCAAGCACTGAATAGATATTCGAAGGCTGTGAGGATCAGTTCTAAATCCCCTGAGAGATCCTGTAATTTATACTCCGGCCTTTTCATCCCGACCTTACAGAAAATGTATTGTCTCTTTGGAAACCCTAGCTTTTATTTCATGGATAGAAGGTCAACTGAAGCTGTAGATTGAGCGATTGCACAGTAATAATATAAGAACAACAAAATATGTAAGTCCCGTTGGCTCAACATTCTTTTGGGGATGTATCTGGTGCTTGGCCATACGTCACAAGATGTTGTGTGGTCTGTTATAAGTTCCGGCTGCCAAATATTCCCCTTCGCAAATACCCAATAATAAATTAATTAAATGGTGGGTGGGCCTAGGGATAGTCTGGGATCGCAACTCCAAGCCTCAAACGACGACACTGAAAGATAAAATTCATTTATGCGCGTCCGAGTTTTGAACTCAGGTCCTCTACCACTACAGTAACCTCACCGCCGCACAGTAGTAACTATTTTTTAAATAACGGTCACCTTTTAATATGATGTAACTTTTCGATAAGTCCATTCTCCGCAAAGGCCTATTGGTGAATATGTTCTTTTAGCCCATGAGGCGCGCCCTATTGTTGCACACCTCCGCACATCTACGAAAGATAAATCCTTAATAATAAGATTAATAAACTAATTGTAATATTTTAATGAAAACAAGGCAAATATTTATGAAGATTTATTGGATGTTTATGTTTGCTGGTCACTTTGACAAGACACAAACTCTGTGTCGAAAAGTTTAACTTGTCAATTCTGTGGCTGAGAGTACTTCTTGGTAACCTTGTTAGGAACAACGCTAGCCTCGAGACTACAAAGCTGATGAATCACTTAGGGAATACTAACAAGGTTTGTGGCCTAGTCACTAGAACTACTACCTGTTTTGGGAACATGATTTAACTGGGGCCAATGAATTGAAGTTTATAAAAATACAAAACTACCAGTAGAAATAACACTAACTTTCCCCGCTATCTTGATTGGAAACGTATGTTTAAAAACTTATTTTACTAATAAACAAAGTAAAGCATCCGTTGGCCTTAAAATTTCAAGAAAAGTGAGATTTTCACAAAGTCACTGAATTGCACAAATGTCAAGAAGCATCAATGCTACAAAGGCAGGTTGAAATAAGTTGGTCGATGAGGGTATAATGTTCTACTAAAAGTACAAGAACAACTTCCTTAGAATGCTTAATGTTATTTCCCAACAAAAACTGATTGTTCTCCCAAACAATCGTAAAATACTAAGGATGAATAGTGATTTATGCGTTTAAAGGATTGAAACTAAGAATTTCGATACCTTAATCTCTTTTTCTCTCCGACTGAGATTACCTAATCGAATTTTGAATGAAAATCTTTTCTCTGAGAAATTCATTACGCTCTCGAATGGACCTTCCAACTACCACGATTTAGCAATAGTTTTGTGAGATATTTGAGAATCTATGTAAAATTATACGTTAAACCGCATAGGTCTGTTAATGAAATAATAAATAACAAATATTACCATAATGTATGATTATATAATCATAATGGATGAATGATCAAGACACATCTGAAAACTTTTTTTAGTTGATCTGTCTGTTTTGAAGGCTAGTGCGACGGCCGGATTCTCGCTCATTGCCTTGAGTTCAAAATGAATTCTCTATAAAAATGTTAAAATAATAAAAAAGAATAAATAATATATATATATATATATATATATATATATATATATATATATATGTATATATATATCTATATATTTAAAAATTGATCGATTTTTTATAACATTTGGCACAAAAATAGCATGTTTGACTTGAAAGGTCAGGTCCATGAAGCAGAATCCGTCTATTGAAAATTTTGGGGAAAATTCGTCACGTTTACGTTTTTGCGTTACTAGGCTTCCAAGAATATGTTTTATAAATAATTAGGCAAGGGAAATCGTTTTCGGGTTCAGAGAAGCGATTTAAACTATTTGGGATTCGGTTGAATTAAAACAAAATTATTTTAATTAAAAATCAAGAGCAATTTTAGGATTCTGGTATATTTTCTTAAATATCTCCAAAGCGGTTGGGTAATCGTAGTAAGTGGACTGTAACTATTTGTAAGCTTACTAAATATCCAACAAAAGAGTTGCTGAACTTTTTTTTTTATAGGAGGATATCTTTCGAAAACATTGGTGCTTATTAAAATTCCAAAGATTCGGTTTCGTTGTATTAAACGGGTCTGGTTATCTGACTTTTAATAGTTTGTTTTTTCTTTGTAGAAATTGCAATAAACAATAAAATTGGCAAGAAAATGAGAAACATTAATCTAATATAATAAGACACAAACGAGAACAGGACGATATTGAGGGAACACGCAATAAATAAAAAACATAATTTTAAATTTACAGACGTTGATATTTTAAATAAAGAAAGGAACACATTAAAAAGGAAGATCAAAGAAAACATTTATATAATTAAAAACTCAAAAAGAGCAATAAATAAAAAAACGATTTGAAAAATATCCATCAAATTTTCCATAGTATTATAAATTAAACCTCATGAACTAATTTACCAATAATCGATACAATTAAAACATCCGAAAGAATCGATAGAATACGGCCATATTCATTAGCTCAGATAACTTGTCAGTATTACGCCTGACTCAAGCCAGTATACCTGACGAGAGGACTTCCTCATAAGGTAGGATAAGAATTTTTAATAAAATAATATTTGTTTAAATGTAAATTAGTTTAGAGAAACGATAAATGTTTATTATTGGACAAAATTTGAATTTGGGATTTACCAAAAAATATTTTTGCATAGGAAAGGCCCTGAAGTGGTGCGAACAAAGGCACGAAACATGTCGGGCAAAATAGAGAAAATAAAGTAGAACAAAAACGAATGGTGTTCTGCTTTATCGACCCTCTGCCATAAAAAGAAAAAAGAACAAGTGGAAAATATATATTGGGTCATATTCAGAAGAAATAATATAAATGTAATATGTTTCCTAGAGCGAAGGTTGAGAATGCAGAAAGTGTAATTGCCCTTAAGATACTGATAGTTTCCTGTTGTGATGTATAAGATCCTATTTCTCCTTGATTTTCGTTTTAATTCCTTACATGTTTTTAGATTTTTCGCTAAAAATTGGAAAGTATTCCAAATGACACTCGGGATAAGGAATGAAGAAAAGCGCTAAGATGACGCCGTTCCAGTGAGTAGGAATTTTTTATTTATTGCAAACCTTACTTTAATGTCGTCCATAATAACCGAGTTATAAGGCTCAAAAAATGTTATCCTATAATTTTGATGTGGCAGAAGGTCAAACCCTATTTTAAACACCCTATGCCTCAATATTAATTTATTCATTACTCTTCTCGGGCTTTGGAATTTATGGTAATGAAGAATATACATGTGGACGAGTTAAGTAATTAATTCTTAAAGTTTGTATTTTTCTCATATTTTAATAAAACTATAACTGAAATTGCTCGAGTATAAAGCAGGGATAAGGGGCGAATCTTTTTAATAATGTATTCCAGGAAGGAATTATTTCGAAAGCTTTTATATTAAAAATACGTTTATATCATGCATCAAATAATCTTTAATGGTGTCTGAAGGGGGGAGATCCCCCTAAATCGAAGGTGTTTAATCACCCTGTAACTAACGTTATTTAGGGGCGTAGTCCCAGTATCCCTTGGAGTCCATTATCTCTAAAAATAGCTGGTCTAAATAAATAATTATGAGAAAAGAAATAATTCTCAATATAAGTTAAAAACATATTGAATCCCCAGCAAGGACCAGGAATAACGAAAACCGCACAAGCTGTGATGAAATGACACGGCTTAAAATTGGGCATACCTTACTCATGCCAAAGACATACTACCTTATGCCAAAGACATTCAAAGCAAAAATGCTCATACTGCAACGAGGGTTTAACAATGAGCCACAAACTGAAGGCCGTAAACTGCGATAAAACATACACAACCGTAATGGCACTAATGTAGACATATATTATCACTTAAACAAAAGTGTAAATTACTAACATAGATATTAGGCGCTCCCGACCAGCAGAGCGAACTCACCAGTTCATATTTTTATTTCTATTTTACCGTTTGTCTCATTTAATAGCAGCGCAGAACGAGATAGGTGTAGTTTGTTTAGTTCGCCATTCTTCAATAAGAGAAAACCACATAGAAAGACGACTTCATCTATATCTACAATTGCATTTGGCGAGTTCATAAGATCCTTCCAACAAACTGAAATTTAAACAATTTTCTAACGTTTCAAGACCAAATCGACTTTCAAAATGTAAAAGGGAAAAATGGGGGAAAAATTAAATATATTTATATACATATCGTCGCTACAAATGCAAAGTATCGAATGTGAAAATTACCGCTTTTCAGAGTGGAAAAGCATTTATTCATAACTTTTTTTTTGACAGTCAAATATTCGGCAGATTTGACCTTTTGATAGTGGAATACTTTCCCTTTAATAGAGTGATCTAAGATTCAAGAATTTGCCGTACATGAGTCTAGCAGAAATTAGTAAAGATTGACAATTTTGTATCGACGATATGTACCTTTGTACACATGTACATTTGATTCTTGCACCTATACTAAAGTATTTTTTTCTAAAGGCATCATTGTATTAAACAAAACTTTCAAACTCTGTTCAACCTAACATAATACTATACACGAGTTCACTGTAGACTTAGGGCGGTGATAACCTAGTAGCTTTCTGCCCTTAAACCCCTAACCCAGCCCATCCCAAGTCAAAAAAGGGAGAAAAATCCGTACCTTTTGATTTAAAAACAATCCATCTTAGGACAGGTAATATTACTGAATTTATTTTTGGTAGAATATCACTATTACACAAGTTATATTAAGGCGAATATAACACAACTAAGAGCAGAATTAACTAGGAAGTTGATCTGGATGTTCAGACTTAATCAGGACTAGTTTGGGAAGTTGATACTCAATACTGCAACAGCTGGTGATAAGTTAGAACCAGGAGTCACAAGTCTCTGAGTGTCTTGCTCTATCCATGGATTGACTAGAACTAGGCACTCATTTATTGCAACAATTATCTCAAATTAATCTATGTATTACTATTGTAAAATAACATAGGCACACAAAATAATAAAGTGGTATTTTCCAAAGACAACATACATATATTCCTATGCATTTCGAAAGGCCTTTTGACTCCAGCACGTTATGTGAAGGTCACATTTCGTAAAAAGTGGTTTAAGAATAAATAACTAGAGCTTCTATGGTTGTGAGGGTGGCTGAAGTCGAATCCGAGGTCTGTTTCATACCATCGGCCGAATCAAGGTCTTTTCAAGCTTAAATATGACTATTGTGCAAAAAATGAATTTTGACTGCAGATTTAGTGAGTCTTAATACATAAGATTATATGTATGGCGACTTTGGAAAATACTACTTTTTTTGTGTGTGCCTGTGTAATTTTTGGAGAACAACAATATTCGCTTCAAGTAAATGAAGTGTTATGTGAAACAGTAATATTTTTTAACTTTATCCTGCTTAAGTAGTTTACCACAATATTATGGAGAAGTTACATTTTTTTTGAGCTTCACAATAGGATGGTGGATGCTCATTTAATTTGAATAAGATAATAATGACCTATTCTTATTCTGATTTTCCCCCACTGACAAAAATAGTCAGATTTACTGACTAATTTTTTTTATTTTTTAATTCAAATTTATTTTATTAAATGCTTAGCGTTAATAGTTGGAACAATACTTTAGAATAATCCCAGTATCCTTAATACCATGCAATAAGGAATATTTATCTTAGACCGTGATATATTTAGGGGATAAATGGGTTATGTTGAACTATAAATCCAGACAGTTTTCATATTCAAACCTCTATTTCTGAGAATTTTCTTACTGAAGTACTAATGGGTTTACTTTAAAAATTCTTTATTGAAAAATAATGTTTGTAATAGAAAGTTTTATTTTTTTTGTTGATTAATGGCTGTGTCGTAATTATTACTTTTCTTAAAAGGATTACTGAATTTAATATGCTCTCGATTTTTTTCTAGCCTTATTCTACCTCTTCAGGGGCTTATTTCTCTAGTAGCTAAACGTTTTTCTTAGTTTTGATTTGATATTTTGGTTTTTCTACTATCTACAAAAACTGTCAGGGCAAATTACGGGTTGCTATATATACTTCGTAAATGCTGACTTGACTGTAATTCACAAACCGAGATTGTTTTCCAGGCCATGAAGGTCATTCTAATTAGTGCATCAAAGTGATGGTTTATATCGAGAGCCCTTTAGTGAACTGGAATTGTATCTGCGGTTACCTCTGCTTAAATCTATCGACAGGAAACTGACAAAGAGAAACCACAAAGCTAGCGGAAGGAGAGGCTTGTTACTTCACTATTGGATGCCAGTCGAGTTTTACAATTGACAATGTCCAATATCGAATCCCTCAGGGTAATTGCCTGAGCTAAAAGTACCTTTTAAAAGCATTTTATAAAATTCGCCAGACTACTTCATATAATTTTTTACTGTGTACTCATTCTCAATGTTTAACTTACTCGATTTAATTAATTACTGCTGTCTTCATAATATTTACTTTCTACGCAAAACTTTTTTTAAATTAAAAATTCCCTTTTATACCCTTCTCGGGGCACCGCTCTGAGTACTACTATTCATATTAGATTTACTTTTAATTTCTGACATAATGAAGGATGTTTTAGGCGCCATAACGTTCTTCTTAACGTTATAAGGGCGCCTTCTTAACGTTCGCTATAGGAAAACACTATTACCTATAAGTTTCTCATTTTCTATCCTTCTTTTAAGATAAACACAATTTAAAACAAAAACAACAAATTTAAAAGAGAGTTAAACAAAAACAAAACCTGTTCAAAAAACAGATCTAACACTTTTAGTTTTAAAGTTCTAAGCATTTATTTCCCAGATTGACATCGCCCTATTGAAAATTGCTTTCTTTTTTCGAAAAGTAATCTAAATTCGATGAATGCCGAACGTCTGCAACTACTTTGAACTGAATCAATCGTTTTGGAATACCCAAACAAAAAATTAGTTAGAAAAACAAATTGTACCATCGTTACTCGTAAACGGTTTCAGATATCGCTTTAACAAGGTTTTATTTGTTTTCCTACGTTAGAAAACTTATAAAAAGTGTATTTGGGAGTCTATAAACTTAAAATCGTAAGCACTACGATTTTTTTCGCATGCATTTTGTCCAATTTAACATAATCCTGTAGACTGATTTTGCTGGTTAACAAACTTGAATTTTCAAGTTAAACAAATATGGATATACCTTTGTCCTCCTACATTTTATTAAATTCGGACTGTTTTTGGTTCAGCTACAGAGTGAAAACTCCAGGATTGCTTCATGAGGTCGACCTCGTAAGAGGGTTTCCTTCCTATCGAGGGAAGGAGGAAACGCGCTAAGAAACAAACTGAAAGTTGAATTGGCAAAACTGAACGCGAAGGAATCTTTCTAGTTCTACAAAGAATCATTAGAAAGGAATGACGAATGGGAATTCCCTTGTGAGGAAGGATCGGTTTAAAAGCTGCGCACGTTTCAGAAGACTGCTTTCAACCTTCCGTTCTGCTGTGGGCCCTCAACTTTTAATAGTGCCGCTAGTTTCTTGAATTAGTTTAGCCCCGATAGCCTTCTTTAGTCAATTCAAGAAATAGTAATTTAGTTTTCAAACTAATTGCTAGCATACATATATCATCTCATCTAATATAACACTAACTAAGCACAAATCTCAGCATGATAACCATTCCATGATATATTTAAATACAATAACTCTTCTACACTTATTATAAACCAGTGAGTTACAGTATACCATGTTTACTGTACAAAACCAACTTTTTACTTAATACTAGAATGCATAGGAAGGACGAAAGTGATGAGATAATACAAGGGAATAACTGGAGATAATGTGGGTCTAAAATTATCATTAACTGAGTGATCATTGAAATAGAAAATTTAATGAATTGAATAATCCGAAAGGGTAAACTCAAATTATACTCTATAATTTTTTTCTGGATAAAAAGCTTATTCCCTTTGTAAAGAACTAATTCCAATATCAATATAAAAGAATAAAATTACAACCCAGTGTTCTTATTCTGAAAATTAACACTAATTTTGTTAGAGACGATTTATGTATTTTTATATATCGGATACGAATTTTATTAAAACGAAAACTATATTATTCGTGATTGTTATACTTTTTTAAGACGAGTAAAAAACCACATACTATTTTACTTTTTCAACCTAAATATTCTTTTCTGAATAGGGGCAGATTCCACTGGATTAATATAACGAGGTCAAATTACAGCAAACCTTTCCATGGTAACAAAAAAATTGGTAATCTCTCTTCACTCCCTAGAAGCTGAAGAAGGCTAGAAAAAAAAAACATGCAGAAACGTTCGTATTTTTTTTTTTTTTTTTTTAATCCCAACTATTGAATTCTTCTTATTTCAACGACCAACTATCTTCATATATATTATAATTTAAATTGTACCACAGAAAAGGAAGTATTCTAAAGTTTTATTATTTTTTTCGAAGAAAAAGTAAAACAATGATTTTACGAAACATTACAATTTTTAGTATTTCGGTTAATGTAAAGTACCATAAATCTCCACTCCTTAGACTTATAAATGTTAGCCATACATACAAATATTCTTATGTATTTCGAAACGCTGAATCCGAATCCTCAGTCCGTTTCACCCCATCACGTCAGATCTCCGAGCATTTCAAGGTCAAATTTCGTATAAAATCGCTGAAGAAGAAATAACTAGAGCTTCCATGGTTTTGAGGGTCGCTAAATTCGACTCCGAGGCCTGTTTCACCCCATAGGCGCACAATCAAGGACATATCAAGGGCAAATATGTTTATTTTACAAAAATGAATCTGCAGTAAAAATTCATTTATTTCAAAATAGACATATTTGTCCTTGAAATGAACTTGATTTTCCGCTGATGGGGTAAAACAGACTTCGGATTCGAATTTAGCGACCCTCAAAACCATGGAAGCTCTAGTTATTTCTTCTTTAACGACTTCATACGACATTTGAACTTTAAATGCTCTTACACCTCTTTCAGAGTGTCGAAATACATAGGAATATATGTATGGTGTCTTTGGAAATTACCACTTTTTTTTTTTTTTTTTTTTTTTTTTTTTGTGTGTGCCTTAAACACACTTCTTCTTGTGAAGAAGGTGAGTGTTCAAAATCAAAGGGAGTCTGAAATATGTGTGCTCATATTGCATTGATATGTATATTATGTTTGTTTCTAGTGTTCCGGAGAACAATATATTTCTTGTTGGCATATATAACCCCTTTGAACCGTCACTCCTTCGTACGCGGATAATACTGGTTGGCACTTCAAGTAGAATCTCTAGGGAAATGAATTGCTGACGGATATCTGCATTATTACAGTAGATGTCAGGACACGTTATGACGAATTGCCGGTTGATGGAGGTCGCAGGTCACGTATTTTCAACATTTATATGTGTCACGGAGTGGGGACACATCAGCCTTATCATATTCCAGAACTAACTTATAAATTTTCCCCCTATTAGGGCCATTATTTTTATTTGATTGTAACGGTATATGATCTCAACTAATGAGAAACATTAGTTGTGAACAGAGTTGGGCTTATTCGAATATTTTTTTATTTAAGTAACGAATAAAAGATAATTTTTTATCCGTTATTAGTTAATCATAAAACCACGGATGACCAATTATCCGTTATTCGAGAAACGGGTGAATTATCTTTTATTCGTCATTTGATTATCCGTTATCTTTTATTCGTTATCCGTCCACAATATCACTTTTTTTTATCCATTCGGGCAAAAACAAACTGTTCGTTTGCACATGGCGTTGCACTCTTTAAATAAATATTGAAACACCAAGAAATTGTTTTTTAAGTACAACACGGCACTTCCATCGTCAGCACCAGTCGAACGGCTGTTCTCGTTTGCTTCGATAATGGATATTCCAAAAAGCAATCGACTCTCTGATGAAATGTTTGAGAAAAGAGTAGTTTTAAAATCTATGTTGAATTTAATTTAAAGTTTAATTATATATTTAAATAATAATGTAATACATAATTATATTTAATAATAATTTAAATAATTACATATTATATTATATTTAAATAATAAATAAATACATTATGATTAAGTAGTAAATTGGTTTTCTACACATCTTCCAAATATAAAAATCATCTTTCGGATGAAAATTTATCCATCGAATAAAAATTCATCCGTAAGATGAAAAATTATTTCAAATGAAATCTTAAGATAAAAGATTACGGATAACTTTACGTAAATGGTAATAATTTCGAATAACGGATAACGGATATCCGAAAATTATAGATGACAAATAACGAATAACCTACGTTATTCGTCATCCGTTATCCGAAGATAATTTTTGCCCAACTCTGGTTGTGAATAGAAACAAAAATCTGTTTATTACAATTTGGGGCTCACTCCGTATTATGTTGTAATTGATCTAAGCTGGCAAACTTTGGGGACCGGTTGTTACGGCTACAAACGGATCTGTATCCAGTTTCCGCTTTGCTACGCTTGTGGCTTGTTCACAGTGGAAATCTGGACGATTATATTATTCTTAAAGATCAATGTAGTTTCTCGCGTACACAGTACCTTGGAAGAAAATTAATTAAAAAATAATTACGGCTTTGATTTTGTATCATTCCTGGGAGTGATTTGACTAAATATGAAAGTAAAAAAAAATCGTATGCAATTTATAAGATACAAAAAGTGGCAGAAACTTGGAACAGGTGGCAGAAACAGGATACTACTAAAGTTAGATGAAAAAAATTTTTTTTTCGGGTAAACAGCAAGACTAAAATTATTTTTCTTAAGCGAAGCATTTTTAACATTTGATTATCACCCGATTCTGTATTTATAGAATAAGCTAGTTTTATTTTCCTATTTTCCATCGAGGTACAAACACGCTAATTGGTTTACTAGTATTCTCGCCTAGATATTTGTAGTGCTGATTTTATTCTCAGCAATTCTCCTTATATAGATTTTTAGTATTTCGTATACTTTCTAGCACGTGTTTTCGCAATCGATTTATATATAATAATTGAAGTGTGCTTGTTCATATTTTTAGATAACAATTAATTATCTATTGTTTTTATGTTAAATCCTTTGACTAAATTCTCTCTAAAAGAGGATTAATAATTTTGTGCCTCTCTTGATCTACGTTTAATAACGCCCTTGTTATAAACGACTTTGTTTTTGAAGTAGTTTTATTTGTTTATTGGGCTTCACAATATGAAGGCGGATGTTCATTTAAGTTAAATAAAAATATTAAAGCTCTAATAATTTTTCATTTAGCGCGGTTCCTCCCTCCCCCATAGGGAGGAACCCCGCTTATAAGGTTGATCTCATGATGCAATCCAGAAGTGCCGACTAGAAAATTTTGCGTTTCAGAACCCCTAGAGACCGAAAATGATGGTGGTTCAAATTTGTATATATATATATATATATATATATATATATATATATATATATATATATATTGCATCTGCACCTAGGTATTAGCTTTTCCTCAACATGCATGGTGGTTCAGTACATTCCTTTAACGGGCCCTAAAATGAAAAAAAAAAAAATCTCTACCTGATGCTGGCGGGATTCGAACCCCCGTCTACCTCATGAGAATCCTTTGCGTTAGACACGGGGAGGACCTTGATCGGGAATCACCGACCGATTATTATAATAATTATAATCACGAATATTTCTATATTATTATGCATTGATAAAACGTATAATTATTTATCAGTGTGGAAGTAGTCGAAACTCGGTCATGATAGTCAAGAAAACTAATTCCAAAATAAAAATTATTTTTTATTACGATAGTTTTGGAATGAATGCCATGCTTTCATGAAGGTTTTGAGGAGAGGAAGAACTGATCCATTTGGAAGTCCCTGTATTTACCAATGATGAAGGCTTGAAATTGAGTTTTCATATTGCCTTGTAGAGCCTTCCTTAAGAATGAGTGAGAAGGCCGATTAAGTAATTTCCGCTGATTTGTATGATCGCTCGTGCCAGTTCCCTTTGCTTTGTGGTGCCTAATACGTACCTTTTCTCGGAGATGTTGATTGAATTTTAGACAAAATATAAAAATAAGAAAATTGTTTATTTCTATTCTAAGCGTTCCAAATGTCACTAGGAATAAGTAGGGAAACTTGAAAAGAGTTTTTTTACGTTTTCTTTTTCGCCAAGCATTTCTGCCAGCGAAGCTCTGATTTCAACTCATTTTCTCAAGGATAGAAGAGTTGTTTCTGCATTAGATTATGAAATGTTCTACTGTCCATTGCTCTCCTACATCGCAGCTGCATGAAGGTGGATATAGCTCGAGGAAGAGATGTTCATTCTTGATGGCGTGATATTCTTGATACAGCTCTTTCAAGTGTGTAAGATTACTTGGAATAGTTTCTAGAAAATGTGAAGGAATATAATAGGAAGAAATGTGTAATCTAGTAGTATACTGTTAGATTTGAGTAGAGACAGTAAGAGAGTGTGAAGATGCAGAGGTTTCCCGTTGGCTTGGTTAGAAACAATAATGGGGTAAGGTAGGGGAGTGAGACGCCTCGCTACTGGATCCTGTGGCTCACCACTTGACGGAGTCTGGGTGCTTAGGACTCGCTTAGCTCTCTCTCAGTCCTCGCTTTATCTTATACACCTTACTTATACACTGCTTCTTATTTTCACAACATTATCCAAAATTCAATTTATATATTTCACTTTTTTCACATGCTCATGAAGACCTTGGGAACTTAACAGAATAGAAAAACTGTGTGGGTTCGATATAGGGTGGTGGCTTTTCTTTAGATAATAGAAAAGGCATCAGCCCTATCCTGTCTAGAAAAGAGTGGTAACCTATAGATAAACCGTCCTAAAGTTCGTAGTTGATAAAAATGGACGTTAAAATTAAAATAAATAGAAAAACTGTAAATACTGTCCTAATTTAAACGGAAATATGATGAGGTTCGATAGTTTGGATTCCACCTGGACAAGCAACTTAACTGGAAAACACAAATAAAACCGAAGAGACAAGAACTGAATAAAGGCTTCTCGACTTATATCAAAATTTGACTCAAGAAACAAACTGAAAATAAGACCGATGTGGACGCAAGGGATATAACTATATGGAACAGTTAAGCCATCAAATGTAAACACTATCACACGTTTCCAGTCTAAATTCTTTCGTAAAATCCTTAACACTAGTGATGGGCGATTCTCGAATACGAATAGATCCAAATCGAATTGAAAAGATCGATCCACAAAAAGGATAGGCGAGTTCAGATCGATTTAAAAGATCGATCTTCTAGGCTCACAACATCGACTACGACATGGATCTATCTTCGATACGAATAGTCTTCACTATTACTTACAATTACCTACGAAATTTCTATTTCATTTAGATTCGAAACGATTCTCATTTGAGGGTCGCCCATCACCACTACGAATCGACCTAACATAGTCGATTTGAATACTTGATAATTTGAAAAAATATATCTGTAACCTGAAAGTAGAAACATTTAAGACTATTATTCATCAAAATAATCTACTATATATTTGTCAAATACCACTCACTCACTCACTGACCTATCATCGCCCAGCCCACACCGCTTGACAGAAAAACTTGAAATTTTGCATGGACACTCCCTATAGACCGTAGACGCTCGCTAAGAAAGGATTTTTGATATTCGAATTTTTAAGTATTTTTTGAGGGGTTTAAAGTTTTAGTTGGTTAGAGCAGCCAAGCCTAGGTAAAATGCGTTGCTAGGACGATAAGAGAAGAGCTGTTACCGTACATTACCTATTTCATAGTATTATTTTTAATTGAGGTTAATTTCAACTATGATGGCAGTCCTTGAATTACTTGAAATAAACTGTGATTTTGTCCCTCATAGAATTTAAGCCCTGGTGATGGTCCATCCGACTTAATAATATCCCGAACCACTTAACACAAAAATTTAAAAAGTTTGCACAGGCAATCCGTTTAGAATGTAAACACTCGCTAAGAAAGTTTTTTTTTTTTTATATATTCAAATGTTTAAGTACTTTTAGGGGGGTTTGAATTATTAAGAAGTTCCTCATTGGCTCAAAAATGGTTAGATTTTGATAACATTTGGTACAAAAATCTTTCTTCTCATTTAAAACGTCAAGTTCATTGACTAGTTCAATCCGTTTACTGGAACATGGTTTTTGGAGCGAAATTTCTGCGAAAGATTCCTTAACGTAGGAAAACGAATGAAACCATTTTTTTAGGCAAATTCTGTGGCCATTTACCAGAAAAATTGATAGAAATACTTTTCAAAACTAATTTTCTGTTTGGGTATTCAGAAACGAAGTATATAGAAAAAAATTGTATGAATGGTGATACAAAGTTTTCGGATATCAGTATATTTTCTAAAATATCTCAAAAACGGTTGGGAACTCGTAGTAAGTGGAAGGCAGCTATTCAAATGGTCTCTGTTTACCTAACTTTTAAAGCGGTTGTTGTATTATTTATTTATTTTTTTTTTTTACTCTCCAACGGAAACAAGCACGGTTACCTCCACATGGTGTTTCCTGGGTAACTTTAAATTCCGTGCAATATTAAGCTGTACAAACAAAACTATGTAGTAGCGTTAATTTTGATCATATCTTATTTAACTCATTATAAGAAATACTTATCGGCCGTGCTGAAGCACGGGTATTCAGCTAGTATCTGATGAAACTACTACTGATATTGAAATATATGGGTATTATTACATATATATGTTTAAGAAATGAGAAAAAAAAAATAATTATAGAGAAAAATGGTTATACTATTTAAGAGCACAGTTTGAAACCTTATTTTTATTATAATACATTCTTGTTATTAGCTATTGGTGCTAGTGATCCTAGTAGTCGATGCACCCAAAGAAAACAACACCCAAATAAAAAACCTTTTCTTTTTTATTTTGAGGCGTGCCAACCTTATGGTCATTAACGCCAGTGGGGAATATCAGGCCTATGATGAGAAGGACGATGGCGATCTAGCGGGAGACGGGAAGAGGCAGGGGAAGAGAAGGACCCGGAGGCCCGACCCGACAACCCTAAACCTTATTATCGTGAGTAAAGCTTGCTATGAGAGCCACCGCAGCTGGGATGTGCTCGCTCTCCCCTCACAGAGCACCCACATCCCACGGAGCTCGGGACACATCTTGTCCGAGTTGTCGGGCAGGGTCCCCGTCGTCAGTCCCGATCCCCCGGCTCCAGCCCCCCCCCTCGCCAGCTCGCCAAGCATGTCCTCTCCAGGCCTATAAAAAACCTTCTTGTTGGAGAAAGGGAAGGCATTGAGCCGTTGTATAATGTTATTGTTGTATTAAATGTCTGTTACCAGACTTACGACACTCTTCTGTAAATTTCGTTTTCAGTTAAATAAATGAAAATTCTTCAGAAATGAATTTGAGTAACAACAGGTGAGATTTTACGGTATTACAGATTAGATCGATCCTTTAAAAGATCGGCCCTTGAAGATCGCTTCATTAAAAGATCGGCCTTTAGAGATCGATTCTTCAAAAAGATCCTCCCTTGGAGATCGGATCATTAAAAGATCGGCCTTTAGAAATCGATTCTTCAAAAAGATCGTCCCTTGGAGATCGGCTCATTAAAAGATCGGCCTTTAGAGATCGATTCATCAAAAAAATCGGCCCTTGGAGATCGATTCAAAAAATCTATATATCGTGTTAAAAAGATCTATCTTTTAAAAGATCGATTCCGCTCGCCCATCTCAATGCAACAGCGCTTTCTATGATTCAAATTTGACTCACCACCTAGACACTGATAATATCTTTTGTCCATGCCTTAGCCAAATCCCGATTACTTACTTCTTTCTCTTAACTCCCAGCTCACCCCAATCCTCTTGGCAGATCCATCTCTTCCAATGTCACACGAGATAATCCTCCTCGCCGTCTTTGCCACCATTGGCCCCGAGACAACTTATTACAGAATAACCCCCCGAATTAGGGTAAATACAATAAATAGTGAATATAGGTCAACCAAGTAAAGTTTGTATTAAAATAAGAAAATACCCGGCTGGGGCAGTAGGAATGAAGTCTGCCCTTTCTCCTCATCTCATCCAGTGTGTTGCTATGGTTTGATAAAGTTTACTTATCTTTACAGATTGTACGTGTGCTGATATATAATAATAGAAGGTTTCAAATATTTATTTATTGATTTTTTCTAATTATATTGGAACTTATAAGATCAAAATAATGCGCAACAAAAAAATAGCATTACTCCAGTAGTATTTGTTTTAATAATAATTGGATGTATTTTGTCCTTCTCTATCGATTTATTTTCTTCTTTTTTTTTTCTTTTTTTTATCAATTATTTTTTTAACAACATGCTTATTAATAAAAAACTAATAAAATTGCATTGTCGTTTATACATTTTAGTTCATAGGTTTATTTTTTTTTCAGGTTCGCGACGAAGTTAGACCATCTACAGATATTAGACAGCCTTTTAAAAAAAGACTACGACAGGAGAGCCACGCCCACAAATCACCTCAGTGAGTGCTTTGTTTTTCATTTTTATCTGCTAAGACTTTGATAAGAACACAGATATCAAGAACTCGTATATTCAAGCTCGTATTCCATATATTTTCAAGAAAGATACTCTTAAAAGAATACAATTAAACTAATAAAGAACACTAAGCATACAATTATTTTGACGCAACAACGTTACCAGGTAGATCTATAATTTACCAAAGTTATAGGATTTAATCCAAATATTTTCATAGGTTTTTTATATTATTAAAGAGCATACATGAAGTCAAATGTTCGTAAAACTTTACACTCCCAAATTTTCATTTTGGTCAGACTTATCAATAAGTAGGCCTAGTAATAGAATTTCATTACATTATTGTATGAATAATTTAAACATTACATATAAATAATTAGCAAAAACGGATTTGTAGGTAAATAAATAATTAATTAAAAGTAAATCAGTATTTTTAACGTTTTCACTTTCAAAATATTAAATACTAGCTGAATACCCGCGCTTCGCCACGGCAGATAAGTAGTTATTTTATTGCGTTATATAATGTATCAGCAAAATTAACGATACTACCTAATTTTGAACAGTTTATTATAGCACGGTTACCGGCAAAATATGAGTTATTCATCAATTGATAAGTAATAAAAGTATAATGTTTCTTGACATTGGGGCGCTCCGGACCAGTGTTAACAAAAATAATTACTAAGAAGTGTTCTGACTGGAGATGCTGATAGGTGAGGAGGCTGTGAAAGGGTTCGGGATATTATTACCTCGGATAGACAATCGCCAGGTATAGCGTAAACTCTATGAGCGACAAAATCATAGTTTATTTCTAGTAATTCAAGGTCTGCCATCATAGTTGAAATGAAGCTCAAATAGAAATAATATTAAGAAATAAATACAGTACGGTGACAGCCGCCCTATTATTGTCCTAGCAACGCTAGCTGCCTAGGCTTGCTTCCTCTCTAACCAACTAAAAATTGAACCCTTGACTAAGAATACTTGAAAATTTCAATATCAAAAAATCCTTTCTTAGCGAGTCTTTACATACTAAATGGAATGTCCATGCAAAATATCAAATTTTTCTGTCAAGTGGTTTGGGCTAGGCGATGATAGGTCAGTGAGTGAGTGGTATTTGACATATATATAGTAGATATCGAATAGAAAATAATATCAAAACAACTCGAAATAGACAATTGTCTTGACAAGTCTGGCGATGAGCCAGAGTTGAGAATGAAGGAATCCACATTATATCTTAGATTATATGTTCGACTATAGGAAACTTCACAATATTTATCTACGATATATTTCTTTAGTTCCATGAATTATTGTAATTATATTAGTACAAAATACTTTTATAATATTTACAATTATGAATGCTGATCCGCCCGACTTCCATAGTTCCTGTTCAAGTCTGTATTTTGACTTTGATGGTTCGAAACTGGTTTGATGTTGGTTCTCTCCTACTTTATTATGGAAGTACCGAAAGGGTGGTTGTCGTTTTTAGTAACTCAAATGAAAGCATATATATTTTTTACGTATTTCATTGTGATATGATAAATATCCAATTTATGAAGGTGCTAATGGGGTCTCCCAGTGGTCTAGTAGCCAACGCCTTAGTTTCATATGCGTGCGGGAGATAGTGGGTTCGGTTCCCAATGTCGGTAGGAATTTTCTCATCTCAGCTCCTCGAGAAAATTCCTTGTTGCACCCTGGATCTCAGCACTAATGGCCTATATGTCGATGCTCCTTAAAAAAAAAGAAAAAAAAAAGAAGGTTCTAATGACCCCAGCAAACGGAGCTCCTTAATAAAAAAAACAACAAAAATTGATTGTCTGTTTATGTAAAGAAAGGAAAATTGAATTTTACGAAGAAAAATAAAGTTTAGTTGCTAAACTAAATTTGTTTACTAGTTATTAAACTTGAAAAATGTTTGTATTCACATTTCGATTCATTAGGGGAAAAAAGTGAAAAGTGATTTTCTAAAAAAAAATCGTAATTATCAAGGAAAACGTGGCTATCATTATCAAATTAAAATTCGTGTTAGTCAAAATTTTGTAAATTTTCTTTATGGAAGCGTATAGTTTTGACAATTCAGAATCCAATATGTAAGTTCTACACACAATCGTGTAGCATTTCCCAGGGGGGGGGGATAAACGGTTATTTATGTGTAAGTTTAGGCGATATATGACTTTAGAAGAGTCAGAAAAATTTAAAAAAAAAAAAAAAAATATGACTACATATCATGAAAAATAGGAATGAGTTTTTTGACTAATCTGAAGGGAATTCGGCGAAAAACGTTAACTTGTAAAGGCTAAAAATGTCACTGTTCCGATTCAGAACCGTCGCCGGTAAAATCGTCAGTCAAAACAAAAGAATGATCTTTGAGAAGAAATTATCTTTCGTACTGACGGTTCCGAATAGTCAGTCCTACGTCAGTGACCGAACCGTCAAATATAATATTTTCTCAACAATAATTTGACTGAATAATAAAAAATAACATTTTTATTATGAATAATGAATATTTCTTTGAAATATCATTATTGTGTTTTTTAAAGTACAATTCAAAAAATAAATAAATAATCCTTTGCCTGTGTTAGCTTTCTGAGTCCCTTAGCTTAGATGGTCTAGATGGGTTTACTGGAAAAGCAACATTCTCGTTATCTGGGTAGGATATTGGAACCGTTCAGTAGACGAGTTACCCCAACTCTTGTAAATTCTACTTGCAAACCAAGTCAACAAGACTATAAATTATCTTGCCTTGATTATATGCTGTGAAGGAGATGAGAATATTTGCACAATTTAATGAATACCGTTCGCGGTTTAATCTCTATTAGGGATTGCGTAATCGTGTAGACGTCAATAATAGGATAATGGAGGGAAGAATCGCGTAAAAATATGCCTATTAATGAGTCTAATATTTTCTACTATTAATTAGAAGAAGACTATTAAGATATTCGTTTAGACTCAAGCGTGTTCATGTAGAAATGCCGTTTGGTGCAGGATAAGGAATCGGAAGAAGTTTCTTACAAAATGGAAGGTGGACATCATATATATTTGGGAGTTTTAGCTCTTTCACAGGAAGAACGATTTTGAAGATGTGGTGTAAGGGTCGCGATTACAAGGCGCACACACCTTCAAAATTGAAACAAGCAATTAAATTAACTGGAATAACTTCAAGCTATGAGCTTTAATAAAATTATATCTTTTCAATCCCAAAAGTTCGAGACAGATATTCCTCAAACGTTTTACACAACAGAGACCGGTCATTCATATCACACACAAGGGAATATCCTCAAGTGTCAGGAGCCGATTTCAAAGAGGAGAGTATACAGAGGTTGGGTCACCGATTTTGTCATTTTTTCTGGTGATTCTACATCATAAAATAGTCGACATGTGTCCGAGCGTTTCGTCGAATGGGCCTTAGGAGCTGAGAAATGAAATAAAATAGGTTGAACATGGTTTCTTTCATGTATCGAGTTTAGAAAATGATATCGACATGATTCTTTCACCAATTATTTTTTTCTAGAGAGTAGATTAAATAACAAATACAATCGTTAAACAATAATTTATTTTTCGTCTGATGAATTCTAAAAAATTATTACATTTGAATTAAACTAGCATTATGCATTTTTTTAACCAAAAAGAATAGCATATTTAAAATCAGTGCCCCAAGAAACTCTAATGTGGTAAATATCGAAAACAAAAAATAATAATTTTTTCCTCCAATGCTACCGGAGACTACTTGTCTCTTCCTCCAATACCGAGTGCTACCTGAGATTACTTGTCTCTTCCTCCAATACCGAGTGCTACCGGAGACTACTTGTCTCTTCCTCCAATACCGAGTGCTACCGGAGACTACTTGTCTCTTCCTCCAATGCTACCGGAGACTACTTGTCTCTTCCTCCAATACCGAGTGCTACCTGAGACTACTTGTCTCTTCCTCCAATACCGAGTGCTACCTGAGACTACTTGTCTCTTCCGGAGAGGAAAAAAAATATTATTTTTTGTTTTCGATGATATTTCTGGATACAGCCTTGTTGAATCTGTAATAAACGACGTTTCACCAGGCTTCCTCAGGGTTCTTTCTGGAAATACAGAAGGACCCGTGAGGAAGCCGGCAGAATCTCTAGCAAAACGTCGGTTATTACCAATGTGACACGGTCATATCGAAAAGTATTTAAAACATTAAATATATATAAATTCATTATAAGGACGTTTTTGGTAAATTTACAAACCTAAATTATTGGGAAATAATAACAAATTTTAACACCTCAATTTTACGTTGGAATTAACAACTAATGAAGCGCGGCAAATCATTCTGAAATCGGAAAAGCGGTTTACATAATAACGCAGAGTAATTCCTCCTACTCTGTGGGAATTCGAGTTGAAGGAAATTTAAAGGTCGAAGTATTTCGAATCCTCAATAAACAAATCAGTTTACGAGAAGCGGCTTATATTTCGGTCAAGTAATTAAGGGCTGAACATGGCTCAAGTCAGTGAGTGGGAAATCTCTTTTTCACTAAATTAATCCCATAGCAGGTTCATGAGAAATGTTCTGGAGCTGGAATTCTCGAGGTGAAGCTGAGTTCCTTCTCATTTCCTTGCGAGTTTTATTACTCAGATTTTAATTTCCTCGTCTTCATTTCTTGGAGGAATTATTTTCCTTCTTCCTCGCAGATTGAAATGACCATTTTTAGTTTGAATTTTTAATCAAAATATTTCGGTTCTAATTAAATTATTGGTGGAGACGACATTGAAAATTGTTAAATATCTCAGTTTTTGTTGTTGATTACTTGTTCTTGTAAGAGGTCTCAAAGAATTAGTATGGAAATAGTCTTATTGATATAAGATGAGAATTTGCAGAGGAAGATGTGTTGTAAAAATAAACTTACAAAGGTTAATTTTAGCAAAATATGCAGGAAAGCAGCTTAAATAACCACCTTTCTAAGGGCCTTCTATCGAATTAGTGACAGAGCTACTACGTGACGGGCTCTTTACTGCACGTAACGATGAGTGAAAATGATTAGGTGATAAATTATCAAAGGCTACCACTAATACATATCTAACAACAACTAGTAAACTGGTTGAAGCCTCTGAAAAAGGGAGTGCCGGTTTACTTTCACGAGGGGTTGACAACACTCGGCGGTTCTTTCCTTTTGAGTTTTTCGAAAACATTGGAGGCTATTTTTGCTGTGTGTTTGTAATAACTAGAGCCCGGAAGTTAGGCAAAATGCCTTTTTTATCTGAAAGGATATATTAAAGAATCAGATAGAAATAAATATGTTTTGATGCATTTAGGAAGTGTAGCAACAATTTTTATTTTGCCTTTTTTGCCTATTTTTGCCTTTTTTGCTTATTATACAATTTTTTTCTGCGATTTAAACATTTCAAAAAGCATATATTGAATTTCCGTTCATCGAAGACAAAAAAGGTTGCTCAAATTACAAATTGCCGTCACAAATATCTATTCGAAAGCTTATTTTCCCAACCCATGGATTTAACCTCTGTAAATAACAGAACCTTCCTTAGTAGAAGGAATGCACAAGCATAATGAATAGGAGGAAAGAGAGAGGATGAGAGAAGTAAGTCTCCTTCCTCACATCCCTTTAGCTGTGACAATGCGTAACCGTACCTGGTATTCCGGACTTCGAAATGACAGGATAATGCAGAGGAAGTTTTGCATTGATGAAAAACATTTTTTCTGAGAAGGTCTATAACAGTTGATACTTTGAAAAAGCATCTTGTTGTTGCTTGTAACAAGGGAAGTAATTCCCTTGAGAATAAGTACACTAATTTTAGATAAATCTATTTATCTATTTATATATATATATATATATATATATATATATATATATATATATATATATATATAAAATCACGGGTCTGACTGTTTGTCCGTTTGTTCCTTATACAGATCCACACATTTTGACCAAACTTGGAATACTTGTAGGTCTTGATCCGGGAAGTCTCGTAGGCTAAGTCAAAAACGTCTACCAGCTGTCTGTCTGTATGATTGTTTCTAATACAAATCCACACCTTTTGACCAAACGTGGCACACAGGTAGGTCTTGATACGGTGAATATCACAGGCTAGGTCAAAAACGTCTACCAGCTGTCTGTCTGTATGTTTGTTCCTTATACAAATCCACACATTTCGACCGATTTTGATCAAACTTGGCACACATGTAGGTCTTGATTCGGGGAGAGCCATAGGCTATGTTAAAATCGTTTGTGACTCACAGGTCGGAGGTCACGGGTTCGAAACAATGAACGGGGGTCCTAATTTATTTTTGATTTTATGGAAGCAGAAAGTAGGCACGCTGGGTAACAGCTAGTTGGTAATAAAGAATTGAATGAGTATTTAAAATACATTTTTTCATCATTAATGAGTAAGGTTCCTCTTTGCCTTCACTCCTAATAAATGCCTATTTTAATTACAGTACTGCCTATTTTCAGTATTTTAAGTGCCCTTTAGCCTGCCCAGTTCACCCAAAAATAAATGCCTAACTTCCGGTCTCTAGTAATAACTTGTTCGTTAAGAACTGGGGGAGTCGAGAAACAGTAGGCCTTTTCCAACTAAGATCGACACTAACGCTTTCTCTCTTCTAGGGGTATCCGTTGCAATAAATCATTCTTCGCGATGTGATATACAGGAGTTAATTAAATTATCCCGGCTATAAAATGAATTATTATTTACGTTTTCTACAAAAAAAGGCGATATGCTTGAAAGTTATATATTATGAGCTTTTATTCATACATTAACAAATCATACTATGTTTAAAAATTAATGATACGCATGCTGAAATAGAGATGATTCTAGGAGTCGGACAATTCCTTTTGATGGTGTAAATTTATAAAATATTGAAAATATTTGGCAATATTTCATGGCTTTGGCAATAGATGTTGAAATGAAATGTAAATCCTGTTTGGTTATGTAACAGCTATTAGTCCATTAACATTGTTAGTCTTGAATATTTCGGTGAATAATTCTGTTGGTTCATTAGTTAACCTCAAGTTGCTTACTCAAGTCCAGTTGCTGATTTCCTAACAAATTAAACATTGATGCAGTCCTAACTGAAATTTTATTTTAAGTAAAATAATATTTAGGATTAAACTTAATAAAATATTCGAACAGTGACATTTTTTGTTAATAGAATGAACGGATGTTGATAGTATTTAATTATAAATAAACACACCTCCGAGTTATTATTGCGAAAGGTACAATTGGTTGCTTACTATTAAGATGGTTTTATTATTATAGCCAGCTTTTAAATAATAAAGTGACATACGTTTTGGCCACTTAAGTAATTTCATTTTCCTGGCTTTAGTTTGAAATAAAATTTGATTTTTCCTAGTAGGTCGGTCAAATATTTCTCTTTTATTTTAGATAAATATTTGAATAGTTTAAACAATTCACTGTTTAATATTTTAGTCAATGCGTCATTTCCATTACTTACTATTTCTCGTCATTTTACAGTTACCTTTCAAACTTCATTGCTGCACAAAGTGTTTAGAATTTATCTTTATCCGTAGAATCAAAGTTTGTAAAGCACGAATCTTGTGGCCGAGAAGTAAGCAGGATTGGAAGTGTAAGCAGGGTCCGAGGAGTATGCAGGGTCCGATGAATAAGGAGGGCCCGAGGAGTAAGCAGGGTCCGAGGAGTAAGCAGGCTCCAAGGAGTATGCAGGGCCCAAGGAGTCAGCAGGGTCCGAAGAGTAAGCAGGCTCCAAGGAGTATGCAGGGTCCAAGGAGTATGAAGAGTCCGACGAATAGGGAGGGTCCGAGGAGTAAGCAGAGTCGGAGGAGTAAACAGGGTCTGGGATTAAGAAGGGTCCGGGAGTAATCAGGGTCTGGGATTAAGAAGGGTCCTGGAGTAAGCAGGGTCTGAGAAGTATAAATCTAGTCCAAGTCTTTCGAATTTTTCAAGAATTTAAATGTAATTTTTTTCGTTAATACTTCAATTGCAAAATTATACAATAACTATGAAACTGATTTAAATGAAATTAGGTAGTTTGTTAATCTTCATTATATATGAATGTGAAGGTCCTAAATCGAGTTTAAGGCGCCTAAAAAAATGATATGAAAAGTCTAATTTCAACCCTTTTTCATACTTATTGTAGTTTTGCAAAGCAGCGAATAAATATTACCATTTCTAAGTAATGTAAAATTATAGAATACTTTTTAAGAATCTTTTGGCGCCTTAAGAAGGATTCTGACATGAATAGGTTGGAAGTTATGATCGAAAGAAGTAATTTTTTCGCTTTTTTTTTTTTTTTTTTTTTTAATTTTAAATAAAAAATGTTCCTAGAACTTACGATTTACGCATATCAAAGTATTGTTATATAATGTCTTCCAAAGGCATTCCCGCAATATTAGGTTTTCCCATTCAACATCCAATTGCACCCTGGCCTAAGTGGGTCTCTCACAATCCTAGGCTGTGCGTAAACGTAAATTCTACGCTCGGCTCGTTACTTCAGATGAGTAACGAATCTGATTTGGGCTAACGACACGCAAATTGGAGCTGAAGAAAATTATAATTTTCCATTTAAGTTGGAATTTTTGTTGCTGTATAATTACAAAGTTTATTGTATCACTTTTGTAACGTTACATAATTTGCTATCAATCATACTATTTCATGAGAGATTACGTGTTTGTCTTCGGAAGGCAGTTTAATACTTGCGAAGTTTCTGGGCCATTAAAAGTTCAACTTTACAAAGTAAATCTTCACTCGGAGCATTGTAGAGTTGAAGCAAACAGAAAAGGGGTCGTTATTACACTCCTCCTATTTACTCAAACGTTTTTTAGTGGTTTGCGGGAAACCTTGAGCTTGCGATTAACTCCGTGAATTTTGAACTAATTAGAGGTTTCTAAAAGTTTTACTATTTTGACGTTTATTTTACCAGTAAAATGAATCCGAGTTTAAATAGACTGTTGTTGTTATTTTTAATTGTTTTCGGGTAGGGGAGGAGAATGCTATTTTTACTGCACAGTTGTTGTGGTGCTTAGTAAAGAGAAATAACTGCTTTGCATAGGCAAAATCTATATATATATATATATATAATATATATATATATATATATATAAAAATCACGTGTCTGTCTGTTTTACTGTTTGTTTGTTCCTTATACAAATCTACACCGTTTGACCGATTTTGACCAAACTTGGCACACAGGTAGGTCTTGTTACGAGAAATCTCCTAGGCTAGGTCAAAACAGTCAAAATTTCAAAATTTGGTTAAAAGGTCAAAAGTTTTGTTCAAGAAAAATTGGCTACACTGAACCATTCAGATTGTGACGGCCATTTTGAATCGACAGCCCTTTTGAATAATGTCTCAAATTTATTTATTGATGTTCCTGATTATTGATAATTGGAATGATGACTTTACATCATTATATAATCATGTAATACAGTTTATTTCAATTTTATTTCAACAGTCACTGTCTAACTAAGGAGCGCTGGCTATTTTTTTTTTTTCTTTTTTTTTTTTTTTTTTTTTTTCTTTTTTTTCTTAAGGCAAATTCAACCACACGGGTCATTGTTGCCTTCTGAAATTTAAGGCCTTATATAATTATAATATATATATATATATATATATATATATATATATATAAAATCTGAAATTGTTGCCTAAGTAAATCAAAATGTATTAGAGGAAAAAATAATAATGAGACAAAAAAAAGTTGTTGGAAGTAAAATACACTAATATTGAAACTAATGATCTGAAAGGTTTTATATTTTAATATTTATTATTATTATTTTTTTTGTAAATAATTGCTTATTATATTTTATTAAATAGCTCAATGGCTCTCAAAAAACTCAACGCTCTCTGGCTTGATTCATGGTCGTCTCCAAGTATATCACAGAGAGCACCATGAATGTCCATTTGGTTCCGAGCGGATTCGTAGGCTATTCTTTGAAAAGAGCTATCTACTCGCAGGCTCTGCTACTGGCCTCTGTCGTCTGTTAGATGAAGTGCTGTTGTGCTGGCCTCTGCCGGTTTTATTATGAACTAAAACAAATTTACATCGTTTGAGCGATTTTCTTAACTGGGTATAGACAACTAGGTATCAAGTAGATCTTGATACGGGGATAGTCATAGACAGAAAGTAGGCGTAGCATGGCACACTGGGTAACAGCTAGTAATGTATAAAAATAAAATAATGCCAGTGACTTTAAAGGTTAGAAGCTGCACATGTATTTGATACTTGATCTCATGGTACACTGGACTGGCTCGCTGTGCAACGTTGCTTATACATTCTGGTTTTAAGTATAAAGTAGTATTTTGGCAGCATTTTTTATTTATTTTTATTAGACTGTAGTTATGAGGAATATAATATTCTCGAAAAGGGAATTGTGTTTTTAAACAAAAACCCCTTAAATGTTTAAATTTAATTTAAACTGACTCATCATACTTCCATTCGCAATCGTCCATTTAACATTTCTCTGTGGGCTTCCCGTGGTCTAATGTATAAATTTTCATGCGGGAGATGCATGAGGTTCGAGTCTCACCTGCAGAAGGCTGATTCTTATCATTCCAGGGTACATTGAAAAGATTCCCTGATCCACTATGGGTTTTTAGGAAGGTTTGCAAACTGTAGATAGCCCGGTGGCTAATGTCCAGTGGATGTTGTTGAGGTATCAAAAATTCTGTACCTACATGAGTATATATATGTATATATATATATATATATATATATAAATATATATAAAATACTATTTTATTGTTTATAAATTATATATTTTTTTTATGTTATCTAATAATGATGATTTATTTGAAATTTATTGCACTTGAGGATGCATTATAATTTCTATCTTCTTTGAATCTGTACAGCCAAGGTTTGGCCATAACTTACCTAAGAGTTTATGTCCTTTGCAGTATATTCAATGCTTCATCTACATTTCAACGCCTGTATACCTGCCTACAATAACCTTTTTGACATCCATGCCATTGACCGTGGAGCAGTAGGTTGGGGTGTAAATTTATTTGGGCGAGTGACTGCTAGGATATGACGGCTTAAAATCTATATTTTTCTGTTTGTGTTTGTTGCTTTTATGTATTGTTTATAAGACCCCATACTTAATCCACCCAATGAACATGTAAAATGTATTTCCACTTGCATAGAGACCTTATATTATTTATTAATTCTACTTCCTTATTTTTCACCTTTTCTCTTCATATTATTTTTCATTTATTCATGATCATTTATAGCATTTTATCTATACCGTAGAATTTTAGGAGTTGGATTATTTTGTTTATCACGTTTGCTGACAGTTTTTAAGAGCTTCTACTACATTCATAGGGTATATTCATAATCCGGATATTACATTGGATTTCGATAAACTTTGAGAGCTTCGTTCATATAAATGTGGAAGTTTCGACCATTTTCGAGAAAATGGGGAAAAAGTTGTTGAAAAAAGTTTTTGGTGGTTTACTTAGAATAATGGGATTCAGTTGAAATATTTTCAGCATGTTGAAATTCATCCAAACTAAAATTTTTAAATTTTGGTTACATTTGGAGTTGAGGAAGGATTAGAATAAAATATTTCATTAACTTACATGAAACGTTTTAGGAACATCGAATATTTTCCTTAATATCTTTAAAACTGTTTGCAAATTGTGGTAAGTAATTAATGTCGTTGTTTTGTTCATGCTGTGCAGTATCTGTAAGTAATGTTATATTTTATTTAATTAACTAGCCTGTTTATTTTATGACTGTTTTAACACTCTCTCTTGAGCACGTAACCAAACCATTCAATGGGCCGTGCCTTAACGAACTCCTCAGTGTCTTCGTACTGATATAAATATATTCAAAATCAATGTGCAGTTCATTTTCCTTTTGTGCGAAAATAGATTTAAAATTTGCTTCTCTTCAGCATGTATGTGTTCTCGGAATTTTGAGTATAAAAACTGATAAATGTGTTGAATTTAGAAACGTCAAAAGAAAATCTTGCTCCCACCCAACACGCCCACAATCTGACATTTATTTATTCCAGCAGGAGTGGGATATTATTATCAATTCAATTTTTCAACACAAAGGCATTTTTATCAAACTCCTTGAAGGCTTTCCTTTTTGAACCTGAATGGATTTATAAAATAATTTTCTTATAGATGCAATTTTTTCTTGTCAATGATATTTATGATAGATATTTTTGTTAAACATTCACTAATATTTCTTAAATACCTTGACCAATTTATTTGTTTCAATCTTTGATTTATGCTGTAGTAAAAAGTCTGTCACGCTGCAGCTAACGCTTAAACTACAATTTTTTTTCTCTTTATTGATAATTTACAATCTGTACAAAAATGTGCAATAAGTAAATTTGTTCAAAAATAGCTACACACTGGATGAGATGTGGGGAGAAGGCAGACATTACTGCTACTCCCAATGACAGTTCTGGTCTAAATATAAAAGATATAGTTTCGCTTTCTTCCAGAATACTTATAAAAGATTCTGAGTAACTGATTCATTTTTATTTTAAAACTTTAATTAGTAAAGAGTGTAAATAAAAAGACAAAATATGGACTAAAAATTAAGCAAATATATAAACCTCCAATGTAAATAATAAGCCTATACGGTCTACCCGTGGTCTAGCGGCCAACGCATTGGATTTTCAAGTGGGAGTTGGAGAATCGAGTCCCGACTGAAGCAAGAATCTTTCTCATTTCAGGGCCTATTGAAAACAGTTCCGGCTGCACAATGGATGTCGGCGCTAATGGCCTAGAAGTCGGCGTGCGTTAAAAAAAATAAGACTATATAAACGTTAAAAATATGACAACAACAATAACTTAAGAACGAAACAAAAAACTCTAAAACTCAAAAGTGTAAAATATGTAATTTATATTCTTTGTTTATATATATAAACGTAGAATATGGATTATATTTACTTTCGTATTACATTACGATGAATATATGCTGTTTAGTATTGCCAACCCTAAAGATATATTTTATTTCAAGAATACGCGCTTCAGTCGGCAACCAGGCTGAAAAACTGCCCTCTCTGACAGAATGCAAAAAACGTTTTCTTTCAGCGGTTTTCTTAAATATTATACAATGGCCGAGTAGTAAACTGAAAACACCGGGCCATGGAGGTGACAAGGATTTGGCTGACCGAAAATGAAGGAACAGGGAGAAATGAAGTAGACAGAAGAAAGTACTTATGCTTGAATCATACAAGGCACCATTCTACAGGTACCTAATTAATTAAATTGTATGGAGCTCCATAAAACCCATCTGCACCATCATCATCATCTCAGCAACTTCAGCAGTTCATCATCAATTCTCAATGCTTCAAAATTTATTAATCCACTAACATTCTCATGTTTCTGATTTTGGCACATCCCCCCCACACTCTTCATTCAAACAGTCCATTTTCCATTTCGAAACAACCAGCCCAAATTTTTCTTTCCATATCATACAATATTAAAAATGGTGATATGGACAACCTTTTAACATATGCTTAATTAGGATTTCTCATTCTATAAGGGTTGTTTTCAGAATCTAATTAATTAATTAATTGCTGTCCTTGGGCCGCTACAAATTTTTTTCTAGCGACTCTGGCATCATTGATACCAAGCGCTCGGATCTCAAGCAAGTTATTCCTCCTTACTGATGTTATCTCTTTTATCGAGGAAAAGTTATTCCTTTCAGGACTGCCCTAATCTAAGTGAACAAAAAAAGTCTCTTGGAGGCGAGATCAGGACTACAAGGGAGGTGGATAGCGTGAGCAGCTGTTGTTTGGCCAAGAAATCGAGGGCTCGTGGCGATGAAGGACGTTGTCTTTTACCGTCCTGACCACATTGTTGTCGATGTTGCTGGTTGTTTCGGCCGGCCAGATTGCTGTTCGTCTTGAACCTCTTCTCGGCTCTCCTTAAAGGCCTTTAAAAACCTAAACTTGAAATATAGGCGGTAAACTAGTTAGTATGATAGAAACAGTAGAGTTTCAGTAAGCCTCACGAATAATTTTGTTAATCTCCTGAAGAGATTTCCTTGGTCGTCGATTCCATTACTTCCATGACACAATTTGTGCGTAGAGGTTCACAATAACTGATGAAATGCTGCTTTCACAGTTTTGGGAGCACTGAGACTAGTTTTGCAACAAACCTTAACGTCCCGTTCCTACCCTGTTCTGTCCAATCCCACCACCAGGAGTTGCTTAGGAAATTGCATTAAAATTGTCTCAGTTACGAAGGAATAAGTAAATATTATAAGCTGGTAATTGGCTTTTATTATTGCTGTTATTAGAAATGTTGTACTATGTTTTTCAATCAAAATAAGTGAATCCAAGTATACTCTATATTCCTAAATAAATGGAAGTTATCATTTTTTGTTTAATTATTCTACAATACTTTTACGGAAAATAAATTGAATTCTTCCAACTTCACTTTTGTTCAATTTCTCTGATATGTTATTAAATATTTGTTCATTATTCATCTGACGAAAATGGTGCAGCAGGATTGTTGTATTTACTATGTCTCTATCGATTGTGATATCTTGTATGTATAAACGGCGTCCTAAGCACCTAAAACGAATCTATGATTTTATGTTTCGTGAAATGCAAGAATGAAAATCCTTAACCTTCATATACTTTCAAACGTGTGAGCAGTTGTCATTACGCGTGCTGATTGTCCATATGTGCAAATTCCATTTAATTGAAACATTAATTAATTTTTCATAAACTTAATTTCAAATTCATTAAGTAAATAAATAATATCAACGTTATACGATCTCCTTTCAAATTAAATTCCTGGTGCAGATTGTTAATACAATTTTTTTTGTGAAAAAAATATTTCTATAATAAAAGCTTTTAAAGAATATTCCACGAAAGGAGCTTTTTATTTTTTATATAATTTTTTTTTAAATAGAGAAGTTGTGTTTTAGTGGAGAGCTGCGAGAGCCATACTATGTCTTGTCTCGAGATGACAGCTCACCATAATGCTAGAAAATAAAATAAAAATATTCCTGTTTTAAGCTCTCTCCTTGCTACAATAGCACTCTAAATACGTTGTTAGTTAAATTATAATCTTTATCTGTTTATAACATTAATTTTAATTTTGTTGAGATTTGTGAATTTAATATTTGGTACTAGAATTTTGACATAGAGTTTTGATGTGATTTGAAACAGCTCAATGATTTTTGATTGACATAAAATCCTTATCTCAAGGGTGCATATATTAGGATGATGCACGAAATAAAAATATCCGTATAAATAGCCCAAACAGAAGTATTGCTGGAGGTTAAATTTGATAATTTAACAGCTTGAAAGAGTTACAAAACCTGTAATGAATGTTAATACAAACTTAAAAATTAATTTAATTCGATTCTTAAATTACTGTTGTGAATCGTCAAACATTTTTTGATACTTCACTCCTGTCTATTCTGTTGGCACTAGAAAAGCATATTAATAAGCTTTTGGTGTGTTTCATAAGTCATTAAATTTGCCTAAGAGAAAGTGAGTGTTTTAGTATGTGAAACTTAAAAACATGGTAAAAGTTGAATCGCCTTGCCTCGACAACTTATTAAATAATATGTGAAAAATACGGTATGAGTTTTCGAAACCAACAAATGACTAAAAGTGTGTCTAACTGTGATAAACTAAACAGATTTCTTATCACACTACGGGTAAAGACATGGAAATGCGAAAATGATGGAATTCTTTCTTCTTGGACTTTTTAAATATTAATATCGATAAGTTTTAGTAAAAGCGATATCAAACTCATTGAATAATGGATTTAGGAACAATGGAGTTGGGAATTTCAAAAGACTGCGATGAAAAGAGGGATTAGAAGGATAAATCATTTTTCCACGAAGAAAAATATTATTTAAATATTATAAGCAGATAATAAAATTAATTTACTTCTGATAACCCGTAGGAATTGGATTTCTGGTATAACATTAAAGGTTCTTATCTTAAGTTTATTTGTTGTCACTAATGTTAAATGAATACATATCTATGTAAGCACGTACTATGATTGTCAATGTTTTTCTAGAGTCAAATTTGTTAGCGCGTTTCCTCTCTCATCGCATAGGCAGGAAACCCATTACATCATCAAATATTTTGTAGAATAGATTTTGGCTTAATTGGTTAATTTTTAAAGTTTAAAGAAAATTTTCTTTTAGGTTATATTTTTTTATGTTTATTAACTGTTTTTTTTTTAAATTTAGATGTATAAAAAAATATTTGGTTTCAAGTACTACTGAGAGAAATGCGAAAATGGCATGACTCATGCCGAGCATAAGGAATAAATAATAAAGCAGATCATGAGAGGTATATGCAAGGAAAGGAATATTCATGCATAATTATATGTATATATAGATGTGTGTGTTCACAATCTACAAAATTGTTTTTTTAAACAAATTACATAAACAACAGAATCAAACTATAGGAGTACTGTCTTTTCAGTGAAATATAACGATGAAAATTGTAACTCTGGCATTTTTGCGTGAGAAAGCATTCATGTATTCTTCTTATGGATAATTTGATGTGGAAAATCGAATTTAGCTACATTCCGGTCCATAACTGTTTTTATGAAATATTGTGTACACTAGATATTTTTTTCCGGACAATCGAAAATGTCATACTGAACATTTTTCACATGACTTCCATTCGTCGTTACTATGGTATACCAATTTCGGTCATGTTTGTGACACCATCAGTATATTTATTAAATTTGTCAAAAAGCGGTTGATAGGTCAAAGTTGATTTTTCGAGAGCCTAATATATTTCCTACAAAACAAGTTCATACAAAAATTTCAATAAGAACCATATTAGTTGATGAAACCGATGTTTTGACAGTGCAATATTGTAAGCATTCTAAACCAGACCAATGACAAACATTTCATGCAAACGCGGGATTCGGACATTGTTTTGAATGTGCTTGTTGTAAAGAAGAAAGTTGTCCCCTAATAGTGTCTATAAATTTCTAATTTAATAAAAGCGTTATTCCCGGGAAACTTGCCCGTTTGGGAGATTGTTCCACAGATCGAAGGCTTACGAAGGAAAATCCGATTATTCCACTGGCAAATGATTGGAGCATATTCATGAACTGGTGCTTCATCATGTCCGAAACAAAACCTTTTAGGGAAAGTATACGCTTTCGAATGAGATTTGTTGGTGATTGGGTCTGTTTATTCAGAGGTGGAATTCTCCCTGTTCCTCTGTCTAAAACTTGCCTATTATTAAACGTCTATACTGGAATTTCCTGAGGGAGAAGAAGCATAAGTTATAACAATGCAAACCTTGTAGAAAAATTAGTATCGCCAGGAAATAAAGAAAGCTACTAATGGGCAGTTGCTTGTTATGGTCAGTTGATGACTCCACAGGAAAGTGAATTTTAGTTTCAGGAGGAGATATATAGTTTGCCCAATGAAACCACAGAAAGGTATAAAGTTTATTAGGTCTCTAACAGTAGTTTCGTCGTTAGCTATTCTTTGACTATTTGGATTTCCTAAAAAGTCCTATTTATTATAAAAGTTTTCCGAAGTTCCAACTAAATTTTTTAACATGTTCACGAGTAGAACATTCATCAGGATTCCAATGTTAAATGTATTGGAAGTCTGAGTCAAGAAAGGTGTTGGCGTTTAAGGCAATAAAGGAGACAACTGGATTCTCATCTTATCGATGGAGCGAAATTAAGGTTAGAATCCTAGGCAAGAGAAAAAGCTAAGAATTAATTCGTTGTTGTAGTCAATGTGTTAATCACATTTAGATTTTTTTTTTTTGGTGCATCGACTGCTTAGGCCATGAGCACCATCACATTTAGATATACTCAAAATTTATGAACTCACACAAACGTCAACAGTCCTGATAACATTGCAAAGAAACTGACCAATCTTAGATTTGAGAATAGAAAACTACAACTTTTTCCATACTTATATTTTTTTAGCTCATAGTGTTTTTTCGCGTTCAACGAAAACATTTTTTAAATATGTCTTCCACTGGTAATTGATCGTACTCACTGGGGGGTACCTAAAATTATCGTTATTATTGATAGGTATATAGATATAAGTCCAATAACTCAATAGTGGCTAAGAGTTTCATTTTTTTTACCACAAACAATCGGATTGCAACATTTCCATAAAAATTAGATGAGTTCGTGAACATGCACGTTGGAGGTAGTTATCAGTTGAGGTCATAATAAGTCAAGTAATAGTAAAGAGAAAACGTTAGACTTTTAGAAATATATATATATCCTATTTGGCAGCTTTCATCAGCTAAAAAGAAATATAGAAAATTACAAACGAGAATAACAATTTGATAATTAAGAGAGTATGTAACAAAATAAATAAAGGCCACATGTAAAAATATGGCAAAGACACAAGTAACGCACTAGTATTTCGTTTTTCAGTTACGACTATGAAAGACATTGGTAAATATCTCTATATCAACCGTCAAAACTGTCTGTGCCTAGCTTCAGAGCTTGTACGCCAGCTTTTTTTTTCTCAGAAATAACAGTAATTTTTAATTAGTTTTTTTTTTTAAAGACACAATTGCTATGTGTTACCGAACCCGTTATTAACAATTATTTTTAAAATATTGTGCTTATGTATATCGTTGCCATTTTTTTACTTAGGGCTTTTATTAAATTTTCTACTTACTTTCAACTAGATTTTGTATAAAAAATACTGAACAATTTGTTCATAAAAACCCTTTTTTTTACCAAATATGAACTTAAAAATTTGTTTTATAACCTTTTGTCATAATGTATACTGTTGTGATTATCCTCATTTGTAATTATATATATTTGTTTTGTTTTTTAGCCGAAGAAGGCCCCAAACGAGCATTTCGGAACGTTCAAAATATACATAGATTTTTCTGAAAATATGAATTATTCTTTGAATTCTTGCCAAAATGAAGCTCGCTCCTCTACACCAATAACATTGCAAAAATATTAACTAAGCAACGACTGAAATTAATAAAGTTTATGATACAATTATGCAAAATCCGGCATGAGGAAGATCGATTTACCAAGCTTCATCCCATGTATATATATGTCTAATCCTATTTGTTTAATTAGGTGTATATCTTTAAAATTGTAATTGGATGAAGATATAAAATAATTCTTTCGAGCGAATCGCCTTCGCTGCAGATGTACATAAATAAATTAAAAAAAAATCAAGAAAAACAGAAAAAAACAATCAGATCGATCTGGTATCTAATGACTAGAGCCCGGAAGTTAGGCATTTATTTTTGATTAAAATAGGCAGGCAAAAAGGCAGTTAAAATACTGAAAATAGGCAGTACTTTAGTTAAAATAGGCATTTATTAGGAGTGAAGGCAAAGATGAATCTTACTCATTATTAGAGCCCGGAAGTTAGGCATTTAATTTTGGTTAAAATAGGCAGGCAAAAAGGCAGTTAAAATACTGAAAATAGGCATTACTTTAGTTAAAATAGGCATTTATTAGGAGTGAAGGCAAAGATGAATCTTACTCATTATTAGAGCCCGGAAGTTAGGCATTTAATTTTGGTTAAAATAGGCAGGCAAAAAGGCACTTGAAATACATAAAAGTACTTTAATTAAAATAGGTATTTACAAGGAGTGAAGGCAAAGAGGAATCTCATTCCTAATTATCAATTAAAAGGTGCATTTTAAATACTGTACTTACTCTTACTTTCCCTGATTACAAGCTACAACAAGATGCTTTTTTAAAGTATCAACTGTCATAGACAGACGCTTGTCAGAAAGAATGTTTTTCATCATGGAAAAGGAACGTTCTACTTCCACTGAAATGATAGGCGCAAATTTGAAACAAGCTACATCGAAAGGACACATGCCAGTTAAAACAGAATTTTCGCCTTTCAGAACATTACGAATGTTCTTAATTTAGATTTTTCTTAAATCTGTACTTTAAACGGTGGAAATAATATACTTACCATTGGTATTTGGTCTTTCATTATATTTTTTTTGGAATAACGGTTTACGTATCACGTTTTTATTTATTTACTAATAAGGCACTCAAAGTGTACACATTTTGCCACCGCTCAAATTTTCTTTATACTTTTATGAACAACGGGTACATTACTTAGTCCACTTACAGACATACTCATTTATATCTTGTATAATACTGTAGTAGGTTTACATGAGAACAGAGATATTTGTAATAAAAAGTAGGCATTTTAAATATATGTTTTAAATACGTTTTGCGTATACGAAATATTTTACATCTTTTTAGTAAAATATAATGTAACCGTTAGTTTGTGTCTATGTTCTTGTTACAAGTCTTTGATCTAATAACATACTTTTCCATTCTAATCATATTAAAGTTTCCTTTTTGACAGCCTGCTTCTAGTTGAGTGGGATGCGAGCACGCAAGCATGACAGAATGTCTAAAAGCTTAGAACAAGCCTGTGCATTAAACTCGTCAATTTTGACTAGATAACTAACTCACTTATGAACACCACTGAAGTTTTGACAGAGCACTTTGATCCACCTCTAAGCCGCCATTTACCTTAACATGACCACTAAAAGGTTTAAAGGAACCTTTGAAATTGAGGTAGTTTGATTTAAATTTTACATTTTAACTACACGTATTTACAATATGTATATTCATGAAGTTAATTCCATTTGATTAGTCATTTATTTAATACTATGTTTATTTAATTTAAATAAAGAAATTACAGAATAAATCACCATGTTTTTCCCGCATTATAAAACATAAAGCATACATATGTAATGAGCAGATGATTCAATTATTATTTTTTAAAATAATTTCCTTTCAGAGTTGTGTGTATGCGTAGGACTAGACTGCTTAATAAATACAGAAAAACCTTTCATTTTCGTCTATTGATCTTGGTTAAAAAAAAAAGCGTCCCCACATAAATAGAGAAGATCCCACAATAATAACCGCAGCGCCCCTGCTCAGCATACCTAGAGGTAGAAATAGGAAGAAAACAACACATATAAAATCATAATAAAACAGAGGGTCGAGGTCAGCGCACCTAGTGGCAGCTTTGCCAACTTACATTTGGCGGCTAAATTCTATTTCAATATAGTACATAGTCAATCCCCTTACGATAGACCGATTTGGTTTGTTTTTACAAGGTATCATTCTCTTTAGATAGCCGTAACCTATATCGAGTTTCGTTCAAATATAACAAAAATTACGGCTGGTATTGGCAAAATAGTATAATAAATTTGGGTCAATACTAAACCCTTTTAGTAAACTAAACTTTTAATGAACCGATTTCGTTTATTAAATAATTTATGTCTGAGATATATATTTCTATCACGAGCTAAAAGGGTGCGTTTACATCTGATAGTTATTGCAGGATATTTATGTCAGATAGAACTTTTAACAAATGTAAAATGCAAATAATTTATGTCTGAGATATATATTTCTATCACGAGCTATAAGGGTGCGTTTACATGTGATAGTTATTGCAGGATATTTCTGTCAGACAGAACTTTTAACAAATATAAAATGCAAATAATTTATCTCTGAGTTATATATTTCTATCACGAGCTATAAGGGTGCGTTTACATGTGATAGTTATTGCAGGATATTTCTGTCAGACAGAACTTTTAACAAATATAAAATGCAAATAATTTATGTCTGAGTTATATATTTCTATCACGAGCAATAAGGGTGCGTTTACATCTGATAGTTATTGCAGGACATTTATGTCAGACAGAACTTTTAACAAATGTAAAATGCAAATAATTTATGTCTGAGTTATATATTTCTATCACGAGCAATAAGGTTGTGTTTAATTCTGACACTTCTCGCAGGAAATATATCTCAGGGGTCGGAGAAATAATTATTATATCCGACACCTGAGACATATTTCCTGCGCGAAGTGTCAGATGTAAACGCATCCTTAGTATTTGTAGTAGCTTTACCCAATGCGTGTTGTTGAACCAACAAAATCCGTCAATCTGGAGGAAGGAGGTTTACTTCAGACACTAATTGCCAATTTGCCAACGCTGGCCGTATAATTGGTTATGTTGCATCGAAACAAGGTATTTCTAGCGCTCATCTAAAAAGGTTTACACACACACACACACACACACACACACACACACACACACACACACACACACACACACACACACACACACACACACAACCACACACACACACACACACACACGCACACACACACACACGCGCGCGCACGCACACACACGCGCGCGCACGCACACACGCACGCACACGCGCACACACACACGCGCCACACACACACGCGCGCACACACACACGCGCACACATTTTCGGTGTCTACTCGGTAGGATCGATAAAGATTCGAAGAAATTTTTCAAAAATTCCGTCATGAGTGCAACCTCAATAGCTACTTTCCTTCGGAGGAAAGTGCTAAAATAAACAAAAGCTATGGCAGTCACTGTTTTAAGAGACACAAATATATGCATATGAAATTTTTTTCCTGAGTGCAAACTCAATAGTTACATATTTTTGGAAAGTTGGGACGCCCAGTCGGGATATAATAATAATTTGTTTACGGAGTAAATCGCCATTTTTTGTAAGGTAACATTTACTGGTATAAATAATTAGGATATAGAGGGTAGTAGAAAACGCGCTGAAATTTGAAAAATATTTCTGTCCTTGATAGATTTCCTATCAAGTTTTAGAAAAACTTTATCATTTAACCAGCTAACTGAAGAAAAAAATATAATTTTCTTTTCACAGATCCATGTTTTTTTTAAACTTTTGTTCTTAAACCGTTCAAATACTTCAACAACACAGGGTTGTGATACATGAATGGTCAGCTGGTTAAATGATGAAGTTTTTCTAAAACCCGAAAATCTCAGATCCTGGCCATTGAGGAGTTACGCTGAAAAGAAATATCAATAAAATGTCAGGAAATTTAGAATAGCTTTCTTTTGGTAAGATATACATACTTACATTCATTCATTTTTATGTTTACTCCCGACTAGTCTTATAGTAAATTTACTCGCCTTTCGATTGGTTTCACTTTCTTTCTAGTAGTACCACCTGGGATGGAGCTACAACGATTATTCTTCTAAAAACCACGTTTGTATTGAAACAGCAATAAAACGACGTTTTCTCCCTTATGGGCGAGAATTCGGAAAATCGTCATAGAACATTTTTTGTTCCCCTAAGAGTCCTCTATCACCCCTCACAATATGACTAGACATTTACGGGACACCCTGTATATATATATATATATATAAATTTAAAGTGCAAAACTATATATTTAAGAAGCCATTCCTTACACGTACAGCATACCCTCGGATACTGTAGCATATCTAAAATATCTCATCTACTGAAAGTGACAATTCGAATGGTTTAAAAATAGAAACGACAAATTAAGGAAGTTTAAATTCACAATCTCTGCATGAAAAACCACTTTTCAAGACTCTAGGCGAGATGAGATGGTTCTGTCAAGGATAAGAATTGGAAACACTAATCTCACCAATGCAAATTTATATATAAGTGAATCTAGGTCTGTGTGCACTGTTTATGCTGATTATTTTACAATTTTAAACACATTTTCACGGAATACAGAGCTTACGAAGCGCCTAGAAAACAAAAGGACATTCATGGTCTGATATTCTTGGAGATTACCATGAATTACGCCAGAGAGCTTTGAGTTTCTTGAGAATTGTGGAGATGTTTGATAAAATACAATAAACTGAATTGAAAAGAAAAAAAAAATCCGAAACATTTTAATTAACTTTATTATCTATTTACTTAAATTTTATTAAGTTCAGTTTTATTATTTTAAGTATATTTTATTTTCAACAATTTTTCAACAACGTCCATTTTTGATAAGTCGTCAAGCCGTCAACACATTTCAATAGGCAACCACTACCCGTTTGATTGAAATATCTTAAAAAATAAAGCAACATTTACTTTTATACACATTTATATACACATATATATATATATATATATATATATATATATATATATATATATATAAATTTGAACAGGGGTCATTTTCGGTGTCTACTCGGTAGGATCGATAAAGATTCGAAGAAATTTTTCAAAAATTCCGTCATGAGTGCAACCTCAATAGCTACTTTCCTTCGGAGGAAAGTGCTAAAATAAACAAAAGCTATGGCAGTCACTGTTTTAAGAGACACAAATATATGCATATGAAATTTTTTTCCTGAGTGCAAACTCAATAGCTACATATTTTTGGAAAGTTGGGACGCCCAGTCGGGATATAATAATAATTTGTTTACGGAGTAAATCGCCATTTCTTGTAAGGTAACATTTACTGGTATAAATAATTAGGATATAGAGGGTAGTAGAAAACGCGCTAAAATTTGAAAAATATTTCTGTCCTTGATAGATTTCCTATTTAAATGAAAGAGAAAAGGATTCCTCTGTTCTTCGGATGAAAGAAAAAGAGGAATTTCATGTTCCAGACGGCCGAGTAATTCAAGAATAAGGATTTTATTTCAATTATTATTGCTCACTGAAGCAGCAGCAGTTGTGTTTGAAGAATTAATATGTGCTATGGCTGTGAAGTGGAAAGCTTAAGATAATTCAGGGATTAAAAATACTGTCATATTAGCTCCTTTATATTAATATTATCTTTCCCAAGAATAATTAAAATTGAAAGGCATTAATTCTTTATTATAGTCGGAGAGCTGGCAACGCACTTTTCATGAAGTGTTTTATGCATCCTGAAATTTTGCTATAGTGTACCTCTTGGGTAGAGGTAAGTAAGTGGGTAAGTGGGGCTCTTGGGTTAAGGATAAGAGGTAAGTATGTGTTTCCTGGACATACCTTGGAACACCAGGTACATAGGGGAAAGGTGCAAAACAATATTGCCCAAAAATAGTGTTTTATTCAGAAGCCAACTATTATTAATGAAAAAAATTACAAATTAAGGCAATTTTAAAATTAATAATAAATAAGGCAGGCAGTTTTGAGGGGTATAAAATGTAAATTTAAAAAAAAAAAAAAAGTACCTATTTTTTATTTTTAATATTAAATGAAGTGTTTTATTCACGCTGCGATGTAAACAGCGTCTTCAATAAACATATTTGAAAATAATTGCAAAAGGGCAGACACTTTTGTGGGGTTTAATTATCAGGAAATGTAAAAATAAATGTTCCCTATGATAGACAGCAATAAACTGCGCGTAACCGTAAGAGTGCATGAGGCGACCGCGCAGTGTTGGTTGTTTTTTTTACGTGTTATACCTCTTAAAAGTGTCTGCCGTGTTTATTATTCATTGTAAAATTGTCTTAATTTTATATTAAAGATAGTTAGTTGGCTTCTGAATAAAACTCTATTTTTAGGAAATATTTTTTAGTACCTTTCCCCTATGCGCAGTACCTGGTGTTCCAAAGTATGTCCAGGAAACACATATATACCTTCTTATCTACCCAAGATGTACATTATAGCAAAATTAAATAAAATAAAACACTTCATGAAAAGTGCGTTGCTGGCTCTCAGACTATGAGGATTCTATAATACTTTTACAAATTCTAGAAGGAAAACTTCATTAGGGTTTGAAGTTAACAGCCGTCAAGAAGAGTATATTTACCATGAATTTAGTGAATTAAGGATAATTATTGCTTTTTCTCCCTCCCAATTGGAAACTCTAATAAATCAAGCGTAGAAGATCTAGTTGACAGTCTGAACTCAAATGACAAGTGACTGCAAATTAAGATCTTTTGTGACCGGCTGACATCTTCTAATCGAAAATTACTACAAAATCGAATTTTCTAGAAAATTTCATTATTAAATTATTTGATAGGTATAAGCCCTTTTTTCATTAGGTAACGATGGGTTAGGAGGCTAAGTCAAAATTACATCTTCACTTCTGGTGCGGTACAGTATTCATTTGTATAACATTAATTCAAATGTGTATAAAAGTAAATGTTGCTTTATTTTTTAAGATATTTCAATCAAACGGGTAGTGGTTGCCTATTGAAATGTGTTGACGGCTTGACGACTTATCAAAAATGGACGTTGTTGAAAAATTGTTGAAAATAAAATATACTTAAAATAATAAAACTGAACTTAATAAAATTTAAGTAAATAGATAATAAAGTTAATTAAAATGTTTCGGATTTTTTTTTTCTTTTCAATTCAGTTTATTGTATTTTATCAAACATCTCCACAATTCTCAAGAAACTCAAAGCTCTCTGGCGTAATTCATGGTAATCTCCAAGAATATCAGACCATGAATGTCCTTTTGTTTTCTAGGCGCTTCGTAGGCTCTGTATTCCGTGAAAATGTGTTTAAAATTGTAAAATAATCAGCATAAACAGTGCACACAGACCTAGATTCACTTATATATAAATTTGCATTGGTGAGATTAGTGTTTCCAATTCTTATCCTTGACAGAACCATCTCATCTCGCCTAGAGTCTTGAAAAGTGGTTTTTCATGCAGAGATTGTGAATTTAAACTTCCTTAATTTGTCGTTTCTATTTTTAAACCATTCGAATTGTCACTTTCAGTAGATGAGATATTTTAGATATGCTACAGTATCCGAGGGTATGCTGTACGTGTAAGGAATGGCTTCTTAAATATATAGTTTTGCACTTTAAATTTATATATATATATATATATATATATATATATATATACAGGGTGTCCCGTAAATGTCTAGTCATATTGTGAGGGGTGATAGAGGACTCTTAGGGGAACAAAAAATGTTCTATGACGATTTTCCGAATTCTCGCCCATAAGGGAGAAAACGTCGTTTTATTGCTGTTTCAATACAAACGTGGTTTTTAGAAGAATAATCGTTGTAGCTCCATCCCAGGTGGTACTACTAGAAAGAAAGTGAAACCAATCGAAAGGCGAGTAAATTTACTATAAGACTAGTCGGGAGTAAACATAAAAATGAATGAATGTAAGTATGTATATCTTACCAAAAGAAAGCTATTCTAAATTTCCTGACATTTTATTGATATTTCTTTTCAGCGTAACTCCTCAATGGCCAGGATCTGAGATTTTCGGGTTTTAGAAAAACTTCATCATTTAACCAGCTGACCATTCATGTATCACAACCCTGTGTTGTTGAAGTATTTGAACGGTTTAAGAACAAAAGTTTAAAAAAAACATGGATCTGTGAAAAGAAAATTATATTTTTTTCTTCAGTTAGCTGGTTAAATGATAAAGTTTTTCTAAAACTTGATAGGAAATCTATCAAGGACAGAAATATTTTTCAAATTTCAGCGCGTTTTCTACTACCCTCTATATCCTAATTATTTATACCAGTAAATGTTACCTTACAAAAAATGGCGATTTACTCCGTAAACAAATTATTATTATATCCCGACTGGGCGTCCCAACTTTCCAAAAATATGTAACTATTGAGTTTGCACTCAGGAAAAAAATTTCATATGCATATATTTGTGTCTCTTAAAACAGTGACTGCCATAGCTTTTGTTTATTTTAGCACTTTCCTCCGAAGGAAAGTAGCTATTGAGGTTGCACTCATGACGGAATTTTTGAAAAATTTCTTCGAATCTTTATCGATCCTACCGAGTAGACACCGAAAATGACCCCTGTTCAAATTTATATATATATATATATATATATATATATATATATATGAATGAATGAATGAATGAATGAAAACCTTTTTTTTTATGCTAACAACTTACAATAGTAAAATAACTTACATTCCAGATATATACATTTATTTATATATATATATATATATATATATATATATATATATATATATATATATATATATATATGTATATATATATATATATATATATATGTATATATATATATATATATATATATATATATATATATATATATATATAACATTAAATCATATTTGGACTTACTTTTCATAAAATTAATAGTCTCTCAAATTAAGCATAAAATCAGCTAATGCTAAGGTTTGAGTCCGGTTTGTGTTGTTATAGGTCTTGTAGCCAGACGAGGTAGTGGTCGTTGCCAAGTATCTTCCATTCCTTTCTTTCCTCTGCAACTCTTCTCCAGGTTACCCCGCCACAGGTCTTCCTCATCTCTGCATCCCATGGGGTTTCTGGCCTCCCTGAGTGTCTTTTCCTATCTCTTGGGTACCATTCAAATACTTTTTGGACCCATATTGGGGGGTTTCCTCATTATATGCCCTGCTCAAGACCACTTTCTGTAGTGTATTCTCTCAATTATGTCCGGGAATCCTGTGCTTCTCCTAATCCAATTCTTTATCTTCCTGTCCTTTCAGGTGATTGCAAGGATGTACCTCTCCATGGCTCTTTCTGTCACCCTAAGTTTTTGTGTTATCTTGCAGTTTATGCACCAGGTCTCGCATCCGTATATCATGGTTGATAACACGGTGCTTTCCCACAGCTTCCGCTTAATATCTGGATTTGCTTGGGACTTGAATAAATACCTGTGCTTCAATAGTGCTCTCCAGCCCTGCGTACACCTACGGGATATCTCGCATAGGTGGCTATTGGTATCAACCAAGTCGCTAGTTGCGGATGCTCATAAAAAAAAAAAAAAAAATCAAAAAAAAAAAAAAAAACATTTAAAGCTTTGAAAATGCACATGAAGCTTGCAAAAATCACAAATATTTTTTTCCTTTCCATGGACAAAAATCTAAAATGCCTATACTTATGCAGGAGTGTGTTATTTATGAAATGGTCAGTTGCTTGTGTATTACTAGACTATATTTAGTATCAATTTGTCCACTTTGGAAATCGGGAGTTAAAAGATTGTTACAACCTCTAGAAAGTTTGCCAACGTTGCTTTTTCCGCTATGCTTCCTAATAGTAAGAGGAAAGGAGGAAATAGACCGAGCGGACGAATGTTGAAAGAGATTGTTAGTGTACATTTTTCATGAATCCTTTGCTGAAGACAGATGAATTAGTTGGCACCTGCCCTTCAACCCTCTACTCATTAGTGCTTAGTCACTAGATGGAAACATTTCACCGTTTATGCATTTTACAAGATATTTTCCTTCAAAAGACTATTTGAAAATTCAATAACTATCTCGGGTTTTCTTTGGTTTCAAATGTTTTATGAGCGGTCTAAGCTTTCTCGGTGGCAGCATTCTCTGAAAATATTTTAGAAACTACCTTGCAAAAGAGAATAAAATTTATAACCAAAGAGGAGGCGATATTATTTCAGAAGTGTTTTCCCGTGGCAGGATTTGCGCGCTAAAGGAATTCCGTACACCATTATGGAGAGAACCCAGTATTATTATAAATGTTGGTTTTCTGCAGTATGCCAAACAGTAATCTCCAAAGAAGCAAATAGGCCGTTCAAATAACGACAACATAAAAGCCTCTCTCTTGAACTGCTTCAACTTAGCTCATTATTACTTAATGTTTATTTCTTTTGTGATTTTTACAACTCAGAATAGTTTCATTATTTTTATTTCTCATTTATTTATTTTTATATTATTAATGCATAATAGGAATGGCCCTCTTTGCATGAGGAAGGACTTATATAATATGGATTAGTCTAAAGGTAATTTAGATTAAATATTTTTAAACCATGCTCTATCTAATGAACATTTATAAATATAATACACTAATTACATTTAATTATGCTAAATATTATAATAGCAAAAAATGATAATAAGCAATTACGAAAAAGTATGTCCTTTTTCTGCGCTAATGGCCCAGATGTCGATGCGTTAAAAAAAAAATTATTAAACTATATTATTCAGAAATGCCTCTCTAGTTTTTAATGCTCGAGGCAAAATAGTAGTATGTGGATTGGTTTTTCGAGTTGAACAGTTGAAGCAAATCTAGCTCCATATGATTTGGCCTAATCGTCAAAAATTTATTTCTAAATTTTTCATATAGTGAATGAATGAATAAGTAAATATATTTCTCTTAAAATATGTACATTGTTTTAACAATAATTAATGCCTATTTACAAAAGAAAAGCTTGGGCAAGGCCCGTTAGCTGGAGAGGCATTCTGCGTACCCAGATTGAATGAAAAGCATAAATAAATATATAAGAGACAAAAGAATAAATATATAAAACTCTGAATAATAATAATTAAAAAAATATATACAACAATATCAATTAATCAAAACACAAATCCACTAATAATTAAATTGTTGGACTAAAAATTGCCGATACTTATAAATGGCGTCGAGGTACTTGCCAAGGACGTCCCAGTTTCTCCCATTTAGCTCCTTCCGTAAGTCTTCCTTAGTAAAGGATGTTTTGCCATAATACCTCAGTCTGAATTCCTTCAGAACGGGATACACTGCCAGGAAATGGAAAGTATCTTCGTCTTCTTTCAACTTGCACATACAGCAGCGGGATAATTTTTCATATAGTTTACAGTATAGAAAAATATGCAGGAGTGTTTTTTTAATTCTGAATATGTTATTATCCGGAATTTATAATTTGGGATATAATGTTTATTATTGGGAATGGATAATTTATATTCTGGTAATTTTGTTGAGACTCTGTTAATACTGTAATTTGTGTGTGTATATAGGGCTGAATGTAAAATTTCTATTGTCTGTAAGGTTTCTGTTTATGAAATTAGATTTGGAAGCACCAATTATGCGGTCTGAATAGTTTCATAATGCTTCACCTTAGACGGGACACATTTCATGCACTATTTTCTATTTTCATGTAAAATAATTTTGATCGCGTGATAGTTATTATGCTTCCTTTTAGCACTCTCCTCCAAAGGGAAGAAGCTATTGAGGTTGCACTCATGATGGAATTTTTGAAAAAATGTCTTCAAATCTTTATCGATCCTACCTAGTAGACACCGAAAATGACTCCCGTTAAAATTATATATATATATATATATATATATATATATATATATATATATATATATATGTGTGTGTGTGTGTGTGTGTGTGTGTGTGTGTGTGTGTGTGTCTGTTAACACGAAGCGGCCTGAGTTTTTTTTTTCTTCACGAAACGTGGTATGTAGCGTACAATTAGCAAACGATTGAACGAGTTCGTTAACCAACAAAATCGGTCCACTGGGGGGGGGGGGGGGGGGGGGGGGGTTACACCGGACCCAAAACACTAATTTGACGATGCCAGCCGTAGTTTTTGTTATATTTCAACGAAACTCGGTATTCGTTATGTTGATCTAAAGAGAGAAATGCGTTGTAAAAATAAACTAAATTGGTACATAAGGAGGGGGGGGGGATCTCCGGACCCACATTACCAATTTGCCACTACCAGCCGTAATGTTTGTTACATTTCAACGAAACTCTGTATTCGTGGTGGTAATCAACAGAGATAAATGGGTTGTAAAAATAAACTAAATTGGGTTATTTGGAGGGGGGGGGGGGTTACTCCGGACCTAAAGTACTAATATGACTTATACCGATTGTAATTTCTGCTGTATTGTAACGAAACGCGGTAGACGTCGTGGCTATCCCATGAGAAAGAAGTGTTGTAAAAATGAAGTCGGTCTATCGGAAAGGGGGGGGGTACTTTAAACTCAGTTTCATTAGAATTAGCCCGCCAGACGTAGGTTTCCAAAGACGCCGCAAGGAGCGCTATCTCCCACTACGGGGACTGTATCCTGTTCCTGTGTCAGCTCAAAACACGGAAAATAAAGTTTTTGTGTATTTATTAAGTAGTACAGTATCATGTATTAAGTAACTCAGAAAGAAAATTATTTTCAAAATTAATAATTGAACAGTTCTCATAAGAAATGTAAATGAGCAGAACTATTCACGTTTTTATTTTATTTATGTAGGTTATTTACAGCAAATTATTCAGTAATGTCGTCTACACTACAAAAATTCTGAGGAAAGGTCTTAGTTATGCAGTTCCTGCGTGACGGACTTTTTTTTTTCTTTTTTTTTAGTTAGCTTATTTCTATAATGCTTGCAATGGTGTATTGATCAATATGTTGTATAGTGAGGAACCCAATTTACTTGGGCAACTAAACTTTGTTTTCTAAAATAATGTTATTCTCTCTCAGGGCGAAAAATTCATTTTGTTTTATGAAATATAAATTTATTCTTTAGTTATTTTTGTATATTAGCGACCATTGGGTCATGTTAATGTGAAAGGAACCAATACATATTATGAAGGATCTATGAAAACTATCCGTTAAACAGCAATGTCGTTGGGGGTTCAAAAAATTTTTTTTTTAAATAAAAGGATGTATTTATATTAGGTGTATTATAAGATAGCGTATAATTATGATTCCAAAATTGTATATCAAATAACAACACGGTTATTTTACAGATCTGCTCAAGACTTTTACGATTTCGATGTATTAAAAAAAATGTAAAGTACACGAGTAAGTAGAGTTTATTGTTTAATATTTACGGTATATTTAATATCCATTTCTTTTAAAACATCAGCACATAATTTACAAATTAGTATAAATTGGAAAAGATATTGAATTACATGATGGATCTTGCCAGAAGCTATTCAATTAAGCTTTTCAAATATGCAAGAAACCTGTCAGTTGCGTGTCTTCATATATCTCAAATTTGCATACCCAGTAATTCATAACCGAGGACGTCTACTCTCTGGAAGGTAGATCTGACAAGTATATGTCAGTCTTCAGGTGTAAGAAAGTTCATCTTGAATGATATTCAGCGAGTATTTCTAACCTTATATAATGCCTTCAATATAATAATAATAATAAACTTTTTTTAATATATATATATATATATATATATATATATATATATATATATATATATATGTATGTATGGAACGGCTTCTTTCTCCAGCGGTGTTGCTCCTCTCTCCATCGCAATATTTCGTCGGGTTCATCTCCGACTTCTTCAGGCTGCTATGTGTTGTCCTCGGTGGTTATCAAGGGAATGAATTTTTCCTTTTTTTTTTTTTTTTTTTTTTTTTTTTTTCTTTTTTTTTTCCTAAACCCCACTTTAGATAAAAGATAAATAAAAAGCATGCAAGGAAGGGCATGATGAAAACGAAAGTGAAAGAAAAACGTGCAGAAACGCAAAGAAAAAACTAAGGACCTCGAACGACACAGGCGGGCGTAAGGGCCACAGGTAGAGGGAGGATGAGGGAGGAGGTGTCCTTATTCTGCATTAATGCACTTGAAGGCGGTAAGTAAAGGAGAAAAAGGTGTAGGATTCCCAAGGGGAGGTATGTGTAATGTGCTGTGTGGGGCACAGCGATAGAGGAGGAGGTAAAACGAAAGATAGTCGGAGAGTAGAAGAAAGAAGAAAGGGGAAGAAGGTCAGTTATACTGTCTTACGTGTCAAGTGTCAGTGTAACTTGTGTTTGTTGGATTGTTCCTAGCGTGTTCTAAAATGTGTTGTGTTCTAGTACGTCTACTAGTCGTCGTGTGAACTCTGTTGGTCCTTGCCAGCGTCCTGGTCGTCCAGGTGGTGTGATGTCGTTAAAGAGTGGATTGTCATGGTACTTAAGTCCGTCAAAGAATTTGATGTGACGTCGTTTTATGAATTCTGAAACTGTAGGGAGTTCTAAAAGTTTGTGTAAGTCGGGGGCTTTGAGTTTATTGTGTGAGGTGCTCCGTGTGACTGTTTTGAGTATTCGGTTCTGAAAAGATTGTAGTGTTCTGAGTATGGTGGGGTTCAGAAACCGAAAGAGTGGTGTGCCGTATAGTAGTGCCGGTCGTAGGACTCCTTTGTATATGAGTAGCTTCGGTCTGAGTGAGAGGTTTGGTGAATTGAGTAAGTAATTTTTCCCGGATTTTCCCTCCTTTATAGCCCTGCTTCGTAGACTATGCGGGCCGATGGTGTAGGGGGTCCGTGGGCCAATAGGGCTCGAGGGCTGTCTTCGTCGTTCGTCCGTCGTCTATAGTTCGTCAGTGGTCCGCGTGGGGCGCTGGTCGTCTTGAGTCCCTGTTTTCTCCTCTTAAGGATGGGCCTTTTAAGGATGAGTCCATCTTCTTAAGGATGGGCCGCCAAATGTCCGGTAGGATGAGGCCATCTTCCCTATTGAAGTTTAACCACCGAAGACGACACATAGCAGCCTGAAGAAGTCGGAGATGAACCCGACGAAATATTGCGATGGAGAGAGGAGCGACACCGCTGGAGAAAGAAGCCGTTCCATACATACATATGATACCCAGCGATGCAATTTAAAACAAAATATATGTATATATATATTTAAAAAAAGTTTCTCATGAATATAGAATATAATTCATGAACATTTCAGAAATATTTATATATTTCATGATTTCTGAGAAGACATTATTTATTTAAATTTTAACGTGTACTTAACGCGGAGTTAGGGACGAGATATTTACATGTTACCAAATCAATTGTAACTAGGACTAGAATGATTAATTTTTTTTTTCTTGGGAAGAAAATCCACAAACCCTAGTGGGAATTGAATCTACGTAACGCAAGGAGTGCCCACGCCTTAGCAATCATGACTTTTGGGCTTCCTTATATTTATCAAAATGATATGAGCCATTTGACAGATTGTCTAACTGCTGTTTTTACGAATATCATATTTCAATATTTGTTTTTGGTATTTCAGCACTGAATAAGTGGATATTTTAGAGTGTTTAATTTAAAACAACCTTCCTATTAGGAAATAAAAAAATGTATCCATTGTTTTAAGTGAAATATTACCAATGCTCTCCGGATTACTTATTACCAGTGCTATCCTGAAAAATATTGAAATTGGAGGAAATCATTCTTTTAACTTCTGATCTTCTTATTTCTGTTAATTATTAACGAGTTAAATAGTAGTATTATAGTTTAAATACTAAGCGCACATTCGTTTGTACAGGGAAATGTCCTAAAACAAGTATATTAATAAATAAATGAAAGGCTTATATAAAAGTAGAAAAAAAGGAACACCTAATTTTACCAATAAATCACGTATGATTGTTTTCAGAGTAAGATTAGCCTATGAGGTCAACTATCAACTATTTTATTATTTTATATAATTTACTACCTGCAGATCATCGCAGTTCTGAAAAGTTAATAGTTATTAAAATTATTTATAGAAATACATTAATAATTCATGAGAATAATAGCGCTTAATTAAGCAGACTTTGTTAACAAAAGAACCTTTGAGCTACCTATATTGAAAAGAGGGAATATAAGGCTTCTTTTCTTTGGATGATTGTTCCCAGTATTCTTGAAGATTGCCCTGCTTCTAGAGAATGAGTCTGAATCCAAGAAGGCTTTCAGACTGCTAAGGATGAACATTCAGACGTCAGTTCTACCTTAGAAGGAAGTAATGAAAAATCTTAGGAGCTGCTAGATGATAAAGGAGAAGAGGAATTCAAGGCATGTAGAAGACTGATAGAAAGAATGAAGGAGAGGGAAATATTGTGAGGAAGAAATCTGCGCCTAGGGGGACTAGAGAGAGGAGGATATATATATAAGGTCCTTTGTATAGAGAAAATAGGTGGGGGGGGGGGATAGAATATTTAAAGAGAGAGAGAGAGAGGATTGAAGCTAGATGGTGTTAGCTTTGTCACTTTCAGTGAATATCATTCAGGTAGAGTTTGAAGGTCCGGGATCGAGCCATTCAAAGAAAGCTTATCAAAAAATATATTGAGGAAAGAGGAAAAATCTGTATAATGGTGAAGTACTTTTATCTTGCTTTTAAGCTAATTCATTCTTGAAGCATGTAAACTACACTACATAAAAAAAGTCCAACTGTGTCATCTTAGCGCTTTTCAGTTCATAACTCTAGTGCCATTAGTAAAGATATAGAGGCAGTTACTGATAGGTTTCGTGAAAAATATCTCATAGAGAAGGAAGATCCTAAGCGCAACAATACTTTTTTTCTAATACTTTCATACCTCCAATCGCAACCAAAAGTTAAAGATATTAGTTTCGAGGAATGTCAAACGATTTTTTTTTTCGCACGAATTTTTCAGGTAGACAGAATCTGCTGGTCGGCACTTCATTAATGGGTCACGAGGCCTACCTCATAAGCAGGTTTCCTGCGTACTGGAGGGTTGGAGGAATCGTGCTAAAGACCAGAAAAAACTCGAACTTCTAGGTCGAGTGTGACCTAGAAGCATAACGCTGGCGAATGATGGGAAAAACTGTGTGCGGTATCCTGTCTTAAAGGTGCTGTACGATGGGAATAAGCATACCGCTGTAAGGTGGTGCTGGGCCTGATTGTGGAGAGAGTGGACTGTATATAGTGGTTGTTAAAAATTTGCACAGCTATGAAAATAACTAAGTATAATGGAATAAATTACAGCGGAATTAATAGCCGAAAAGGGTTACAATGGTAATTAATTGGGTTTGCAATAAATTTTGACATCAATGTAGGGGGTTTGATGCAGCATAAATTAATTGTTGATTGGAGGCTGCCAGCTGTAGCAGGAGTAGTCTTAGTGGGGTGATTATATTGATGCATTTACTCACTGCACTGTTTTCCAGCAGTATAATATTGGAACTGCCTTTTCTTCTCCTCCTCCTCCATGGTGCTCGCGGGCTGCTGGATGTTTACTCCGACATAATATCCAAAATATGTCTAACACAATAAAATGCCTGCATGGTTTTAGTGGGCAACCTCCATGATGAGTCTCTGAAGCCCTGGTAATGACGTCATAGGGGCATGGTCAGGTGAGACAGTTTACAACAAACATAAGCTTTCGAATTCTTGACTACATTCTTCAAATAAGAAGTCCCAATAAAATAAATATATTTTCAGTTATTTCCCGTAGTAGCTAAACCTCATATGATGGTCTCCTTCTTATGGAAATTAAAAATTTGTATAATGGTGACATTTTTTTAACTTGCGTTCAAAAGTAATTAATTATTGTGGTGTGTTAACCACGCCACATATAAAAATTAAATTTTATTAGCATAGATCAATATTCATTGTAATTACTTAAAATATTTGATGACATCCCATCATGATCCTGATAGAATACTAAGAGGCTGTACTGTTTTTCCTGACAAACTTTACTGGACTTTAACAAGAACTACTTAAGAGAGTTACTTAAAACAATTCTTGAAAATAAAATGAAAACATTTGGGAGGAATTTTAATTCACGTCCTGCAGTTTTACTTAATTAAAAGATGACCGTTGTAAAGCCTCATATATTTTATACACAAGCCTCTTACACCATTTTTTATAATTATCACAATGCTGTTATCGTTGCTTGCGGCAGGAACCCTCAGCAAAAAAAAATATATAACCGAAACGAAAACACCAACCACTAATGAAGGAAAAATCTGTATGATAGTAAATATTTTCATCTTGCCTTCAGAATTAATTTATTCTTGCGGCGTTTTGATAACACCACATCTAAAAATTAAATTTATTTGGTACAGCACAATATTAATTTAAGTTTCTTAAAAGGTTTGATAACATCCTGTCATGAATTTGATACTCAATAATATGAAAATAAAAAGTTTTTCTTGACGAACTTTACTGGGATTTAACTAGAACTTTTTTTTTTTTATTATTTATTTTTTTAAGAGCTTCGCAATGAAGGTGACTTGCTCTTTTTAGAATACAAAAATACAATTTTATACAAAAATACAACCTTTTGGAACTAAATACTACAAAAGTGTTAAGGGAACATAAAACAAAATTTGGTAGATTTGACAGAAATAAGAGCTAAACATTATTTGCAGTATTGCTATTTACACTATAGTTATATTTACATACTTATTTACAGTATTGCTATTTACACTATAGTTATATTTACATACATATGACTAAAACTACTAACATTAATTAATGAGTCATGAAAGGCACTACATTTTTGAGGCCTTCCTTTAATGGCCAAGTAAAATTGAATAGTAATAAATTAATTGACATTACATGTTTAAAAAAAAATGTTTTAATTGAAATCAGATTATTATTATACCATCGAAATAATATGTCTAAAGGCTTCCGTCCGACTATATTTTATCCTGGAATCAAATTTTTGTGTGTAGGTTGTGTTGTTTTAAATATGTTAATATATCGTTAATGAAGAGGCTACCCTCTGTCAGTAGTTCCTGTAAGTTGTAAGGTAATTTTAGTTGTTCTCGTATTCTGCATTCCGTTAGTAAGTGTTTTACTGTCATTGGAACGTTACACTGTCTGCAAATGGGTTGTTCTTTATTTGTCATTAAATAAGAGTGAGTTTGTAAAGTGTGCCCTATGAGTAATCAACTTAGTATAACCTCTTCTCGTATATTCCTTCGGAGGATTGAGCTTGTAGATAGTATCTAGAACTTTTAAGAAGGCAACTAAGTAGACTGTAGATTTACTTATTACTGTGGATTATAAAAAACCTCTTATTCAGTTTTCTTACAGTAGAGTTATCGATGCATTCTCCTTAAATAGAGAGCAAGATGAGTTATGAAAATAAACAAGATCGGTCAATTAGGAGTCAGAGTTTCCTCCCAAGGGAAATTATTAATTTTCCCTTGCACCGAAATTTGGTAGAAATAATTCCGAACTGATAAATAACCCTCTTATCTAATATATAGATTATTAGAATCTAACTGAACGGGTATAAGACAAGGCCCGTGATTAATAATATCGAAGATAAAATAGAATCTATCATCAATATTGCAGTTAAATGTAGATATGCATCAACTCCTGAAGCGAATGACTTATAAGCTTATGAACTTTACGCTAAGCATTGCAAAATACATATTCACATATCCATTACACAATTGCATATATACGGCTAATGAATGTCTATCGTGCGGTGGCATCGCTTTATAGAATTCCTAGAATCTCTATAAGATGCAATTTGTATAAATTGTCAAAATGACTTATGATATTTCGGAATTCCAAAGCGAATCACTTCCAAATGTTGATGAATTGTAATATAATATTCGTATATATTGCGCAACTAGATCTGTGGCTTAGTGGCTAAAATAGGACACTTAAATGGTTATTTACTAATCGTTTAACGACAAGCAATATTCTATAAAGGATAACAATTTCTCCACATTGGACTGTAATATATGGGCTTATTATAGCAATGCAAGTAGCCCTCAAACATTGAAATATTTTAATGTCATAAATATATTTTAAAAAACTGAAAAAAAAAAAAAAATGTAACTCCGTGCGGCATTCCTAGAATTCTTAGAACGTCGTGGTACTGAAATATTATTAAAAAAAAGTCCGACTCGCAGGAACTGCATCACCTTAGCGCGGCTCCGTTCATATCCTAGTCTCATTTGGAAAGATTAAAATAGAAACAGTTATTATTTTGGTTCCACCTTCCTTGAAAGGTCTTGATTTATGATCTTACCAGGATGGGTTGGCCAACCCTAGAAAGGCTCCCGCATAGGGGCAGTTAAAAAGTCGCAAGGTCTTCGAATCTCTCTCATGGAAAGCTATATTTCTAACAATAAATTGTTTTTCTTATTTTACTTAACCTGTTTTATTGTCAAATACATTATCCAACTATAAGCAATTTAGAAATAACAAGGAATAAAGACAGACAAAAAGAACCGTTCGAATAAACGAAATCAATTACTTTAAAGTTTTAAGCACTTATTTCTCCGATTGTTGCGTGGATGGATAAAGTATTTTAAAGTCATGTATTTGTCAGTAAAACCAGGTACCTATAAGGAGAAACAAGTTGATATTAATTAGTGTTTTTAATATAAATTTACTATAAGTCATTGCCAATGGCCATAGCCACGTTGAATACACCATTACCGCTGATCTTTGAAGTTAAGCAACGATGGGCGTGGATATCTGAATGGGCGACCTTTCATAGGCTGTTGGCATTATAACTTGTAGATAACCCGGTGCAAATAGCCTAATTGTTGTTACGCCTTAAAAAATATTAATTATTAAAACTATAATTATTATTTCTTATCGAAGCAAAAAAGGATACTACGGATTTCGTAATGGATAATATTGTGAAAAAGTGCTAACATGACGCAGTTCTCGCGAATCGGACTTATTCATCCTCGGGGCTTCAGAGATCATGCGTGAGCTGAATTGAAAATATGAAAGCTGCATTTCGTATTGAGAAATATTGTATGTGAAATATGTCTTTTATGGAGTGGGGGTTATGGAACCATAGCTCTTTGTGCCGGCTCAAAGTCAAAGAGGTTAGAATATTCAAATATCACCGGGAGTGACTGAGGCCTTCGCGATCTACAAGGTGTCACAAGCGCCATTTTTTACTGTTCTTTCGTTGGCTGTGCTTTTTCATAACCATTGTTACTTCAGGCTCGTCAAAATGAACATTTTTTTTTTTATGTAAGCCATCAAAGTGAAAATGGAAGCCACGAATAATACGATACTTACTTTTTGATTTTTGAAAGTCAATGACTTTTTTTCATTCGATTTAAATAATGGAAACTTCAAGATTCGAATTTAATGGTTCCAAAATTGAGGAGAATACATGCTTAAAGAATTAACTATGTTTCAGTCAGCTATCGAGTTATGTACTCTTGGTTTGGAAAATACCTAGTTCAATTGATTTTTGTGTTTTAATTTCTCTTTTGAAGTGTAAAAATGTATTTTCATTATGTACTGGTGAAATCTGTAATACTGAATTGACAATGAAATATATACTCACGGGCTGCATCGGACGGAATAAACATCCCTTACAACACGTGTGAACTTCTCACTGAAGGTAGCCAGTACATAGACAGTATCTTAATATATCTACAAAGTACAGGATTATACGATTTTATTTGGAGGTCCCGAAGACTAATTAATAAAACTGCATTGTTATCTCATGAATAATTTCATATTCATAATAGTTTAAAATCAACATTTCGGACTAATATTTCTAAAGGGGCACAACTCAAAATAAAACTCAACTGAAAATGTGCCACTCTTACCTATGTAGGGGGATTAGCATAAAGACAGGAAGGGTGATACAAGTGCCCTCTGGTGTACAAGATCTGAATGGAGGTGGATACAGTTTTGATGGTTGATAAAAATATATTTACCATGTCTTTCATAGTCCTAACCATGACGGTATGAATAAAAACGATTTTTGAGTGGTGTCACTTTAGAAATACTAGTGCGATTTCTTTTAATTATTTTAATTTTTATGATACCGTAATTTAAAATAAATGAATCCCGTATTCAAATAAGGCAATTTACAATAACTTCCTGGTTTCTTGAAGATTTACCTCATTGTACTTATCGACCACGAAACGAAGCACATAAAATTAATAAATATTCATAGTTATTCAAGTACGATCTAAAATGTAGAAATCAATGTATGTTCCAATAGGCAGTTGAGAGTTCTTCGTAGAAGTCGCTTATAAAGGAAATTATCCTTGTGTTTATTACGTTTTCTTAAATAAATGAAAACTTGTTTAGAATAGTTGTTTATGGAAGAGGTCCTTTTGTAAGATGTAGAAAGTCCTACAAATGAAGTCTAACACAAATTTGCATGGGTCGATCTCAATAGGATTAGGAAATTCTTATAGTTTATATCTTTTATGTTCGTGTTAGTCCGGGACGGAGAGAGACTCGTATGCATCACTACATAATTTGATACATTTGTTTAAAGGTGGAGAAAGAGCAACGATTAGAATAATTAGAAGTAGTTCGGGTTTTATAAATATTAAGTTAACGCCTTTCCTTTGAGAGTGACTATACATAGATGTTTATTATCGTCAGAGATTATTCACTTATCGATGCAAACATTCACATTAATATTTTAGCATATATAACATAATTCTGTTTATGCTAACAATTAATTCCTCCGAATCTCTTTTTTCTCCAGTAAAAACCAATATATCAACTACTAGATAAATTAAACTATAATTATAATGTAACGTTTACTCAAAAATGAAAATAAATAATTATAATACGATTTATTGGGTCTCCCTGCAGCAAGTTGATTTTTTTCATTTCTGGGCATGTTAAAGGAATTCCTTTGCGCCACGGATGTTTAGAAACCCCCGGCAGTAATGACCTAGATGTCGATAAACCGTAAAATGAAATAAAATACGATTTAATAATTAATTGATTTATGAAAATTCGCAAATAAGACCATTTACTCGGTACAACAGAAGAGAGAGCAAAGAGCATCGAGAAAAAATCAAACACGTGAGGTCAAAAACGAGTGGTCTGGCAAGAGCAGAGAATATTGCAACGATTTAACACGTTGGTGGCTAAACCGTATGACGTAAGGTCGTTTCCCCTGGCGCATGTGTTTTTTCCTCGAAACAAAATTATAGCGATGTGTAAGAAAAAGTCGGTTGTGCGTTTAAAAATCCAGTCCGATGATGTTTGAAGGAAACACCTTTTTAATGGCTACGAACAAGTAAGAAGTTGTTCTGTGTAGCGAGACAAACACAGACCGAATTGAGAGAGCACTATTAGGTGTCGAAGGCCCTTCGAAGACCGCCATTTACAAGGAGTCGTCACTGTTGAACACCCTTCGACAGCCGCATCAAGGTGTTAAAGTTAGTTGGCCTAGTAACGTTTTTCGCTTTGCTCTTTGCTCCCTTTCCGATCCACTCTGTTTGGACCCTTAGGAAAAATAATGTCCTGTTTTTGTTCTCTGTAATTACGTATTTGCATAGCATTGGCATCCTCTCAACTTATAAAGTCCAGTTCCTTTTCAAATGGAAAACATATGTTTTGGCTTAAAATCCTAGCCTTATAAGAACTGACAGAAACAGATCAAAGCACGGTATAATGTTTTTGACTAAGATCCTATTTTACACCTAATAGCTTCATAGATACTAATACTATTAGCTCCTATGAGTCCTGTAAACAGACAAGGGGGGGGGGCCTTCCACCTATATATATTATTCTAACGAATATCTTGTGGCTCAGCTCCAGTTCTAGTAGTAGCACTAGGATCAGCTCCCCAAAGATGTTACAGTGAGTCAGAAATTCAATCTTGGCTTAAGCCTCGGTGAAGTCAAAACCCTCATGATACCCAACGATGAATTTCGAGACATCGTCAATTACGACCTCGCGGATGCCATCCACGGAGTAACTCATCTTCCACTGGCGAACGTGGCACAACCTGCCTTAATGTTATGTTCTAGGAAGTAACATATGGCTCCAGTCATCCTCTGTGAATGTGGAGAAAGTGAGCAGAATACTAAGCACGTTTTTCAATCTTGCAGGAGCAAATAAAACTGGCAAACTTATTCCTCCCGACTGACGCGCCAATGAAAGGTCTGAAGGAATCAGAAGACCACAGAAGTTCTCAGGTAATCAGGCAGTACGTAATGTTGATGTCAAAATTATATTACTGAAAAAAAAAATATCCACAAGCTAAAATGAAATCTCTCTCAAAGATAGTTATATTATGTAGCAAGTAATAGAGAATTTATCTAATGAAATTTGTCTTCATAATTGAGTAAGTGTTTAATCCGCTATAAGAGACTTTAAACTAACCTGCTTACCAATTTCTGGCCCGAGAAGCTGCATTAAGAGGGCTTTACCAAATTTACAACTTTCCAAACTTTCTTAGTTTGCTCTTTAATAGCTTAACAAGCCTTAATTCTCTTTATCCTTAAAGGCATTAAAACCCCACTCTTAATTACATTTTATAAAGCTGTCTTAATGGGATGTCCTAGTGATTGAATTAAATTATGTGAAATTTGGAATAGGTAAGTGCCTGTTGTAAATCCCGTTGGCTCATTGGTGTATAATCATAAAGGATTTCTATTCCTCTCACTGAGAAGAAAATGAGAAGAAAGAAGTAGTAGTGAAGGGTGCGACTATTTCGGCACGCTGCTAATGTTCTGATGGACCTGAGTCTGAAAATCTAGCGAACTCATCTTCCATGGATGTCGTTCGGGAGTCACAATTGGAGGGTTCAGAGCACATCTAGACCAAGTCCATGTTATACTGTTTTCAGAAAATGAGTATTATTCGTTTTAATTGCAGAGACATTGTATAAATCGTATTGACTAGTATAAGTCTTAAAAAGATTTGAACTTAAAAACTGACATTATTTATGTATAGCCTTTTTCATAAAATATTTATAACTTGGACTTGGCTTACTTGTGCTCCGAAAACAAATGAGAATGACTTCCAGACGTGTATAGCAAGAACTGCTACAAGTGGCAAAAAATGAAGTTAGGACTTAGTCTCCTGTAGCACTGAAAAGAGCCATTTCAGTAACACTCTTCAATGCCATTACAACATAAAATTACAAAAATGGACTTGGTCTAGTTTTGTTCTAAGCCCTCCAATTGGTGGACCTTTGACGGCCTGAACATTCCGCGCTATCTTCCTGTGTGTGGCGTACGGTCACGAATCGGATGCCTGACGGGTGTTTGTCCCTCTTGACTCTCCTTATCCTCTACAGGGATATAATAGATGGATGTACTAAGGGAAACTTTTATTACATTTATTTTAAAAGGCGAATACAATTTACACATTTATATTTCATCTTAAGAATTGAATGAAGTATGAAAATAAGTTGAATAGAAAAAATAAAAATAAACATCCGTAATAAAGAAAAGTATAATTTACTTGTAAATAAATAAAAATTGAATTATAGGTAAGTGGAGTCAAAGTCAATACTAATCCATCTTTTACCATATTTGTGCAACTTAAAACAGTATTTAAAAGTTCATGATTTCAATTTCTGTGAGCTTCTTCTACGGTACCGTTTAAAATGTCTGTTGGGAGTATATTATTGATGTTAGCATAAAATGGAAAATGTCTTGCGCTCGAATACAAATGGAAATAGTTGGCCGTTCCATCATAAATATAATTTCATTTTTGTTTAAGTTAAAGGATTCTAGCCAACTTGTCTAGAATCCTTTAACTTTGGCTAAGCCAAGCCCTAAATATTATTTTAATAGAGGCGGCATTATTCTAGAAGATAAGCGAGGGCTTGGAATTTCAATGTTTTTTTTAAAGAGTGTCTTCATTTCGCCAGAATTTGGGAGGGATCGTTTTCGGTACACACTAATTTGTTTGCCTTTATGGTGAGCATCTCATCACTACATTTTCTTTCTCGTTTATTGAAAAATCATTTAACAAATACAATAGTTCATATTCAATAATCACAATAATATACAGTTTAATGATATTGAAATTCAATTAATGATAAAACCAGTTCTCGATATCCAAGAAGAGACATCATAATCATAAAGGCACAGCATAACATTAAAAGCTAGAAGGTTGATTTGGAAAAAAAAAAAAACATTATTTCTCCATTTCACATTTAGATAAAATTTCTTTCAAGTAATAACAAAAATAAATATCAGTTATGTGTTTTTATTTATTTTCTTGATAGGAATATAAATAAAATGTACAAATTGTTTGTAGCTGAAAAAAATGAAAAACTAAATTTACAAAAAATGACAATTAAAATAACCCCTGGAGCATATATATAAATGTCACAGTACCGCTGGCTGGCGTTTCCCACAGGGCCGCGTTAAGAGATTATTTTTATGACATCCGCTTTTTACTGTGGGGGGGGGGAGGTCCAATTTCCACTCGGGAAACTCATAGGCATATATTTTCAGGGTCCCAGGCCACTTAAATTTCAATTTCTGTTATCATTCATGATCATCGTATGCTCCTTCCTTAATTAGTATCCTGGAAAAATTAGTAATATTCAATTTATAAGCTGTGGCATAATTCGTTCCTTTCCGGCTTATAAAAGAAGTTTAGGTGTTGTGGCTCATTATCAAAACTTGTATTCGAATAATTATCTATAATATATATTACTCCATATTAATTACACATTATTTCGAAAATCCAACTTCCCAGTTGGTTTTGGTCTGAAACAGAGACCTGCATGAAAAATACTATATAAATTTGTTTTATTTTGTAAATACTTTTTGTTATGTTATCTTCATGTAATAAAGGCTTTATTTATTTTTTAATAACAGTCGAAGGAGGATTACATTACTAAAGTACTTGAAGAATTCGTTAAAGGGTCAGATGAAAAAAAAATTGGCTCAAATAAATTCCTCAGAATATTTATTGTTTGCTTAGTGTTTTATAATTACTCAAAATAATTAAGGATTTTAAAATAAGTTAATATTAGTTCAACAAATAATTCGAATGCATTATTATGTTTTTTCTTTTTGCAAACAAGCTAGAAACAATTTAAAATTCAACCGGTATTCGCCTATTACATACATAAAATGGTTATTTTAATAATTTAAAACGATAAGAAAAAATCGTCGGATGCACCCACCGATTTTAGGACTCCTCTTCATCCGCGTATCCTTCAAATGTTAGCATACGTAACTGTTTTACAGGCAAAATAAAGATATTTATTGTTATACTAGTAGTTGGATAGTAATCTATTTGTTTATATACGTTTGTATCATTTAGTAAGTTTTCCATTTTAAGATTGTATGTATGTCTGTCCATTAAAACTGTCTTGTTTGATTTGTCAGCTTTTATTATTAAAACGTCAGGATTGTCTTTTTTAAACTTCCTAGTAAGTCTTTCATATTGATTTAATTTTTCAGCAAGTAAAATATCTGTATGGTCAGGAATGTTTTTAAAGTACTTTCAATTTAATAAAAAGATATATAAACAACTGTACGGAATTCAGATGGGAAACCCGCTCTCAATTGCTGTTAGTGGAATAGTGATGAATTGGATTCTTAATGAAATCATTTCAGAGGTTCCAATTAAGATTCAATTTTTGTACAAATATGTAGACGATCTTATTTTATGTGTAAAGGAGGAGGAAGTGGATAAGCTTTTAGAAACGTTTAATAACAAATATAATAATATACAATTTACCAAAGAGTTGGAAGCTGATAAAAGATTAAACTTTTTAGACATGGAACTAATCAGAAATGAGGATAATTTTATTGAATACAAATGGAAACCAAAGACGTATCATTCAACAAGAAGGATTAATTTTTATTCCAATCACCCACTTAATTTTAAAAAGAGTATTTTATACAATCGGACATTATCAGCTTTGTACAGAACTTCCTCTAAGTATTTTTGCGAAATAAAAAATAAATTGCGAAATATGTTTCAAGAAAACAACTATCCTAAATCATTAATAGAGCAGCAAATAAAAAGGGCAGAAAAACGTATATTGTATACAAAAACACCAACTGAACTTCCGAATAAGCAAGACAAATATGAATTTAAACCTGAAATTTTTAGCATATCTGACGACTTTTTTAATGACATAGAATGCAAAAGGAAAAGAAAATATTCTGATACTATCACAGAGTCAATGCCACCTAAAAAAATTAAATTAGTTTCAGGTTTGCTTAATTATGATACTGAAAATAAAAACAAGCGCAAACGAGATCAAATCGATAAACCTCCCGAATCACAGAACAATTCAAAAAAGCGAAAGTTATTACAGACATGTATTCAAAAATTCTTTATGAAAAATACGAATTTAAATAAGCAAATAGCTTTGAATGAGCATTTATTTTTACAAAAGAGAAAACAGGTTTTAACAAAAGAAAATGACAAAGATGTGAATGAAATAAATCGATTTTTTACTTTTCATTACCATCCTTCAATAGCCAATAGACTTAAACAAATATGTAAAGACGTAGGGAAAATAAGTTGGAAATATGGGAACAAAATAGAAAATAGTTTTAGCAATATTAAAGATAAAATTAAACCAACAAGTACAAAGAACAATATATACAAAATTCCATGTAACGATTGCAACGCATGCTACATTGGGGAATCGGCACAGCTATTGCAAAAGAGAATCGTGCAACACGCAAAAAGCATAGACACAAACGAAAACAGGACAACATTGACAGAACACGCACTAACTTTAAAACATAACTTTAACTTTAAGGACGTTCACATTTTAAATAAAGAGAGGAACACTTTAAAAAGAAAAATCAAAGAAAATATTTACATAATCAAAAATTCCAACACTGCCATAAATAAAAAAACAGATTTAAAGAATGTGCACCAAATTTTCCATAGTATAATAAATTAAACCTCACAAAACAAATTTCACCAATAATCGATACCATGAAAATAGCTAAAGAATCGATACAAACAGCCATATAAATTACTACAGATGACTTTTCAGTACTACGCCTGACTCAAGCTAGACAACATGACGAGAGGACTTCTTGATAAGGTAGGATTAAGATTAAGTTTAAAAATTATATGTTGAAATGTAAATTTATTTAGGGACAGGATATGTATATTAGTGTAAACAGTTTAAAGTTTTGGATTTACAAAAGAAATATTGTTACATAGGAAAGCCCCTGAAGAGGTGCGAAAAGGCACGAAACATGTCGGGCGAAACATTACAAATAAAGCGGTTAATATGAAAAAAGAGTGTACTGCTTTATCGACCCCCTGCCAGAAAAACAAACAAGAAAAAGTGGAATATATATATATATATATATATATATATATATATATATATATATATATATATATTTGACATGTCACTCCTTGGTTGTAATAATTATGATTATCAAAGGTTATTTTCTTTAACGTATAGACACTGATTCAAATTAAGAGTTTAATATAATTCATAGGAAGGTATTCGGCTGACAACTGGGGACACCTTAGGCGTGATCACGTAACCTGAATCAAATTACATAATGCAATTGAATTGTAGATTGTAACATTTCTTAAAATAAATATATATATATATATATATATATATATATATATATATATATACAAATATAAATATAATTCACACATTCTAGAATAGCATTGATCTATCTGTGACTCCGTTAATACGGAAAGTGGTGATATAGTAACAGCATATTTTTCACTTTCGTTCTGTTAGTTACTTTCCTTATTTGGCAAAACTTTCTCTTAATTGTGAAGATTTATTTAACCGTCGATATTTAACTGTACGCAAGACTGGACAATTTAATTTCAACATTTCCGTTTGTTTCAAGAGAGAAATGAACGTACAGTCGTAGCACCGACTCGGAAAAAGGTATCTTGGTTCTTTTTAGTATATTAATTTAGATGTGCTAATGATCCTAGCCGTCGATGCTCCAAAAAATAAATAATTCTTTTATCTTTCTATAGAATACTTGGTGCTAGGAATTGATATAAATAAATATAATTAAGATCACTGTTGATATATCGTCATGTGATGCTACACTACAATTAATAATTTTGAATATATATTCATTCATATTATGATTAATCATTGAAGGACTTTGCTACTATTTTTTTGTCTGAAGGATCCTAGGGATTTAAAAAAAAATATTTTATCTTATTTATTTCAATCTTATAATAAGTAAGTCTATTTTTGTTTATATACCTTTAATCCTCAATTTCTTAACGGGACGAAAAACGTATAAATAAAAGTAGCCTATGTATTGATTATAAGTTGAAATAAAACTATTTTCATAAACTCTACGAGCGTTAGACCCAAATGAGCTTGAAAGAAGAACAAAGAAAAACATTATTGCACAACATATTCTGGCACGTTTTATTATAATATCAACAATTGCGTAGCCTATAGAAAAATATAATTAGATTAAACTTGTCTTTACTTTTTTTCAGATAATGCTACAACAGTTGTGTGTGAACTTTATATTAGAAGCTTCGGATCAATCAGTCCTGTGAACATGGTGAGTACATTTTTAGAAGACAAGTAAAATATTTTAGCACTATTTTTCAGACTTGTAAAAGGAAAAACTCTATTCTGTAGTAAATAAGTATTTTTTTTTATTATATTGTGTATCAGTCAATAATTTTGTACGCAATGAAAACATGCATGGGATTCGCTTTACTAATGTTTTTCTACAATTTTTATAAACATCGGACGCATATTAGTACCGCTAGAAAATAATCTATAAGCAATCCGAAAGTGCTTTGTTACATTTTCATTTTAATGCGTCGAATCTGCCAGATCTGCAGTGATAAAATGATTAGAGTACATGGTGAGTACACTATTGTAGAGTAAGGGCTGCCAAGAAAAAATGATGGTTGGGGAAACACCATTTGTGATGAATCGCGTTCAGAACGTTTAATTAATTTTAATAATGGCGTTCTTAAAAAGCTTGTGGAGTCAGAGTCACAATCGTCAGTTGATCGCATGGTAGAAAGGCTAGATTCATCTCATGAATTGAAAACCTCTCTCACATGTTGACTGTCAACGAGGAGTTTTGTCATGATAACGCCAGGCCACTTAAGGCTCGAACAACGATGCTTATTGAATTTATTTGAGAGCTCTTGTCACGACCTGCTTCCTCCTTGGACCTTTCTCCCAAGAGATTTTCAATTATTTCCTGCCTTATAATACTTTTTACAAGGAAAAGAGTTGAATTCTAAACGGTATGTATTAAATGAACTTTCACATTTTTTTGCATTAGAACGTAATCTGTAGATAGTGAAGCTAAATATATAATTGATTACAATTTGTTTTATTTGCACTAAATAAATATTTCCCAAAAATGTGCACGTACTTATAAATAGTGTTTTTGTAAGGCTTAGTGTCGCCTAGTTAACAAAATTGACCTTAGATTAAGAAGGAGGAGCTAGGATAAAAAGTATCAGTTAAATAAAATTGATGGAAGTTTTAAAGGATTCCTTCACAGACTCCTTTTAATTTATATTAGTAAAATGTTTGAGAAAATATTCTTAATTAAACTATCCATGAAGTGGAACACTAGACATTATGATGGTTGGACTTAAGAAGTGGAAAGGTGGAGAGTAAGCAGATGGAGTAATAGCCTTCGATCGGTTAGATAATGTGATAACTTGGACGAATAAAAACCCTTCAGGAACAAGGCTTCGTCGACAGCTATCATCAGATCGCATTGGACGCTAATTCAGAAAGATTCGTTGCGATTATAACCAAGCTGTTTTAAATTCTCCTTGCAAGAATGGGTAAACGAGATGTTCATGACTTTCCAATGAAATCCTTTAAAGAGTGTCGTTCCCTCAAGTAGAAAATTAATCTTTGGCAATTTACTTATCCATTGTATTAAATAAACCGATTACACAGCGTCTTAGGTCCTCGGATATGATTATGTTCTCAGGTGGGCTCAACAAGCTGATGTCAAGCGGGAAGAAAACGTATCTTTTAGTAGTTAAATGTTTTTCTTTCAACTACTGAAAAAAATTATTTACTTTCCTACTAAAATGAGTTATTTACACATCCCATAAATATTGAAAAATAACATTGCACAGGTTTGCTTAAAGACCATTTACGGCAACAGACCATGTGCTATACAATTTCTGGAACAAGGAATTAACATAAATAATTATCTCACTATATCTTGGCACGCAAAACAAATTGGCACTACTGTTGATAGCCTTAGAAGGACGGCTCAAGTAGACAACAATTGGCACTACTGTTGACACCCTTAGAAGGACGGCTCAAGTAGACAACAAGTGGCACTACTGTTGAAACCCTTAGAAGGACGGCTTCAAGTAGACAACAATTGGCACTACTGTTGACACCCTTAGAAGGACGGCTTCAAGTAGACAACAATTGGCACTACTGTTGACACCCTTAGAAGGACGGCTTCAAGTAGACAACAATTGGCACTACTGTTGACACCCTTAGAAGGACGGCTTCAAGTAGACAACAATTGGCACTACTGTTGACACCCTTAGAAGGACCGCTTCAAGTAGACAACAATTTTAACAAACAGAACGTTGTATTCCAAGACTTGCAAATGGAAGCCAAACACCGAAGTGGTGCAACGACAAACATTAGACAATTTGAAAAACAGTATTTTAATGGTCTTCAAGGAAGAGAAGCAAAAGAAGGGATGCAATCATTCTTTGTCACATAAGAATAAGCCATATTAAGAAAAAGTACACAGAATTACTGAAACACTAACTTGACTATAAAAAAATTAATTAACTAAATGCAGGCTTAGACGAAACATTGATATGATCGAAAACTTCACTGACTTACTAACAAGGGGAGTATACAGCGATGGGGTCACCGATTTGGACCAATTTTTTTCTGGTGATTCTACATCGAAAAATAGTCGACATGTGTCCGAGCGTTCCGTCCAATGTGCCTTCGGAGCCGAGAAATAAAATAAAATAGCTTGAAAGTGCTTTATTTTTTATATCGAGTTTAGAAAATGATATCGACATGATTCTTTCACCAATTCATTTGTTTTATAGAGTAGATTAAAAGAAAAATATAATCGTTAAACAATAATTTATATTTCATCAAATATATTCAAATATATGCTTACGTTTTCAAGTAAACTAGTATTATACATTTTTTTACACCAAAAATAATAGCAGATTTAATATCAACACCCCAAGAAACCCTAAGATAGTGAATATCATTGAAAAGAAAAAATAATGATTTTTCCCAGTCTGGACGAGGCTAAATATTTGTAAGCGAAAAAGTAATGTGATGTTTTGGAATTCAATATCTCCCCTTGAGATTGTTAAGTGTATAGGATTTACAACTTACAAGAATAATTTGCAGTTTTCAATTGCGAGAGAACACTTAATACTGTTTTATTTATTTTGAAAACATGTGGTTTCTTTTTTGGGGGTTATCTGATAACCGCTACAGGATTCCCCTCCCAGATGACGGAGTCAGAGAAGCTGACTGTGAAACTCGTTTCACGGTTCTCCCGGAACGGGTCCTGTAGGGCTCTTGAGTTGGCGGTGGCGGTTGAGACTGCGTTTTTGGGAGAACTGGTGGTGTGTCCTGAGTCTGTTCGGATGGAAGAAACGCAGGCTTAAGCCGGTCTGTCGATATGGTGGCTTGGCGGCCTGGGAGTTGCACTTCGAAGTACTTGTCGTGTCGTTGGAGAACTCTGTGTGGTCCGGAGTATGGTGGTGTCAGCGGACGTCGGGCACAGTCTTCCCTGATGAACACATGTGTGCAGTTCTGCAACTCCTGGTGTACATAGGTCTTCTTAGTGCTCTCCTTATACTCGGCTGGTCGAAGGGTGCGAAGATGTTCCTTCAGCTCCTGCAGGAGTACGTGTGGACCTTCCGCGGTCGTGTGTTGCTCCAAGAATTCGCCTGGCAATCTTATGGGACAACCGTAGACTGCTTCAGCTATGCTCGATGAAGTATCATCTCGCAGGCTGGCTCTGAGTCCGAGGAGTACGGTCGGCAATATGCGGGTCCAGTTGTTGCTGTCAAGGTGTGCTGTAATGGCGGCTTTGAGTGTCCGGTGCCATCGTTCTATGCATCCGTTAGCTTGGGGATGATAAGCAGTTGTGCGACCTTTCTCGATTCCCAGAAGCGAAGTCAGCTGATGAAAAAGCTGGGATTCATATTGCCGGCCTTGGTCGGTGGTTATTCTTGAGGGAACGCCGAATCGGCAGATCCAACCAGTGTAGAATGCGCTTGAGACGGTTTCGGCTGTGATGTCACGTAATGGTATTGCTTCTGTCCATCTGGTTTGACGGTCTATCATCGTGAGACAGTAACGGTGGCCGTCGGAGGGTGGTAGTGGGCCAATTAAATCTAAGTGGACATGCTGAAAGCGAGTGGCAGCTGGGAATGTTCCAGGAGGTGCATGGGTATGCCGGTGTATCTTACTCTTCTGGCAAGCGATACAGCACTTAGCCCAATCAGCTACTTCCTTATTCATGTTTGGCCAGAAATATCGCTCTGCTACCATTTTCCGTGTTGTCCGGACGCCAGGATGACTTAAGGTGTGCACCTTGACGAAAGCACTGTGCCTGAAGTTCTGCGGGAGATATGGCCTTGCCTTGCCTGTTGACATCTCACAGAGAAGGGTCTTGTCGGTGCCAGGAATTTCGATGGCTCTAAAGGTTAGGTTAGTTTGTTCCTGGAGTCGGCTGATCTCATGGTCTTCTTGTTGGGCTAAAGAAAGGGCGTCAAAATCGTCTGGAGTTTGGATTTCAGCAATCCTTGATAGGGAATCGGCAACAATGTTTTCCCTGCCTGGACTATAGATGATCGTAGTGGTGAATTGGCTAATGTAAGTTAGCCAACGGATGCGGAGAGGTGAAGTGGATTCAGGCTTTTGAGTGAAAGCATGAGCTAATGGGCGATGATCTGTGATGATTGAGAAAACTCGGCCTTCCAGTTGAGGTTGAAGATGTTTGATGGCCTTGTATATAGCCAGAAGCTCCCTGTCGTAGACAGAGTAATTCTTCTGCGCTTTATTGAGTGCTAACGAGAAAAAGCTTAGAGGATGCCATTTGTTATCCTGTTTTTGTTGTAAGACAGCGCCTAGACCGACGTCAGATGCGTCGCATGCGAGTGAGATCTCTGCGTCTGGGTTCGGATGTACGAGCTCAGTTGCTTCAGCAAGGTTCTTCTTGGTGTCTTCGAAAGCCTTGAGCGTTTCTTCGTTCCAATTGATTGGAGTTTTGTCATTTTTCTTGACCTGATGGAGAAGTCCGTTGAGAGGTTGTTGGATTGATTCTGCGTGGCGAAGACAAGGTCGGTAGAAATTCACCATGCCCATAAAGCGCCGAAGTTCTCGAATGTCCTTGGGAAGTGGGAATTCTAGGACAGCCTTAACTTTGTCTTCCAGAGGTGTGACGCCAGATGGTGTTAGATGGAATCCAAGGAAATCGAGCTCTGGAACACCGAAGACGCATTTCGATGGGTTCACAGCGATGCCGTTCATGTCGAGACGACGAAGTACTTCTCTGATGTGAGCTTCATGTTGTTCCTCGTTGTCCGAAGCGATCAAGAAGTCGTCAAGAAACTTGAAGAGAAAGGGCAGGTCTCGGAATTGGTTGTCGACGAAACGCTGGAAGCTTTGACCTGCGTTCTTCAGTCCAAAACTCATCCTGTTGTATTCAATAAGGCCAAATGGGGTAATAATGGCAGTTTTCTCTCGATCTCCTACTGCTATCGGTATATGATAGTAAGCCTTGCGGAGATCTATTTTGGAGAAGATCTTCTTGCCATGTATCTCCATTGTGAAGTCTCGAAGATTGGGTATTCCATATCGATCGGGAATAGTGATGGCGTTCAGGGCTCGATAGTCTCCACACAATCGGAGAGTACCATCTTTTTTCTTCACTACGTGGAGTGGACTGGACCATGGACTTTCGGAAGGTTGGCATATTCCGCTGTCGATGAGCTCCTGGATCTCCTTTTTGACTTCCTGGTAAATTCCTGGAGGCAAACGGCGGCATTTAGCCGTGACAGGTCGTCCTTTGGTCTCTATATGATGCTCCACTGTTGAATTGGATGGTCCACGGATGGGAGTGACCTGAGTGACGGTAGGGAATTCACCTAGGATGCGGGCAAATCGATTATCGGCTGGAAAGATGGAGAAGGTTGGTATTTCTGCTGAGGATATGGTACCTACAATGCTACGTCCTGAGTGCTGGTCGATCAGTCTCCTGTTTCTTAAGTCCACAGTAAGCTGATGCCAGTAGAGAAAATCAGCACCTAATATAGCCTTGGCGACGTCGGCTAAGACAAAGGTCCACTTGAGAGGTTTTCTGAGTCCTAAGTCGACATATCGAGTGATTTCACCGAAGGTTGGAATCGGGGAGTTGTTGGCTGCTATTAAGGTGAAATCAGATGGAGTCTTACGCCGTCCTTTGGGCACAGGGAGAAGAGATATGCATGCTCCTGTGTCAATGAGGAAGGGCTGACCAGTGGTTCTGTCCGTCAGAAATAGGCGGCGGTGCTGCTGGGTTGTGAAAGTTTCCGCCGCAACTTTCACATTTCCGAGTTTAAAGCTGGCTCTTCGGATTTCCAGTTGCAAGGTTGTGTGTAGCGTCGGGCTTTCTCGCGGAATCTCTGGTGGTAATAGCAGGTATCGCGCGACTGAGATCGAGGGAGATTGTCTTGATTCCGGCTGCTGCTGGAGCTTCTTTCGCGGTTCTTCATCTTCAGAAAGCGTAGGATCTCGTCTACGTCGCGGCGTAGAGCTCCGAAATCTTCGGATGGGTGCTCGCATCTGTTCGTGACTGATGTGGTAGTTGCGGAAGACTTGTTTGGGCGAGGTTCTGACATGTCTCGAATAGCGTACGTTTCAGCTGACGGGGATACCTCCAAGATCTTGTCGGCTACTTCTGCCAGTTTTTGGATGTCAGTGTGGCCTGTGGAAATGAGGATGGGACGAATTCGTGGGGGTAAATTCTTCATCCAACAACAAGACTGATTTGCAGTTTTCAATTGCGAGAGAACACTTAATACTGTTTTATTTATTTTGAAAACATGTGGTTTCTTTTTTGGGGGTTATCTGATAACCGCTACAAGATAATCCGATTTTTACGTCATTGCGTCATTAAAACGTCACATTACTTTTTTGCTTACAAATATGTAGCCTCTTCCAGACTGGGAAAAATCATTATTTTTTCTTTTCAATGATATTCACTATCTTAGGGTTTCTAAGGTGCTAATTTTAAATCTGCTATTATTTTTGGTGTAAAAAAAATGTATAATACCAGTTTACTTGAAAACGTAATCATATTTTTGAATATATTTGATGAAATATAAATTATTGTTTAAAGATTATATTGTTCTTTTAATCTACTCTATAAAACAAATGAATTAGTGAAAGAATCATGTCGATATCATTTTCTAAACTCGATATAAAAAATAAAGCACTTTCAAGCTATTTTATTTTATTTCTCGGCTCCTAAGGCGCATTGGACGGAACGCTCGGACACGTGTCGACTATTTTTCGATGTAGAATCACCAGAAAAACATTGGTCCAAATCGTTGACCCCATCGCTGTATACTCCCCTTGTAAGTGACGGAAGCCGATATATACAAAACAGATTCCTAACAAATCATGAAATGACACTGTTGAATTACATTTAAAATCATTAATAAATATTCATAAGTCATTTTAA